>JASDQU010100267.1:117054-187782 GCA_032191745.1 Picea mariana | reverse complement strand
GAGAAGTTGGTCAAACTGCAAGGTTTTCAGATCATTAAGTTCTTCTATAGAAGAGACCTTCGGGTTGAACCTATCTGGGAGAGATCTCAAGATTTTCTGAACTAAAGAAGGTTCCCCAATTGTTTCACCAAGTGCCTTCATTGCATTTACCATTTCTTCTACTCTCAGAAATTATTTTCCGATAGTTTCATCTTCCTTCATCTTCAGCTATTCAAACTATATTCTGTAGGTTTGAAGCTTTGCATCCTTTACCTTATCATTACCCTAATAACTGTTAATGAGTTTGTCCCACATTTCTTTGGCAGTTCCTAGGTGCATAACTTTCACAAATTATGCTTCTGCAATCCCACTCAAGATAGCAAACATAGCCTTAGTGTTGAAGCTAAATTCTAGTTTGTCATCCGTATTAGCTAGCACAATTGGCTTTACATAACCAGTCTCTACCACATCCCAGACATCTGCACCTAAAGCCATTATGTAGGTTCTCATTCTAACTTTCCAGAAGGAAAAGTTTGTTCCATTGAATACAGGGGCCTTATTGGTTGAATTTCCTTCATGGCTTGACATGTTTAAGCTCTAGGATCTACCCTTAGATAAAAGGGGCTCTGATACCAATTGTTGGACAACTGAGGGGGGGGGGGGNTGAATCAGTTGTTTCCGTGCTTAAACAATTATGGTTCTTTTAAACTCTTTGTAGAGACACTGAATGATGATAACAATAATGTAGGGAAATAAACAATGGCACTTTCAGCATCATTCACATATATGAGAAACAAAGAGACAGATATTTCCCGAGGAAACCCATGCAGGGTAAAAACCTCTTTTTCTTTATATGATAAGTAATGGTTACATTCTTTACAGTATCATACATATGAGCACCAACTCATAATGAGGCTACAACCTCAGCTTTGCAAGATGCAACTTGCCAAGAGCACCAACTCTTTGTTTTCTCTAGCACCAAATAGAAGGAAGCACCAACTCCCTGGTTTCTCTAGCACCAATTAGAAGGAAGCACCAACTCCCTGTGTTCAAGAACCCACTTGAACCTTTGAGGACGCAAGTCCTCCCTAGCTCCACCCAACCACCTTGAAATTTAAATATTTGCTAATGAAACTTATTACAATGATATGATGTTCAACAATGGCTTACCAGACTCATCACTATTCTGTTGCATTTCATTGCTTTGTCTGCCTCATTGCCTTTCTGCACACATCACTTACGCTGTCTGTTATTCCTCTTTTTATGCTCTGTGTGCCATGTCCATTCACTGCACAGTTCCTCTTATGTGCTCTTCAGTTGCTGCACTCTCCTCCTTCTTCACACATGAATTACCTTCACCAACAACATTCACAACAATCTCCGAAATCAACAACAACAACACTCTTCTCTTCTTTGTACTGTGTATTTATAGCTTCTATGCACCTTGTGCATGCAATGTTTGCAATTCCTCTGCATGCTAACTCTGCGACGTTATCCTCCACCTCTCAAGTGTTCTGTTTGATCATCATTGTGACTCTTCAGCTTCTTTGGTAGTTGAGAATCTTCATCTTCTTTGTGACAGTTGAGCTTACCTTCTATGTTTTAGTTATAGGATTCCACGCTCGTCCATCTGTCAATCTCTTCTAAGAATAGTCTTCCTTCACTTGGACGAAGCTTGGAGACTCTTCATCTCCTCTAGCAATCACACATGTGTCTCTTAGAATTCTCTAGCAGACATCATCAATGGTTTCTGACAGTTTCACTGCATCGTGGATCAGTATCCCTCCGATCTTGTTCAAATTCATCTACGCCATTGGATGTGCAACAAGCAAATCTAGACGGCCAGAATCTGTGCTCCTAGATCTACGGTCGGGATTCGATTCCAGAGCCCCCTTTCCATTCTATCTTTAAGCAGAGGGGGGGGGGGTCCAGAATTGGGCGCACATATCTCGAGCGGTCAGGATTAAAGCACCAAGATCAACGACGCTCAAGCAATTCTGGACCCCCCTTGACTTTCTGTCTTTAATACGGGGGGGGGTCCGAAATGGTGGAGTATTGACGAAGGGCCCCACTCCTGTCGTGTCACCTTCTGTATCATTCTCCACCTGACCATGTGACAAGGCTCGGCTCCTCCTTGTCCTCTGACATCTATCCATCTCTCGCTGATGTGACCAAGGGCTGTGACCACAGCCTTATGCATAAGGTGCTTTCGCGATTTTGCATTTCATGAGTCTAGAGATGAGGCATCTCGACTCTCCAAGTTGTGATTCCCAATACCCCGAAACGGCGTGGGATCAACGGTCCCGATCAATGCTTGGTATGACAGCTCAGATCATTTTGTGATTTCGCATATCGCGATTTCAACATTCTTGTGGTGAATGTTCTTGTCACTTTCAAATTCTGATCCACGAAACCCCGTGAAGAAGTCAGATCAACGGTCTAGATCACTTCTTGATCTGATGGTTGCAAATACGTCACGATATTGCATATCGCGATTTCGGCATTTCTGTTGCATAGTTTACTTGCCTCTCCATGTTGCGATCCCCAAAACTCTGAAGTAGTGTACATATGTTGACATCACACGTGGATTGACATTTGTTGAATACTGCCACATGTCACTCTGATTCGTGACTTACATGTGCCTGAAGTGTTGAATCAGCCTGACACTTGTCATTACCTGGTTGTGCCATGTGTTCCTAGCTGACGTGGTCTGTTGACGTGAGTTGGGTCAACAGTCTAGATCACATTTTGATATGACGGGTCAGATTCAGTCGGGATTTCACACATCGCAATTTCGGGGTTCCTGATGTCAATAATTTTCGACATGTCCGACTCTCGATCCCCGAAACTCTGGCACAGACTAGAATCAATGGTCCATATTTGTCCTCGGTCCAACAGTCGAGATTATATCGGGATATCGCATATTGTAATTTCGCGAGTCCTGTGGATATTATTCTTTGACCTCTTCAACTCGCGATCCTCGAAACCCCGATAGGGAGTCGGATCAACGGTCCACATAACCCCTTGAGATGGATGGTCCTCCTGCTTTTGGGATTTGGTGAGCCCCTTTTCTCCTTTCACTTTAAACACCGTCCAGGTTTTCCTCGATCCAACGGTGGTTGGATCCTGCGCTCAGATCTAATCCCTGAGATCTATCCTCCTCTCCAGTGTGCGCTCTTCTTTTCTTTATTCATATCTGACGACCCTCATGCTGTCGGGAATTTTGGATGGGATCCAACGATCAACAACGCTTCTCCTCCAATATTACACATCCTTCTTACTTGGAAGAATTTCGACTCTTCACTAATTCCTCCTGAGCCTACGTTGTTCTCGTTTGTCCATCAATGCACACTCTAATCCTTCCATATTCACTGTTGTACTTGCCATCAATGACAAGCATACGCTACCTATTAAACATTTTCCAACAGATATTATCGCAGATTTATGGAGGGATTCTCCAAGATTGCATACCCTATCACATCATTACAAAAGAAGGGAACCGAGTTTAGCTAGTCATAGAAATGTCAAGGCAACTTTAATAAGTTAAAGGAATTGTTAACAACTGCACCCATTTTAGGGTAGCAAATCCGGACAAATACTTCACAGTCTATGTGGATGTGAGTAAAGAAGGTTTGGGAGGTGTCCCAACTCAATAAGGGCATGCTATTTTTTATGATTCCCAAAAACTAAAAGAGCATGAACGAAACTACGTCACTCATGACTTAGAGTTAGAAGATGTCATCCATGCATTAAATATGTGGCGAAACTATATAATGGGTAGAAAATTTTTGTTGTTGACTGATAACATTGGTGTGAAATTTTTGTTTAGTCAACCAAACCTCAACGTAAGGCAAGCAAGATGGCTGGCCTTCTTGAGAAAATTTGACTTTGAGGTAAGACACATCAAGGGTAAGGAAAACAAGGTGGTTGATTCTTTAAGGAATAATTCATGGGTTGTTTGAAATAAACATTAGCAGGGATGAAAGCGATCTTGAGAAGAGAATAAAGGATGCAAGTAATAATGATGAATATTACATTAAAACAGTGGCATATTTACGAAATAATGTAGAAAATTTAGACACAGTAGATCTGAGTTTGGACAGAAATGGTCAATTAAGATTTAAAAACATATTCTACATACCAGATTTTGCTGAATTAAAGTTAACTATTTTGGACGAAGTACATAAGAAACCGTATTCTGGTCATCCGTGATACCAGAAAATGGTAACAGCACTAAGGAAGTTATTTTATTGGCCTAATATGAAGGTCGAGATAGCGGAATACCTGTCTAAGTGCCAAGATTTTCAACAAATGAAATTTGAACACCAACATCTAGACGGTCTATTTCAGCCTCTACCTATGCCAGAATGGAAATGGGAGACTATATCCCTGGATTTTAGTACAGGTTTGCCCAGAACTCAGAAACAAAATGATTCAATTATGGTAGTAATCGATAAGCTGAGTAACTCTGCACACTTTATTCCTATAAAGTCTACTTTTAAAGATATTAACATTGTTGAAATATTCATGAAATAAATTTTTAGACTACATGGTATTCCTAAAATGGTGATTTCGGATAGAGTCGTAAAATTTACATCTACATTTTGGAAATAATTGTTTACAGGGTTAAATACTAACTTGAATTTCAACACCAACTATCATCCACATACGGATGGACAGACCAAACAAAAAAACCAAATCATGGAAGATATTCTACATATGTACGTAAGAACAAAACCAAGCAAGTGGGAAGACTACCTGCACTTGGTGGAATTTGCGTACAACAATGGTTACCAGACATCGGCTAAGATGTGCCCCTTGGAAGTATTGTACAGTATAAATTGTATGACTCCGAATAGATGGGAGAACCCATACATACTCATGGTGGGACCATAAATTCTCTAGGAAATGGAGAGTATGGTAAGAAAGGTACACCAAAATTTAAAAGAAGAATAAGACAAATAGAAAATTACGTAGACATGAAAAGAAGACACCAGAAATTCCAAGTAGGAGACCATGTTTATTTAAAAGTCAAAGCCAGAAGAATTTCATTAAAGCTAGGGAACTGTTCCAAGATGGAACCCAGGTTTTGTGGCCCTTTTGAGATCTTAACTCGAATTAGACCAGTGGCATATCAACTTGCACTTCCTGCAAATTTGAAAATTCATAATGTATTTCATGTTTCTTTGTTAAAAAATTATGTTCATGATCCTACTCACATGATCGATTGGAACATGGTGCAGGTGGAACCAGAAGGAAATTTCCAAGAGGAACTTATGCGCATTCTAGATAGGAGAGAAATAATGCTATAGAATATAATTATCGCCCTCGTAAAAGTGCAATGGAAGCACTTTAACCCCAAGGAGGCCACTTGGGAAATGCAGGGAGATTTGCATAAATCTCATCCAACCTTGTTCCGAGAAAGGAACGAACACTGAAGATAGTGTTGCACTGAAGGGGGAAAGGATGTAATATCCCAAAAAATATTTTTTTATTAAATTTGAAAATACTTTGGAAATCATTTCCATTTTTGGTAAATTTGAAATTGGAAAACTATTGCCATTTATGGCAATTTCAAATTTCAAATTTAGTTAATTGTAAATTATGATTATGACTATTGGGAAAATATTTGATTTGTCCCAACCAACTCTTTGACTATGACACTTGTAAGAAACAAATATTTTTATAATTATTACTGAGATACAAATGGAACATCCAGGTTAAAGTCAGTTGTCCATGACTCCATGAGTGGGGAACATGTTGGATGTAATATCCACAAAAATAAATTATTATTGAAGTCTGAATGCACTTAGTAATTTATTTCCATTTTTGTCAAATTTGAATTTGGAAAATTATTGCCATTTATGGCAATTCCGAATTTAAAATTTGGTTAATTGTAAATTAATTAGTGTGACTTATTGGGCAAAGATTTGATTTTCCCAGCTAACTCTTTGATTATGACACTTGTAAGAGACAAATTATTTTATATTTATTGCTAAGGGACAAATAGAACAACAAGGTTGAAATCAACTGACCATGACTCCATGAGTGGGGAACATGCTTGAATATAAACGAACGAGCTAGTGAAGAGGAGCTAGCACCCATAAACTGAGAAGTGCCAAAGTGTGCAGAGACAGAAGGTTTTAATTCTGTGGCAGATGTACTGAACCTTAATTATTTAAGTACAAAATCGATGTTTTAAACTCAACTTCGTTTAGTCCTGTATGATATGGGTATTGTCTATGCTTAAAGTTTTTATGTAATTCGAGTGGGGTTCTTCCCCTATAAATCTAAAATTAATACGTACACACACACACACACACACACACACACACACACATATGGATAGGATCATAATGTTAGTGGGGTTTTACTAACCATTATGCTTATTTAGATATGTTGGTAATCTGAGAGGTTGGGGTATATTGATGTTACCTTTGGCCCTTTAAGTATATGATTACTGTGCAGTAGGAAATAACTCAAAGATAAAATCCTTTATAATGGTAGTTAATTGTGTCAATAAATGGAAACATAAACCTTGAAAAATTTAATAGTGATGAAAACTACCTACTTATAATAACAATAGGTCTTTTGAGATAAGTTGTTCGAAGAGAAAGAGATTTAGTGTCCCTAAGAAAAAAAAAATATTTGGTAAATTTTGGGAACATTACATATTGTATGAGAGAAAAGGTTACAACACTTGGACCTTAAACCGGGCCAATTTTTTTTTCTTAACACATTCTTTATGTTTAATGAAAAACTAACAAAACAATTATGGTTACAAAAAAAAAAAAAATTATTTTTGTTGTTATCATAGCCACATAGAATGAATCTGAGATCAGACTCGAGGAGAATCCTGAGCAAAGACCGCTTGAAGAACCGAGGCAGAACAGTGATAGAATTTCACCTACTGTGGTTCTGGAAACCATGAGAAATCTCATTGTGGAACTGCAAGTTTTCAAAGAAGACAATGAAAAACTGGAAAAGGCACAACAAGAACAACCGGAAATAAATGAAGTATTGCTACGTAGCATAGTAACAAAGAATATCCCAAAGGATAATAATAAGGAAGAAGAGGTCAAGAAAGGGCCTCTAAAAATTATGGTCCTGGAGGAGAAAAAGGGGATAGCTCTTCCGAAGGACACCATCAGCATAAAATAAAACAACCATAGGAAGAAAAAGGAAACAGGTGGACCACCTGGAGGGAGATTTCAAGAAAATCAAACCGTCCACCTTTGACGGAGAATCCAAAATAGGGGAGGAGGCTGAAGCATGGTTACTAGACATAAAAAAGTATTTCCTAATCTACAATTATTCCAGTAACCTGAAGTTCAGAATGGCCATCTATAACCTAAAAGAAAAAGAAATTATATGATGGTAGGACCTAAAGTTGTCCAAGGACCTAAAGGAAAAATAGATGGAGTGGTTGGATTTCAATAAAAAATTTAAGAAATGGTATTTATATGAAATTTACTATGAAAGAAAAACCAAAAAGTTTTATGAACTACGACTCGGTCAGATGACTATGGATGACGTGATAAGAAAATTCCTGTAATTATTAAGGTTCGTTCCTTATATCTGGGAGGACAAAGTAAAAATCCAGTGGTTCCTAAGTTGTTTACTATAGTCCTATAAGAACAGAATCAAATTTGACAACCCCAAGTCCTTAAGTGAAGTTTTTAGGAAGGACCGAATTTGTTATGACCAATACAAACAACGGTCGGACCTTCCCAAGAGTTGGAAAGACAAGAAACAAGAATGAATGAACCAGCGGAGGAAGGGATATCAACCGAATCCTTCCTGGAATGCAACAAAAAGTTTTCCAAGGAAATATTTTCCATCCAACAACCAGAACACCTAAGGAGGTGGTAAACCAGTTAATCTGGGAACAAAGAAGTTTGGGGACAGCCCCAGAGAACAATTAAAATGTTGGGAATGTGGAGAATCTCACTTAAGGAGGAACTGTCCATGTTTGACTTCAGTAGACAAGACTACATTTCACAACCTACAGGAAGACTCTACAGTGGGAGATGTGGGCAGAAGATTACATCAGATCAATGCAGTCATGGATGGTCGACAAGATGATCACCAGTCCACTGTAGTGGAAGTTGAAGGTAAAGTAAAAAATACTCATGTTTTTGTTTTAATTGATCCAGGAGCTACCTTGAGTTATATTCCTCCTGGTGTAGTGGATTCAAATAAAATTAAGAAAACAAGACATGAAAAATCTTGGTTAGTAAAACTAGCAACAAAAACAAAAACAAAAGTATCTGATTTTATCTCTAATTGTGAGTTCAGTTTAGGTGGTCAAAACACAAAGATAAATCTGAATATCCTACCATTAGGGTCTTATGATATAATTATTGGAATGGACTGGTTATAAAGGGATGAAGTAGTTTTAGATTGTTATGAAAAATCACTCAATTATAAAGACGAAAATGGCATTGTTAGGATAGTACAAGCCATACAAAAACCTGTCTCAGTTAGGCATATTTCAGTGATGCAATTTAAGAAGTGCATGAAAAAAGGTTGTCAGATTTATGCTATCCAAGTGACATATTTGTTGGAAAAATAAAATAAACCTAGCTTAGAGTATTTCATCGTCTTTCATGATTTTAGATATGTGTTTGTTGATCAGATACCTGAATTTCCCCCAAGGAGAGAGATTGACTTTTCTATCGATATGTTTCCTGGTTCAACTTCTATATCTAAGGCACCCTACCGAATGATTTTACCCAAATTAACAGAGTTAAAGATTCAACTACAGGAACTATTGGACAAGTAATATATTAGACTGAGAGTCTCACCATGGGGTGCACCAGTCCTTTTTTTTAAAAAGAAAGATGGAACTCTACAATTATGCATTGATTACAGATAGTTAAACAAAATGACTTTTACGAACAAATACCCCTTACCTAGAATCAATGATCTTTTCGATCAAGTAAGTGGGGAAAATATTTTTTCTAAAGTGAATTTAAGATCTGGATATCACCAAGTTAGAAAACAATATGAAGACGTAAGAAAAACTGCATTTAGGATGAGATATGGGCACTACAAATTTGTTGTTATATTGTTTGGACTCACTAATGCACCAACGACATTTATGTGTTTAATGAACAATATTTTCAGTCAGTATTTGGATAAGTTTGTTTTGGTATTTATTGATGATACCCTAGTATATTATAAAACATAAGAATAACACGAAGAACATCTAACGATAGTATTTAAAACTTTAAGAAAACACAAACTATATGCAAAATTTGACAAATGTGACTTCTATCAAAAAAAAATACAGTACCTAGGACATGTGATATCTGAAAAAGGTATTGTAGTCGAACCAGAGAAGATAATATCCATCATGGAATGGTCTATCCCTAAGGATGTAGCAGGCATATGGTCATTCATGGGAATTATCGGGTACTACCACAGATTTATAAAAGGATTCTTGAGGATTGCATACCCTATCACAACCCTACAGAGAAAGGGAACCAAGTTTAATTAGTCACAAAAATGTCAGGACATTTTTAATAAGTTAAAAGAACTATTAACAACTGCACTAATGTTAAGGGTAATAGACCCGGATAAAGACTTCACAGTCAGTGTGGATGTGAGAAAAGAAGGTTTGGGAGGTGTCCTAACTCAATAAGGGCACATTATTTGTTATGAATTCCGAAAACTAAAAGAGCATGAACGAAACTATGTCACTCATGACTTAGATTTAGTATTTGTCATCCATGCATTAAAGATGTGGTGACACTATATAATGGCCAAAAAAATTATATTGTTGACTAATAACAATGGTGTGAATTTTTTGTTTATTCAACCAGACCTTAATGCAAGGTAAGCAAGATGGTTGGCCTTCTTGAGCGATTTCAACTTTGAGGTAAGACACATCAAGGGTAAGGAAAACAAGGTGGTTGATGCCTTAAGTGGAAGAACTCATGGGTTGTTTTAAATGAACATTAGCAGGGTTGAAAGTGATCTTGAGTAGAGGATAAAGACTGCAATTAATAATGATGAAAATTACACTAAAACAATGGAAGATTTACGAAATAATGGAGAACATTTTGACAGAACAGATCTGAGTTTAGATAGAAAAGGTCTACTAATATTTAAAAATAGATTATACATACCAAATTCTATTGAATTAAAGTTAACAGTCTTAGATGAAGTACATAAGAAACCATATTCTGGTCATCTGGGATACCAGAAAACGGTGACAACACTAAGGAAGTTATTTTATTGGCCTAATATGAAAAGCAGGACAACATAATACTTGTCTAAGTTCCAAGATTGTCAATAGGTGAAGGTTGAACACCAACATCTAGTCGGCCTGTTGCAGCCTCTACCTATACCAGAAAGGAAACAAGAGACTATATCACTAGATTTCATCACAGGTTTGCCTAGAACTCAAAAACAAAATGATTCAATTATGGTAGTTATTGATAGGCTTAGCAAGTCTGCATATTTTATTCCTGTAAAATCTACTTATAAATCTATTAACATTGTTGAAATATTCATGAAGGAATTTTTCAGACTGCATGGTATTCCAAAAATGGTGATTTCGGATAGAGACGTAAAATTTACAACTACTTTTTGGAAATAACTATTTGCAGGGTTGAATACTAACTTGAATTCCAGCACAAGCTACCATCCACAAATGGATGGGTATACTGAACAAACAAACCAAATCGTGGAATATATGTTACGAATGTATGTAAGGACGAAGCCACGTAAGTGGGAAGAATACCTGCACTTGGTAGAATTTTCATACAACAACGGTTACTAGACATCGACTAAGATGTGCCCCTTCGAAGTAGTGTATGATAGAAAGTGTATAACTCAAATTAGCTGGGATAACCCAGTTGACAGACTCATGGTAGGGCCAAAAATTCTCCAGAAAATGGAGAATACGGTAAGAAAAATACAACATAATTTAAAATAGGCACAAGACAGAAAAAACAGTTACACGGAATTGAAGAGAAGAAACCAAGAGCTTCAAGTTGGAGACCACATGTATTTAAAAGTCAAAGCAGGAAGAAGTTCCATAATGCTGGGAAACTGTTCCAAGTTGGCACCCAGGTTTTGTGGCACGTTTGACATCTTAACCTGAATTGGACCCGTAGCATATCAACTTGCACTTCCCGCAAATATGAAAATTCATAATGTATTTCATGTTTCTTTTTTAAAAAATTATGTTCATGATCCTACTCACATGATCGATTGGAACATGGTGCAAGTGGAACCAGAAGGAAAGTTCCAAGTGGAACCTTTGCGCATTCTAGATAGGAGAGAAACGATACTACGTAACAGAGCCATTGCCCAAGTAAAAGTGCAATGGAAGCACTTTAGTTCTGAGGAGGCCACTTGGGAATTGGAGGAAGATTTGCAGAAATATTATCTAACCCTGTTCTGGGAAAGGAACGAACATTGAGGACAGTGTTGTATAGAAGGGGGAAAGAATGTAATATCCCCAAAAATAAATTATTGTTAAAGTCTGAATGCACTTAGTAATTTCTTTTTGTTTTTGGCAAATTCAAATTTGGAAAATTATTGTCATTTATGGCAATTCCGAATTTAGAATTTGTTTAATTGTAATTTAATTAGTGTGATTGATTTGGCAAAGATTTGATTTTCCCAACTAACTCTTTCACTATGACACTTGTAAGAGACAAATAATTTTATATTTATTGCCAAGGGGAAAATGGAAAAACCAAGTTTAAATTAGCTGACCATGACTCCATGAGTGGGGAACATGATTGAAATACCTCAGGGCTGAATTTTACAAGTGGCAAATCAGGAATTTGTCCATTGGCAGCCCCTGAAAATCAAGGATTTGTAAAGCTGGAAAAATTCCGAAGGGGAAAAGACCTAGGCACAAGATGATTTTTCATATATATCATATGGGAGGAGATAGGACGTTGTCGAGTATTCTAGGAAAGATAAGATCACTTGTTCTTATGCACACTAATTTTGAGTGTGAGGCAAGGAGAGCTTGAGATTTGGAAAAGCCTATCACTTGCTTTTATGAGCACTAATTCTGAGTGTGAGGCAAGGAAAAATCAGGATCTAAAGGAAGACTACAATGAAAGAGGAGTTTTTAGGTTCGCTCTCATGAATTCATTTTCAAGCTAGGGAGTGAACATAACAAGTAGTTTTGGTTGTTTTTTTCTATGGTTGGGTGGAACTTGGATGTTCCATTTGTTGATCCAACAATTTGTTCATATATGTTCTACTCTTTCGTGGATGAATGTTCTGTTGATTAATTATTGGTAGAACGAATTTCGTTAGTTATGGTTAAATGTTATATTGATGAATGAATGTTAGTATACAACTACTCGTTGGGTAGAAGGAAATGAAGGAAATGAATGATTGAATAATCCTCTATCGTTGAATTTATGCATTGAGTAGATCCAAGAAAGACTGTTGTATGTGCTAACTGTTGATAAATGTATGTAAGTTTCTTGAGTAGAACTAAGAAAATGTTGTGTGTATTGTTGTAGACGAAAGTGTGAAATTTCATATTCCTATGATATAATCTACAGTCTACAATAGGAAATTCATTATTAGATCGATCTGTGACTAATATTAAGAGATATTTAAATTATGCAATTACGAAATGAAATTTTGAGTGAATATCAGAATTGAAATATATATTTGTATACGTGTTGTTACATATATGTATTTTCTAGGCTACATGAACATCTATCAGAGGGAAAGCTATTTCTTGATTTTTTGCAAGTATTTTCCTTTTTAGTTGACTGTGTAGATTATAAAAAAGGGTTATATCTCTCTTCTTTTTAATCTTAGGAGAAAATGTTTAGCGATTTAGATACATAAACCTATTACCTATTACAGAGTCGGTCCATTATTTAAACGAGTCTTCAAACTCTACATAACACTTGCGATCATAACTATTATTTAAGGAAATCGTCTCCAGTAGTGGTTTTAGATAAATTTGGAAGGTGTAGCCTTTGAAACGTTTGAAATATCCCAAGTTAGGGAAGAAAGAGAAAACATATCTCAGGAGGAATAGTGGTTTTAAGTCTCGAGAGGAAACAATTAGAAAGGTCTCTAAGTCTTGAAGAGTTGAAGTGCCTAAAGGTGAAGCGTAGAAAATTCGATGTAATCAAAGGAAGATCAAGGGTTAAGATCCATTCAGGAGAAGTCAAAATATTTCAAGCCATTAGATCTCTGAGAATTAGCAGACCGGTTAGTCATGAGGAATTATCGAAATTTCGTAACCAGAAGATTTGGAAGAAGCAGAGTGAAATCTGCGAAACCCCAAAACATGAAATCCTGAAAACATTGGGACCATCCATCGAAAGAGGACATGTGGGGAGAAATCAACATTTCACTGACCTGAAAAGTGGAAAGGTCTGTAAGGTAGATAGAGAGGTAGTGTGGGGGCCTAGAGGGCCCATAGTGATAATAGTGGAGGTCATTCAATGTAAGGTGGACTAGGTCCACTATATTATTAAATAAGGCCCACTATAGTAGTTAGATATAATAAATGGGTAATTAGATATAATAAATGTAAAAGGACTTGTTAGAAGGTTCTACTTCTAGAAGATTCCTCCCCTAAAATGTTCTTAGGTGATGGCAACACTATATAAAGGGATTCAAGCAATGTAATGAGACATGAAGAGAAGTATTGTATTTGGAGAGAAATCTCAATAAGAGGATGCCCCCTCGAAGAGGCAAGTGAACAGGAGAGGATCTCTTCCATAATAGGATTCATTGTATGGTATTTCCCTATCTCAAGGGTTTGATATAATAAAGTGTGGTTTCTTCTATATTTCTTGTGGATCTATTGTGTATTCAGTATTTGGGGTGATTATATTTACAGATCTGGTTTAGGTACTTAACAAGTGGTATCAGAGCACTGCACTTGGGCAAACATTGTGGGCAAATATTTTTTATTTTTGCAGATTTTTTTTTCGGAGAAGAAAAAAGAGGGCCACGAAATTATCAAAGTTTTTGGTACATTTATGTAAAAAATTTGCAGAAAAATGTTGTATATCTGAGTTCCTCGCATGAAAACACCCAAGTTGAAAAAAAAAATCATCTGAAACGGAGTCCGGAAGGTCAAGATATTGAAGTTTTAAAATCTGCAATTTTTCAGGGTTTTTTCTTCGGACGGCGGTGCGATTTGTTTTTATTTATGTAGCAGATGGAGGCTGAATTTTCTCAAACAAATTACAGATATGAGTTCCTCTCACAATTTCACCCAATTTCAAAAAAAAAATCAGCCAAAGTGAAGTTATGAGCATTTTAAATTCAACAGTTTTTTAGGGTTTTTTTCAGAAAAAACCGCGATTTTCTATTGTAACTTATTGTTCTATTTTTTTGGGTTTTTTCATGATGGTTGGGGGACCGAAGGGTTCATAGGGTGTTCAGATAGCTATTTCTTCTCAAAACCTCAAATAAATTCTTGAAGCATTCAAATCTCAATTGTATGACACATTGTGTAACACATTGCATGACAAATTTCATGACATTGCAGATGGCCTCAATAATAGTCTTCGTAGTTCATTGGATAGCATGTAGGAGAGATTTCTTATGGAAGACATCATCAGGGATGAATATAATAAAAAAAAATATTCTTGGTATGATTTTGAGGACGATTGTGATGATTAGTATATGGATAGTTGTCATTTATGGGATGACAACCACTTCCATATTTTATTTGATGACTCTACTTCACCTTCTATAGAGAACATCAATGTCCCACATCAGGAGCTAGTTATCAGTGTTCAATCTGCATATTCTATAGTGGTATTATTCCTTCCAGATTCTTCTACGACCCTTTTACACTATGTGGATGGATCTTCTTATTTGGATCCACATGATAGGTGTCAGTCTTTGGAGCATCATTTAGAGTTGGTTATTGGGTTCCAAAATCTTCCACGGGGAGTTCACATGAGGACTTGGACATGGGACCCAGGCTTACAATGGTGGTTGGACTACTTCAGCATGGTGGATTTCCTTTCTACATGGGACCTTGGTTATTCAGTCTTCTTCAGCATTATGGTCCACAATTATCCATGGGACCCTGGTATATGGTTGTACATCAAGAATTGAGGACAACACTCTCATAAGGGGGATGGAATGTAAGGTAGCTAGAGAAGTAGTGGGGGGGCCTGGAGGGCCCATAGTGATAATAGCGGAGGTCGTTCAATATAAAGTCGAATAGGTCCACTATATTATTAAATAAGACCCACTATGGTAGTTAGATATAATAAATGGGTAATTAGATATAATAAATGTAAGAGGACTTCTTAGAAGGTTCTACTTCTAGAAGATTCCTCTTCTAGAATGTTCTTAAGTGATGGTAGCACTATATAAAGGGATTCAAGAAATGTAATGAGACATGAAGAGAAGTATTGTATTTGGAGAAAAATCTCAATAGGAGGATGCCCCCTCGAAGAGGCAAGTGAACATGAGAGGATCCCTTCCATAATAGGATCCATTGTATGGTGTTTCCCTACCTCAAGGGTTTGATATAATAAAGTGTGGTTTCTTCTATCTTATTTTTGGATCTATTGTGTATTCAGTATTTGTGGTGATTATATTTACAGATCTGGTTTAGGTACTTAACAAGATCAAAGGGCAGAGTCATGAAGATTTATGAAATGCAAAATCATGATCTAATTTGAGTCGTTGATCGAGGAGAGATTTGGACCGTTGATTGTCCATAGAGAATTTTGGGATATTGGGGATTAGGAACAGGGAAGTGAGAGACCATCCAAATTAACAAAATGTGAAGTCCTAATACATGAAGGGAGGACCTAGACCATTAGATCCATAGGAGCATGATCCATCGAATTTGGGCGCTCCGAATATATCGACATTTTGGAAGTCAGGAATGTGGAGGAAGTGTTAACTTGGAAGTCGCAAGTCGTAAAATCATTATTTGTCAAAGAAGAGTTTGGACCATTAGATCCATAAAGGATACATGTCAATGGGTTGGGAGATCTAGAAGGAGGCAAAAGTTGAAGTGTTGAAATAGTTGAATCCCAGAGAGTCAAAGAGGTGAGAGTCGTCAATCTGCGACGAGACACTTGTCACTAGATCGCGAGCTCTAGAGACAATTACATTGGAGTTTCAGTTTGAGAACTGAACCAGACAAAGCTTGAAAAGTCAAAGAAAACATTAGTCGTTTATCTAGGTCAGACATGTGTCACCAAATCATGGACTACTGAAGGATTCACTTCGAAAACTCATGGTTTTTGAGATTTGAAATAATCGAAGTTTAGAGTCCCGAAAATGATGAGGTTCATTGATGTGAAGGAGGAAACGTGGCACCATATCTATAACTTTAGGATATATCTAATCAGTAGGGATGAGAGATTGATATTTGAGATCTCAGAAGTCCGAAGAGCCGAAATAGATCTGAGTTGTTAGATCACTTGAAGTGAATATGAACCGACAGATCCAGAGAGGAGACATGGAAAAGATTTGTGGTCTTTGGGCAAGGACCCAAATTAGTTCTAGGTTGTCTGATTTAAGAGGACACATGTCAGGATTTTGCGTATTTAAGGAGAAGGGAAAAGGACTTGATATTTGAGATCCCCGAAGGCCTGATCCGCAGAGGAGATCCTAGTTGTGGATTCAAGGGGACGGGTGGCAATAGATCTCCCTCTTAGAGATATTGGCATGCAGAGGAGAGTGGAGTTGAGAGTTGAAACACCCAAAGGCTGGAAAGGTGGAGTCAAAAATAGTTGATGATCTAGAGGAAAGTTACATGTCGACAAATTGTGGGAATCTGGGGAGATGCGTGGAAAAAGGAAAGAAGGGAGGAACAAATTTTAATAGCAGTCATTGACTAGAAGAAGAACCAAGAGGCAGGAGATTGACGGATGGGGAGGATCGTGGAGCCGAAACTTGCGTGGAGGATATTCTTCCTTTAGTGGACCGTAATTTCAACCACTATTTTGGTGACGGGGTATGTGTCAGCTGGAGGAGTATTTCGGGGAGAAATGCAGGCTGGTTGAAACCACTCTTTCATGTGCCCGCAATCGTGTATTAGCACAAGGGAACAACCCAAGGATGAATGAACGAAGGGGCTAGCAAAGAGGAGCTAGAGCTCGTAAACTGGGAAGAGCCAGAGTGTGCAGAGAAGAAGATTTTAAGTCTGCGATAGATGTACTGAACCTTAATTTTTTAAGTACACAATCTATGTTTTAAACTCAACTTCATTTAGTTCTATATGGTATGGTTATTGTATATGCTTAAAGTTTTTTTGTAATTTGAGTGGGGTTCTTCCCCTGTAAATATAACGTTAATATATATATATATATATATATATAGGATCATAATGTTAGTGGGGGTTTACTAACCATTATGCTTATTTAGATATGTTGGTAATCTAAGAGGTCGGGGTATAGCGAAGTTACCTTTGGCCCTTTAAGTATATGATTACTATGTAGTAGGAAATAACTCAGAGATAAAATTAGTTATAATAGTAGTTAATTGTGTCAATAATTGGAAACATAAACCTTGAAAAAGTTAATAGTGATGACAACTACCTACTTATAATAACAATAGGTCTTTCGAGAAAAGTTGTTCAAAGAGAAAGAGATTTAATGTCCCTATGAAAAAAAAATTATTCGGTAAATTGGGGAACATTACATTAGAACTACCTCAGGGTTGAATGTTACAAGTGGAAAATCAAGAATTTGGCCATTGGCAGCCCCTCAAAATCATGGATTTGAAAATCTGAAAAAATTCCCAAGGGGAAAAGACCTAGGCACAAATGCTTTTGGATATATAGCATATGGGAGGAAGTAGGACGATGCCTAGTATGCTAGGGAAAAATAGTTATTACTTGTTGTTATGAACATTTTTTTCTTAGTGTTAGGCAAGGAGAAGTTTTTTGAAATTGAAGGACCATAACTGAGGATGAGTTTTGGAGTTCGTCGTCATGGATTCATGGTCAAGAGCATGTATATTGGTTATTTCATTCAAAGGCTAGGAGGAACTTGGTTGTTCCTTTTGTTGTCCCAACTTTTGTTCAAATAAGTACTCCTACCTATTTTTTTCTGAAATGTTTTACTATATGATGGTTAAGTAAAATAAAAATTATTTGTAGGATGAACCTTGGAAGTTGATCCTATTAATGAATAAAGTAATGAGATTACTGGATGTTGGTTGGTTAGGTACAGTTTGAGTTTGTTAACAAATTTAGTACTGTAACAACTATGTATTAATTGTTGTAAATGTAGTCTGAAGTTAGTTAACCAATACAATAATAGAAAACCTTGGTGTGCCAGTTATGATAGGCAACTAGGAGATAGTTGTAAGTTAATAAAATATCTTTCCAGAGCTATTTTTAATCCCTACTAGATATGTGAATAACATACACATCGATGTTCAGTTTCAAGTAACATTAAACTGTACAAATTCTAAAGGAAATTATGGAAGTGAACTTGAGATTTACTTATAATTCTATATGTGTGTGTGTGTGTGTGTGTGTAGGTTAAATACGCAAAACCAAAACCATTTTAGATAGTTGAGAATACTAGACAGTGCAAGGCCAAACGAGACTTAGAATAATTATACAGATATGATAGGATTATATATATATATATATAGAGAGAGAGAGAGAGAGAGAGAGAGAGAGAGAGAGAGAGAGATGCGTATATATGTATATATATAATTGTTGTACATAATATTTCATGTTACTTCTACATCCCACTACTCATATAGTAAGGTTATCAGTGCTTGGACACATGAGAAATCAAGTAAATCAATCATTATTCTTACTATGCCCATTGTATGAAATTGTAATGTTCAATTATTCAACAAACAAAGTCATTTTTTTGATATACAATAACACATGATTAATGGCTCATTAAATTAAAAATACATAAATTATGTCCATCTACCAGAATCAGATCAGTAAGTAAATAGGTATTCAAACTCTACAAAATGCTATGATTTATAATAATGAAACAATGAGATCTTATTTATAAAGGGGGTTTTCCCTTCCTGTTCATTCTATTACGGTTACAAAGATAAATAATTCACTCTTCTATAATTGCCAGAGAAAATTAGCCCACGATGATATCTTTCTAGAGCACAATCACATCATTCCTTATAACCTATAATACACTCTTAACAACTATAAAATGAAACCTGGATACCTTTTCTTGCGAACGGTGCTATCCTAAATCCATAGAACTTCGAATCAAGCAATCCCTGCAAGCAAAACGTGAAATCTATAATTAGTAATAGTATTTATTTCAACAGAAGGATAACTAACAGAATGATTCAGGAAGTGAATTTTTTCGCAGATCTAATCTTTGAGTTTTACTTAGCTAGCGATTCTATGAACTGAAGTTGTTCTTCCATTCGCGACATTTTTTAGAATCGTCCACAGGCCGAAGGGGTAGAGTGGACCAAAGACTTCTTTATGGGTACCCTCACAAAAATATGGGTCCCATCATTAGATTGATAGCCGATTTTTTTTCCTTAATCAAACTTTTCAAGAAAAAAGTAAAATATAAATAACCCTTGAAGAACTGCATAATCCGATTTCAAAGGGTTGCTTAGTATGCTTATTCTGAATACATTAAATAGAGTCTAACTATTTATTTAATACTATATGATGAAAGGAATGCATTCCTTGAATATTTAAAGATGGATTTAAATATTGTGTTTCGAATGACATGCATCAAACGATTTCATTTTCACCACAAACAACATTATCAGCTGAAGAAAAGTGTTATTTTCTAGTTTAATAATAGAATTAAACTTTGTATGCTGGAGGGAACGTATTAAACAACTCATTCATAACAAAGGATCCCATTTGATAGATATAGAGATGTTGAAATGAAATACAGTAACCAATTAAAAGAAAAAATAAATACACAGAAGTCAACTAGTGGGGTTTTGAAAGAATCCACAGAACAATGTATTCCAAAGAAAACTCAGTATCGTAAATAACCAACAGAGATAAGAAGATGTCATAACATCCTGTTGAAGTAGATTTTTCTTTACCAAACAAAATGGAGCATTCAACAAATAGTATGGAACTCTGAAATATAGACAAAGAAAATATACATAATTCAATATCTCTAGACAGTCCACAAATTTCGGGGTGACTCCAAACCCCAAGTCGAGAAGACACTTCAATCTTGTGTAAGAACCATCACCTAAGCCTAAATGTATTTACCACCCATTATAAAACTCCTTCAATAATTTCCAAGTAAGCTTCCTATACTCATGAAGTTAGATACTCAACACAGGTCGCAGGAGCTCACATCTATGTCATGTTGTGCAAAGAAACGAAAGACCATTACATGATTTATCGAGGGACGATGAAAAAAACCCTAACCTAGAGTTTTGGTCTATGTTATTAATGAAAAACAACTAAGGATGAACTTAATCACATTCTCATTTCTATTCCTAAGTCGAGACATATACAAATAAACCCAGGTTACTTGAATGTCGAATCAGTGGGAAACTAGAACAACGAAACATTTTCATCTTAAGAGGTCGAACCCTAAGTTACCAGAGTCAAAGAAAAATATATTTAGTTATCCAAATCTTGGATAGAAACATGTCCAAAGTTACTGAACAACGAGGATGAAAACCCAATCAACAAAATTATAAATTAATCACATACACAACCGAAAACATGTTTGACATTTCCTAAATCCTACAGGTAAATTCGGTGATGGAGTTTGGGGTAAACATACATGGTATGAGGGTGAACCAGTGGGATGTGTAACTATATTTTTCCTACATGAAACAGGGAGCCTCCCCATCACTGGAGTCTTATGCCAAGTGAAGTTAAAGGGTTTTTGCAGAAGTTTTTTCCTTTCAAAGTTACACAGCATGAGAGGAGAATGAACAATAGCCTTGGGGAAAAACCCATTTCTTGATGGATTAATCATGAGAGTTACGCATTGTACCTGGACCAAGTGATTAGGGTAAGGTGGCATAAAATCAGTGGGCACATAAGTCAAATGATGGGCCAAAGGAATATGCTACAGAAGATAATTCAATGTCACAGACAAAACTAATTAAGTCGTGACAGTTACATCCATGTGGTCCTTGTCAACATTTATGGCGAAGAGAATGACAGTCTAGTTAGGGTTATGGTTTAGTTTTCCAGGATGTCAAGTTTCATTTCTTCGCTCTTATATACCAGATCGTGGATCCTTAGACCAGACTTGGTCACCATGGGGTCGTTAATCAACTAAGAACGAGTAGTGCGTTCCAACTGTGAACCATAACCACTTGATTTTTAACGTCATGCGCATTGAGGATGTAGTAATAATGACTACATGTAATAGGGAGACTTCCAGCATGTGGAACTGGAGTGGACCTACTTTACCCAATAATCGTTGTGTTTACAATTTAACAAAAACAAGCTAGTGGTATGCCATGTGAGTTCATTCTGGTAGAATGTAAGTTATAAGGAATACACATATTTCTTTTATAATCATTCTATACATATGAAATAGAAAATTCTAAGACTCATATATATATATATATATATATATTCGTGCTATGAAATCAGAAGGGAATTATCAAGGTACATGTATATTTATATATATGATGGTGTTATACAAGTAACTTTAAGTTCCAAGCGAAATCATGGTTAGTTAGTAGGTTTACTAATTCACCTTGTTGTTATGAATAGGGTTGAGATAGCTATAGATAAATTCTTATAAATAAATTGCAACCATGACGAGGATTAGTATGTTTATGTTATGTATCATAGTTAATGAATTCCTAAGAGGTTGGAATGAAAATGATCAATTCTAAGAACCCCTAGTAAATGTTTTTTTAAATAATAAATTTGGGGAACATCAGAAGCTCTAATCTCAAAACAAGAGTTAGCTAGTTAGTATGTCAAACAGTCGATTCTCTATCAACATCGAACTCACTCCAAGCATGTTGTAATCCTATGATGTTGTGAAGTTATTCTTGTATCTTTGGTCTTTCTATTCCAAAATCAAGGCACATGGTGCATCATATTGTATTCCCACTTTTATAAATAGTAATGATATGAATTCCTATGGTTTTCCTATGAATCTATTCAACGTATTTTATGTTTCAAATATGATATGATTTTTCCAGTAATAAATATATGGAAGTTATGATCTATTCTATTTTTTTGTGAATGAGTTGGTTGTGTGTAGATATTTTTAATTATTAGTCCTAAAATATTTTGTGAGACATGAGTTTTATGGATTCCAATTGTATTAATGTTTTGTATGCTTAACCCTCCATCTCCAAAGAAATACCTTATGGTCTTTTTGATCCTCTCTACATCTCAGGTGACACCTTTCTTGGCATTGGATGAGGATTGATATTTTGGTGCTTTGGGGTTTTTTTTACACAGTAGATGAACCCTATGTCTAAACCTCCCCTATGTTAAGAAGTTCAGTGCATGTGAAAGCATGGACTGAAACAATGACTTAACACCCAACAAATCCCCATATTACCCACTCAACCAATCCAAATTATTGAAGAATATAGTTTTCCCTCACATCATTACAACCTCCACCCTACCTCTAGAAAATACCACTACAACTCCTCTCATAAGTCATCCAAAGAAATCTCTTCTAGTTCACCTTGACTGGTTGAAAAAATGCTGCAAGAAATTTGTGTGGAATCAGATAAATAACAAGTGTTGAATAATGACACAAGCAGGAAGACGTAGCAACTAGCCCAATAGTTTTCCTTGATATTGTGTCAACATTCTCTCGCTTCAGCCAATATCCCACTCGAGATTGAGGGTGTTAGTCCTATTTTAATGATCCACTTCAATACACTCATTGTAATCCCATTTATTTCAACTAGAACCGAGATTGACTTGTATAAATTTCCTACAATGGAATCCCACATTTTATTACTTTCTTGGTCCATGAGCTTGGGATACGCCAACAATATCTTAACCAGAAACTCACCCATTACGTCTCAGCTATGATAAAGAGTGTTCCAATATGCCACCCATTCCCAATTGGATATTTTATTTAATAATGAAAAATAAAATATTACAAATATGTTTACAAGAGAGGTTCTCACAATCAATCATTGACAAATGACCATTCATTCTCTTTAAATATATATCATGGACCAATCAATTTTCAATCCATGGATCAATGTATCATTACGATAAAGGATAATATTAATCTTTAGATCACTCTATGTCGGGAACATATCGTTATCGCCATATTACCTAACTAAAAATGCATACTAATTCATACTAAAGAAACAGACTAAGAAAAACACTTTCACCTAACGACACATTAAACCAAGTTTATCTTAACTAACTCCTAAGTGTCTAATATTGTAACAAAATAGTGTAAGAATGGTATCCCATTTTTTCATGGGGGCAAAAGTCTCCTCATAAGAAATTTCTTATATCTATGAAAATCCTTTTCCCTTGGGATTCTCTTTGTTCTTGTCAAGTGAGACATATGATTTGTACTTGTTATTGAAGACCTACTTGCAACCAATTGGTTTGGTTCCAAATGGAGGGACCAACAACTTCCATGCCCCATTCTAGATGAGATCATGATACTCCTTCTACATGGATTCTTTCCACTCATCATGAGAAGAATCTTATTCAAAGGAAGTTAGTTCAAAGTTGGTACATAAATTCAATTAAAAATCATATGAAACATTAATATTGTCTACATCACCTAAATATGAACTATCTACATCAAATCCATCTTGTCATGTAGAACTTCTAGTTCTTTCCTTTCCAACATCATTGGGATGAAAACTTTCAAGTTTCTTTATGAGCCACTTTGGTGAACCTTCCTAAATTGGTCTAGGTTTCTCTAATGATTGAAAAGGCTCTAAATTTCCATCAAGGCTCATATTTTCAATCCTATCAATCACATCATCCAAGAAAACTTTCTACTTTGATAAAGTGGTTGAAACTTCTTCATGAAGGGGAGATGGTGCTCGAAAAGGATATTCTAGAGATTGATCCAAGATTGGGATCCCATTCAATATGCAGAATCCCATCATCAAACTTATGTTATGTATTTAGATGGGTGAATATATCCAAACAATCAAGCTACCTCTCAAAAGTTGTCATTCTCGGAGGACTCAAGAATAATCACATATTTGGAAAGAATTAACTTTTTGTTTACCTCACAATAAATATAATATTCCTTAGTGGTATTTGAGTAACCCAATAAGATGCACTTTCGACTCCTTGCATCAAGATTGTTTATTTTCTCCTTAGGACTTAAGGCATAACAGGTAGAACCAAATAACCTAAGATTCCTTACCAAAGGAATCTATCCATACCAAATTTCATAAGGAGTGTTATTTCCAAGAGAATCATATGGACACCTATTGTTCACAAATACTACACATAGAGTTGCACTAGCCAAAAATATCAATTTCACATTTAAAACAAAAATCACAGAACAAACCATATTTAAGCGAGTCTTGTTCATTCCTTCATGTAGACCATTATGTTGAGGATTATATGGAATAATGGTTTGATGCTTGAACAAATGTTCGAAAATATATTTTTCAAATTCATTATATTTATATTCTCTTCCATTATCAATATGAAGAGTGTCAATATGAAATTGAGATTCATTTTAAATCCATAGATGAAAAGTTTAATAAGGTTCAAATGCTTGATATTTTTGTTTCAACAAATACACTCAACACATCATAAAATAGTAATAAATAAAATTTAGGATATATCTTTCCATTAGCAAATGGGACATTCATAGGGACATAAAAATTAGAATGTATCAACTCTCATTTTCTACATTCTCTTGAACTAGAATCATGAGATGATTTCTTGTTCTGGTTTCTAAGGACACAAGCCTCAAATTGCTTCAAATTCCTTAGAATGGTGGGGAAACTAGAAACACCATTATTTTTCAACAAATGAAGGCTTCCATAATTACTTTGTCTAAATATACCATTGCATAAGAGACTATATGACAATGTACCTGCATCATGGTGAGAGAGGTATGCAAAATTCTATACATGAGTAGATGTCCCTTTCAACATCAAAAATATCCCATCCTCCACTCCTGTGATAATAACCATGTTGTTAGAATCCTTCCTTATTTCAACTTTTCCATCGAATATATAAATAGAGTGGAATTCCTATACAATTTTCACAAGAGACAAAAGTTCCTTCACAAATCAAGAATATAGAGAATGTCATGCAGAAGGAAATTTAGGAATCCAGAAAATTTAATCCTGGTGGTGTTTGTTGGTCCTAAATTCTGCACATGACTGCTAAAGGGTAGAGATATGCCACCTCACATTATGAATGGTTGGTTTTTTAATTTATGGGTCAGTTAGAGGGTTGGTTTAGCAAGGCATGAGCATGGTTGGGTTGGCCAAATGACATGGACGAGGGTCCTCCTTGGTTGCTGGCACACTAAGGATAGATAAGTGAGACAATAAAGGTACAAAACAAATGAAAACAACAAACCATTCAATGAACAATTTGATGCTATAATTTTAAGTCTTAAAATATCATTTAAAGGAATTAAACATGTACCAAAAATACAATTACTCCCATAGGTTGCAATAAAAGAAAATCTTCATAAAAGCATAGTTGTTCTCACAGGTTGCATATTAATAACAACAAGTTATATAATAGCTGAAAGAAAAGAAATGTACTTTGCACAAATCAAAATTGTATTCAATATAAGAAAAACACATATGAATTTGGAGAGAAAAACATTTTCATCAATATTACATTCACCATGTAAAGAGATTTAATCCATGCATAGAAGAGGTCCAACTAGTTGTTGTATTGATCTTCCTCTCCCTAAAAAACAAATCCTTGTAACATACAAAATATGTCTATTTATCACAGTTGTGGAGGCCCTCGACCAGTGTGGAACTGAGGCTTCACTCTACACATCATTTGTAAAATAGATTATTAACTTAAATAAACACTTCCTAGAGTATATTAATGTATACTTCGAGCCTAACTTAATAAAAAAAGGATTTGTTCTTATCACACATAAAATTCCACTTACTATTCCCGAACTTAAAAGAGTTTTCTATTTGAACAACTAAAAACTACTACCTGCAATGAAACTAGAGTGATGCATATGATGGAGTGAGCGGAGATTTGAAAGACAAATCTAGGAGCAATAGAACTAAGTTTTGTATTTGAGCACCGGCATGCATGGGCATTATTGGAGGCCACTAGAGATAATTGAATGTGTTGGATTTTTTTTCCCCCAACTTATCTCCTGGATGAAAGAAGCAAGTCATATGGCATTTTCTCGAAGTCTCTCATATTATTTATGCAGTCTCGATTATAGCTTCTCAAGTTCTATGGTTGTGGCATTGCAGGGTATGCATTCTGGAACTTTTGTATTGTACCTATTGTCTATCGTCGAACTAGTGCCACATGAGAAATCTAATGGCATGGACTAGTTTGGCGTTCCCTGGTTTGGCACCTTTTTCAAACATCAAAATATGGAATTAGCGAAGATAAGCCACTTTAGAAATTCGACGTTTAGGAGTTTTGGAGTGCATAATATTCATATATCTTGAAGGCCCAAACTCTTGGAGTCATTAACTAACACCTTCTCTAATTAACATGGGATTAAGAATTTAATCCTTTTGGTGTTTTGGCATTTAGGTGTTTCGACACTCCGGCTCTTTGGGGTTTGGGAGTTTCTGAATGCAAATTTTGGATACCTCCTAGAGTGACAATCTTCTGGATCTGACGTGGCGATGTGATGTGAATTTTTGATGTATCATAGAAGGAAGGATGACATGTATCACCTAGAATAGTACAGATGATGTGCCTAAAGGTTCTTAAAAAGTGTTTCATGTGTCATGATAGAATAGTGCCATGCATCATGATAGAAGAGTGCCATGTGTCATAATTGATGAATTCCACACATCTCCGACTCTTCGGTGTTTAGGATTTCTTGAATGCAAATTTTTGATACCTCTCAAAGGCCAAACTCATGGAGTGATGTGGTACTTTGGGGCTCTGATGCTTCAAGAGACTGAGTTTGATCTAATATAAAATCTACTGTAGTGATGATCTCTGGGATCTGACGTGTCCACATGAAATCACTATCGTGGATGTGTCTTCATGAAGAGAGTGACATGTGTCACCTGGAAATGAGCAGATGACATAACCCAAATGACCTAAAATGAGTGTCATGTGTTAGGGACTGAATGATTCTACTTGTCACCACGAATGAATGCTACGTGTCAACACAGATGAGTGCTATGTGTCTCTGATGCTTCGACATTCTGGAAGTTTGGGGTTCGGGTGATCTACTCTTGTTCTAAACTAAAACCTCCCAGATGGTTGATCTATCAGATGGTTGATGTGGCAGTGAGGGCACACTTTGGCACTTTGAAGATCCAATATTTCGGGGCTCTGACACTTCGGAGGTTCACGCTTGTTCTGGATTGGAATCTCCAGAGTGATAATCTCTCAGATTCATTAACCATGCTTA
The DNA here is from genome assembly GCA_032191745.1 of Picea mariana. Lineage (NCBI taxonomy): Eukaryota > Viridiplantae > Streptophyta > Pinopsida > Pinales > Pinaceae > Picea > Picea mariana. The sequence continues at coordinate 160,351 of JASDQU010100267.1, read as the reverse complement.
TTGTTAAACCTCGTGCCATTATGAAACACCGAATTCACGAAATTCATCAATCTTAGTTGATTGTTGGATCTCCACCATTGAAAATGTAACCTGTCTTTTTTCTTACATTCTAAGCCCAAAATTTGTTGCTTTGAATTGTTGTGTTTTGTCCACAGGTGTTCCCTATGCATACAAAAGACTTGTTTGACTTGTTGCAATCTCAACCAATAGAAAACACGATGACAAGTATTGTGAACCAAATCACGACATGCAATTATCCTTCAAGAAAATAGAAACAATTTGCATAAAGAATTAATCAAGAAAGATAATGATGAAAACCAAGTCATTTATGAATGAGAAACTGACTTGACCAACCAAAAGAGGAATGATTTTTATGAAGGTATAAGGAAAAGAGAGAGGAGGAACAAGGGTGCATACCTGGATCTCAAAATTGGCTCCAAGCGGGGATAGCACTTGCCTGTGAGGTGCTAAGAACAGTAGATCAAGTGCCTTACCTTTCAAAACCTTGCTCCCACTTGTTGTAACTTACCTCTTCTTCTGTGTGTCAGCCATGTACATTGATTTTTGTTGACCAGTGCACTATCTTCATCCTCTGATTAATTTTACATATTCTTCAAACCTCTTGGTTTGTTGGGACCAACCGAGTCTTTCATTAGTGCAAGCATGGTCCTCGTTACTTTTCCTTTGATGATTTGGCTTGACATCAAGTTGTGTGTCTCATATTGGACCCTAGAAGTGATATTATCATGTGATTACAGAGGTTGTTGAGTGTGGTATGGATCCACACTGCTCCAAATTCTGCAATCAACCACCAATTTCCACGCACTTCACAAGATATACCATGGTTTCAATTACGGAACCGCTCTAGGAGATTAACGTTCAGATACTTTTTATTTCCGCAATGAGGTGTGAGTCATCGATTAGTTTTTCAATCTGTGATCTGGGTGACCCTAGTACTTTAGCACCCTTGTAAAAGTTTTAACTATCTCCCAACTTTAAAATTCTTCTAACCATATTTAGAGATGGCACCAATTTTTCTTGTCCTCAAAAAGAAGATCAAACCAGCAACACTAATACACCTGAGTTCTTTTGTTGGGATATCGAGTATTTATTCACACACAAACTAAGTAAACAAAAATGAAAAAGGAAAGAAGCCATGGTACAAGATGGACCTTCCCTCACTATTTCAAGCAAAATAGTTTTTTTGGAAGCGCCCATTTACTGGGCCTCCAAAAATCTTAGTATCATCTAGATTATGCAGAACAAATGTATTATTGTCCAAAACCTCAACCAATTTAAAAGGACCAAACCAAAGGTTATCTAACTAACCATTCTTAGAATTTTATTCCCTTCTAGAATCCCACCTCAAGACGAGGTTTCCTTCTTAAAACATCTCCTTCTTGGTTTTATTGCCAAAATCTAACTCGATTTTTCTCGGGTACGCCTCAATTATTTGATTCAGTGCTTCTCTCTTTTGGTGAACCTCTATAATATGAAATATTCTCCTATGGATGTCATTTGTCTCCTCCATTTCTTATTGTAGGAATTTTAGAACTGGTAGACCAAGTTGAGTAGGGAAGACATCATCTATCCCATAGACTAGCTAAAATGGTGACGTTCCCAAGGATCTATTAGTGTTGATCCTGTCAGCCCATAAGACATACTTGAGTTTAGAGTCCCAGGATTTCTTGCTTTCATTCAACAACTTCTTGATGATCCTGATGAGAGTCATGTTTGATGACTTGGCCAGCCCATTCCCGTGAATATAATAGGGGGTAGAATGTGTCAAGGAAATTTTATGGCTGCCACAGAAGTCGATCATGTATTTGGACTTGAATTCTTGGGAATTATCTATTATAATATTTCTAGGTCAATCAAATCTAGCAAAGATATTGGTTTTTCCAAAAATTTCATAATCACCTTGCCAGTAGCATTTCTAGTGGGCACAACCTCAATCCATTAGGTAAAGTAGTCTATGGCAGTGAGAATCCACTTGAGTTTCCCACTAGAGAGAGGATTTATCTCACTTATGAAATCTAATCCCCATTGTTGAAAGGGGCCACTGGTACTGATAGGTTTCACGGGAAGTGAAAATAGTTTTTGTTTTCTTGCAAAATTTTGATATTCATTTCATTCCCTTACTGTAGTGAATACATCAGAGAAAAAGGTGGGCCAGTATTACCCTTCCCTTAGGATCTTGAGGGTAGTATCTTTCCAATGTTGGTTTCCCCCACAAAATCCCCTATGCATATATGTTGTGACTTGTTTATCTTAATTTTCATCAAGACATTTCAATAGGATGCCAATATGATCCCTCCAATACAAGTTCTGATTTAAAATGAAAAATTTTATAGCTTTTAATTTGAGAGACCTCGCCCTCGTCTTTTTTAAATCTAGTGGACATTATACGTGTTGCAGAAAGTAAAGAACATCTCTATACCAAGCTGAAGAAGAGTAGTTTTCAAAAACCCGCATGATGTCTTATCTAGCCTGCATCATGGGAACATAAGATTGGGTGAAGGTCTCATGCAATTCCAGTACCTTCCAGTTTGATTTTGATAATAACTTAGCAAGTCCCTACCCCTTAATCATCTTGGTGAGATTTATGTGTAGGTAATATTCCACCAATTTGACAATCCATTTCCTTCTTTTCCCTTCACTATCTAGATGGACTAGAATCTCTTTGACAATACTTCTAGGAACATAGGTTGTTATGCTAGACTATAACACATGCACCCTGAAGGATTTCAATGCATTGACCAATGCCTAGACTTTCTTTTCTAAAATGTCATACTTCATCTCAATATCTCAGAGGGATTTTTTGAAAAAGGTTATGGGTTGTTCATGCCCTTCTTGATTCTTTTGCAGTATCACAATAACAATGGTTTCCTCGGAGGTGAAAGAAAAGATAAAGAGATCTTTGGTATAGTCAGGGCTGACTAATAAAGGGGATTCAACCAAATCTTCTTTGATCCTTTCGAATGTTGATTTTTCCTCATGTGACCACTGGATAAAAACATATTTCTTCAGCATGTTGGTGATATGACTTATGATTTTAGAAAAGTTTTCCATGAAGCACCTTAAAAAAATTATTTTTCCTATAAAAGACTGAATAGACTTATTATTTCTCGAGATTGCAATTTCTTGAATGGCCTCCACTCTCTTAGGGTTTATTTTTATACCTCCTTCAGATATGATGTGGCCTAGGATTTTATCTTCTGGCATAACAAAGTGGGACTTCCTGGGATTCAAATAAACCCCATACCTTATGCATTTTCAAAAGATCTTCTCAAGGTGTTGTAAATTCTCTTCATCTAATTTGGAGAAAATGGTGATGCCATCCAAATAAATAACCATGAGTTTGTCTTTCTCACTCAAAAAGGATACCATATCCCTCTGAAATGTGTCCCATATATTCATCAGCCCAAAGGGAATTTTTTCATACATAAATCCCCCCCATGGTGTGGTGAATGTTGTTTTTTCTTTATCTTCTTCACATACCGCTATCTGGTTATAACCAGAGTACCCATCCAACAAGGAAATTTTGTGGGAACCTACTACCCTTTGCAAAATATGTTCCATCTTGGGTAGGGGGTAGTTTTCCTTTAGGGAATGCTTGTTGATATTTCATAAATCCACACACAAGCATATTTCCCCACTCTTTTTTCTCATAGGTACCAAGTTCGCCACGCAATCTGAGTACCTCAAGGGAACAATAATTCTGGAATCAAGCATTATTTTGAACCTTTTTCAATTATGGACATCGACATGGGATTAAATTGTATGATTTTTCGTATAAATGGCTTAGAACCATCCTTTAGAGGGATCTTGTGTTGGATGAGTTCAGTTTCAAATGCCTTCAAATCCTCATATGGCCATGAAAAAACATCAAAGAAATTTTTCATGAGGATAACATACCTGTATTATTATTCTGGAGGTAGTGCCTTGGACAATTTGACTATTTTGGGATTTTCAGCAGTCCCAATGTTGTCGTCCATAACTTCTTCTTCTTGTTTTTTTATGGCATCTTCTTTGGAGACATGATGACTGTCAAATAACCTTTCCAGTGGCACTAGACCTCTGGGGATGTGGATTGTTTTAAGTTCCACAATGTTATGTCGAACCACTTTGTTCAACATATGAGATGTTTTCTTATAATATGATTCATCATGTTCATCCTCTTGATCTATTGAGATACTGGAAAATTCTTCAATAGTATGCAGAAATATTTGTAGCTCCAAGTTGTCACTAAATACTTTCCAGTGCTTTATGTTGTCTGGTATAGGTTTCCTATGTCTAAGTTCCACCTGATACTTGATATTTGGGCCAATGGGAGGTATAAAAGTACTGGAAACCAATTCCAAAGAATTTGCCTTCTAATTTTCCTATCTAGAAATGAAGGAGATATTAAATGCTAGAAAGAAGTTTTCATCCAAGTTCCACACCTCGTTCCTGTATTGTTTGAGCCTATGTTATTTTTCTTGATGTAATTTTTTGAATTGATTGATGATTAATTTAGAATCACCAAAAGTTGTGAAACTTCCATTGTCCATGTGTTTGGCATCCCTCAATCTAAGCACCAGATCGTCATACTCAACTATATTATTAGTAGTATCAAATTCCATCTTATAAGAAAACATTATAATCTCCTGATAGGGGAAATGAGGACTATACCAGACCATAACCTTCTTTTGATGAAGATCCATCGAAATACATCCTCCAAACTTTTTTATGTTGATTAGTCAGTGACTGTTTTTTTCATTTGTTGAATGTAATTTCTAGTTCCTCACTATTTATATGAAAAACAGATGAATCGATCTCATCCTCAACAACATAAATTGGGTGATTTCTCATATTTTGATGGTCAATGATGATGTAGGTCAATTTGACCACCCTGTATAGTCTCCTATGCTCTCCTATGAAAACAAGGATGTTGGCATATGTGAGATCCATTTGTAATGATCCTGCAACCTTCTAGGCCCATGTCCTAGACAAAAGCATACCAAACTTGAGGGGGAATGCCAGCCACCATGATGTCCATCACTATACTCTTCATGGGAAATTGTGCAAAAGAAACCACCAGATATTTTGTTAATCCCAAACATTTGACTTTTTTTAGAGTTAAAGGAGTAAAGGTCTTTGTAGGGCTTGGTGATCTCTAGACCTAGTTCCTCCATTACAGCCTAAGGCATGACATTGTGTGAGGCATATAAGTCCATGAGATGGTTATGTAGGATATTCCATGTACATTTAAAGATATGTAGAATGGTGGAGAGGCATCAAATCCATCCTCTATATGTGGTCCCACAGTAATGGCTATGTTTTCATCCTGCAGACTAATTACATTAGAAGTTACAATAGAAGTAGGGGGTTGCAGAACCTTCATAATGAATTGTTTGAAACGCTAATTTTTTAACAATTCTGAGAGAGGTAAAGGGATCTTGATCTTTCTCAATTCTTGATCTAGGATGAGAGATGATTGTGGCCTATCAACTTCCTTTACTTCAGGGATTACATGGTTAAATGGAGGAGGCTAGTGAGCTTTAGCCAATGCACCCTTGCTTGGATTTGGATTGGGAGGAACTTCTAATTTTTTTTTCTAATCAGAGGTGGTGGCTTTGGGAGTGCTTGTTCTAGGCCTCAAGTCATATTTATTTTGGGGTTGGCCTTGAATAACTCCCTTTTCCCCTATATCAACACCAAACATATCTGTCATTTGTGCTACCTCATAATCTTGTTGCGTTAAGTGACTGGTGTAAAAATATTTTCATTGAAAATTACAACAACATCATCCACAACATCACTATCTACATCCATCTCCTCAATCTATTTTTTTTTTCAAAGGAGATACTACTCTTTGATCATCAACGTTTCTCCTCTCTCTATGCATTATCTAAGGGGCATCATTTGACCTTCTAAACTAGTTTGTATTTATGTTCCCAACCCCTTGAAAATCTTTGTTTGGTTGTTTAGATTCCCATTTCATATTAGTTATTTTATGTGTCAAATCCTTCAATTTTTTTGTCATTTCATCAAGTTTGGGATAAAATGTGGTTGGTTTAGAGAAGGCGGGAGAATCCTCTCTCTATTTCTTCTTATCCTTTTCAGATCTAGTCTTTAACCTGTTTGATGCTAAGATGTTGGACTGAACCTCAATGGTTGCTTCTTTCATGGAAATCAAGGTGGTGGATATTCTCTCCCTCAACATAAGAGATAATTTTGCATCAAATGAATTGGCATAATTGATCTTGGCAAAGGATTCAGTTGGTTTTATCTCATCTGGGATGCTACCATACATCTTATTGAATCTCTTGGTGAAGTCCAAAATAGACTCACCTTTATTTTTCTTAAGGGCCCAAAACTAAATGATGAAATACATATAGTCCCTTCTATCTCCCCATTTCTTTATGAAATATTCATCTAACACATCCATATCTGCAATGGAGGATGGAGGGAGGCGCCATAACCATTTTCTTACCTCCCCATCGAGGCTTTGCACAAACAGCCTCATCCACACATCTGCATATTCAATGTTAAAGTTGTTTGCAAAGCTATAGAAGGCTACCATATGTTCCTCAACTGTCACATCCCCTTCCCCATTATATCTTGGTAAATATTTCATGTAATATGTGGTAGGGAGTGCATGTAAGCCTACATGAAAAAATAAGGGTGCATATTTGGCGGCAATTATGGCATCCATCTTATTAACAACCATTGTTTGGGCAATAGGAATATGAATATTTATTTGAGATATAGGGGTGAATGATGGACTGGATGATGAAGTAGAGGCAAGCATTAAAGGTGTTTGAGGTTCCTTGGAATTGTGATTCTCATGGCTAGCAAATTCAAGATTCTTATTATGATGAAAAGTAGATTCTTGAGGTGCATATTTACCCTTGGGGGGCGAGGTATATCTCTGAGCTAAGGTGGATTTTCTTAGTTTCCTTTCTATCTCAGAGACTTTCATGTCCTTCTTAGGGTTGGGATGAGCATTAGTTTTTTTTATGTTCTCATATTTGAATCCCTTGAGTCATTTTCTAAGAGAAATTATAGTGTTTGTGAAGTTTACTCAGTGGAGTCGCTAGGTGAAAGATGGAATTCTAAATGTGTCTGATCTTTGTTCACCATCAAACACCATATTTGATCATTTTTGTTCTCCAAAGGAAATATATTTCATTACTTTGTTCCCCAAAAATGGATCCATAAGATGTTGGTCCTAAATTCTACACCTGACTACTAAAGGGCAGATCTAGGCCACCTCACGTTATGAATGGTTGGTTTTTTATTTATGGGTCAGTTAGAGGGTTGGTTTACCAAGACATGAGCATGGTTGGGTTAGAAAAATGACATGGATGAGGGTCCTCCTTATTTGGAGGCACACTAAGGACAAACAAGTGAGACAATAAAGGTAAGAAACAAAGGAAATCAACAAACCATTCAATGAAGAATATGCTCCTAGAGGTTTAAGTATTAAAATATCATATAAAGGCATTAAAAATGTACCAAAACATAGTTACTACCACAGGTTTCAATAAAAACAAATATTCATCAAAGAATAGTTGTTCTTAGAGGTTGCATATTAATAACAACAAGTTATACAATAGTTGAAGGAAAAGAAATGTACTTTGCACAAATAAAAATTGTATTCAAGATAAGAGAAACACATACAAATTGGGACAAAAAAACATTGTCATCAATAGTATATTCACCAGGTAGAGAGATTTAATCCATGCATAGAACAGGTCCAACTAGTTTTTGTATTGATCTTCTTCTCCCCAAAAACTAAACACTTATAACATAAAAAAAGATTCTTATTTATCATAGATGTGTAGGCCCTCGACTAGGTTGGAACTGAGGATTTTCTCTACACATCAGTTGTAAAACATATTATTAACTTAGCTAAGCATTGGTTGGATTATATTAATGTATACTTTGAGACCGACTTAATGAAAAAACTAGTGGTTCTTATCACACATAAAATACCACTTATTATGATTTAATTTAAAAGAGTTTTAAAATTGAACAACTAAAAAAAACTACTTGCAATGAAACCAGAGTGATGCATATTCCAGAGTGAATGGAGATTTGAAAAAAAAATCTAGGAGTGACAGAATTGAGTTATGTATTTAATCATTGGCATGCATGCACACTGTTGGAGGACATTGGACATAATTGAATGTGTTGACAATGTTTTTCCCCAACTTATCTCTTGGAGGAAAGAAAAAAGCCATTTGGTGTTTTCCTGGAGTCTCTGATATTCTTCTGCAGTCTGGATTATAACTTCTCGATTTCCCTGGCTGTGGTGTTGTAGGTTCTAGATTCAAGAACTTATGTTCCATACCTATTGTCTATCGTCGAACTACTACCATATGAGAAATCTTATGACCTGGACTAGCTTGGCATTCCCTAGTTTGGCACCTTTTTCAAACTTCAAAATATGCAATTAATGAAGATAAGCCACTTCAGAAATTTGGCATTTGGTAGTTTTGAAACACATAATATTCACATCTCCTAGAGGCCCTGACTCCCAGAGTCATTAACCAACACTTTATCTAATTAACCCAGGATTAAGAGTTTAATCCTTTTGGTGTTTTTACATTTCAGTATTTTACACTTCGGTGTTTCAACACTCCATCTCTTTGGGGTTCGGGAGTTTCTGAATGCAACATCTTGATACCTCCCACAGTGACAATCTTCTAGAGCAAGCGTTGCAACATGATGTGAATTGTTGATGTGTCATAAAAGGACGAATGACACGTGTCACATGGAATAGTATAGATGATGTCTCTAAAGGTGCTTAAAAAGGGTTCCATGTGTCATGATATAAGAGTTCCATGAGTCATGATATAAAAGTTCCATGCGTCATAATTGATGACTATCATGCATCTCCAGCTCTTTTGGGTTCATGATTTTTTGAATGCAAAGTCTAGATACCTCCTGGAGGCTCAAACACACTAAGTAACGTGGTACTTTAGGGATCTGATGCTTTAGGAGACTAAGTTTAATCTGATATAAAATCTACCAAAGTGGTGATATTCTAGATATGGCGTCTCCACATGAGGTCATTGTCACTAACGTGTCTGCATGAAGAGAGTGATAGGTGTCACCCATAGATTAGTGGATGGTGTAACCCAAATGACCTGAAATGAGTTCCACATGTCAACGACCAATGGATGCCATGTGTCACCATGAATGAATGATACTCGTCTGCATAGATGAGATATATGTATCTCTGGTGCTTCGACATTCTGATAGTTATGGGTTTAGGGAATTTGTGCTTGTTTTGAACTAAAACCTCTTGGAGGGTTGATCTTCTAGATGGTTGATGTGGTAGTGAGGGCCCACTCCGGCACTTCGGAGCTTTGGCACTTTGGAGGTTCTTGGTTGTTCTAGATTAGAATATCTCAGATTCATTAACCACGCTTATTGTTAAACCCCGTGCAATTATGAAACCTCAAATGCATGAAAGTCGCCAATCATAGTTAATTGTTGGATCTCCACCGTTGAAAATTTAAATTGTCCTTTTTCTTACATTCTAATCTTGAAATATGTTGCTATGAATTGTTTCATTTTGCCCATGGGTGTTCCTTGTTCATACAAAATACTTTGTCGACCCGATGCAAGCTCAAAAAATGGAAAACATGATGACAAGTATTTCTAACCAAATCAAGACATCCAATTATCCTTCAAAAAAACAAAACAAAATTGCACAAAGAATCAATCAAGAAAGATAATGATGAAGACCAAGACATTTATCAATGGGAAACCAAATTGACTAACCAAAAAAGGAATGATTTTTATGAAGGTATATGGAAAACGGAGAGGAGGAACAGGGGTGCAGACTTAGGTCTCAACAGTGTCAATTCCCAAAGGTTTGAGACTTGATTTATCTACAAAAGAGATTATACCATCAACATTGTCATTAAAATATCCAAAGAAGCATCCCCATAATTCATTTGGCATGTTTCACTTGTATCAAGAAACCATGCATCTCTCCAAGAATAAAATGAAGTGTTAAATAAATATTCAGTTGCTCCAATATTGCAATCAGAAAAAATATAATGAGTTGATTCAAGTTCTTTCGCTTTCACCAGATCTAATGCTTTACCTTTTCCTTCTTCCTGATCCTACTTATATTTGATGTTATCCCATGGAATACTACATGTATTTACTTCATGTGACCAATTCTTTTTGCAATAGGCATAGTGAATATCATATTTTTCATGAGGATTGTGCCTTCCACCCTTCCTATGAAATTATTTCTTCCATGCCATATTTTACTTATTTCTACTCTAGAAGAATCATGTGATAGATTCTTCCCTTTTTTATCAAGGTATTTGGTCTCTCCATTGGATTGAGAGAGTTCCAATTATGTGTGTGAGACATACAAAAACTGAGCATAGTTCCTAAGAAGGATAAAATTTCCACGATTATCCTCAATCATTCTCTGATAATTATCCTCAATATTATCAGGCCCAACTCCAAATTTTTCACCACCACTACCAATATCAGTGGAAACCCCTTTGTAAGAAGAGTTTCCACTATTTCTTCGCATATCCATTTGAGGAACTATGACATCCAATTTATTTCCCCGATCCATGAACAATGGTGCCACATATATAATCTCCTGTACCATTTCATATGTCTAAATATCATTCACTCTTCCAATAATTTCCCCCATTTCTTCCTTGTATTCTTAAATGGAGAAATTTTCCACGCTCGAATATGAGTTAATATGTGAATTCATATGGTGGAAATATAATGGGTTTGTATTGTTTGGTGGTATTCTATGAGGGAGTATATTTCGTAGTGAGTGAGTCTCGATTCAACAACATGGAAGTAGAGGGATTCAAAATACAAGATCTATTATCATTGTTTCTTTTACTTCTCATATGTTTTTGCTCAACCATTCCTGCTTGATTCCAATGCACTGGTATGATGATTATGGTTTATGATTGGATAGTAGCATGAATTTGGTGTTTCTTCCTACACTATTGTTTCCACCATCACAGTGTTGCATCTTCTACAAAATTTGTCTCCTCTTATAGATATCCTCAATATGCAATGGGAATTAAAGAGCCATTGAAAGACATGCATCAACCCCCAAAATAAGAAAATAAAGGAGATACATCTTTGGATATTTTTTCTTCTATAACTCCCAGTTGTTCCGTATCATCCATACATGAGGGATAAAAGAAATTCTTTACTTGGTTTGGTAGGAGTTATCGCAGGGTGTTCCTTTTATATGTCCCTTAAGAATTAGTTTTACAGTAGCAACATCATAAAAATGGTGTTTCCATTGAAGGGAAAAGAGACAAATATAAGGTCTAGTACCAAATTGTATGTGTGGGAGAGAGAATGTAATTTTTATGGAAGGAGAGAATCATGGAGTTAAAACTATCTATGATATTACTCTCAGGATAGGTATGTACAGAGGAAATAAGTAACTCCATGGGTGATGTATTTCATTAACTCACATCATCAATATGTATAGGAGGAAGTGACCTTTGGTTTCATCTTCCAAGAGGTCTAAATGACTCTTCCTATTCACTTACAACTCTTCATATATCTTGTAACACCCTGTTTCCCCCAAGTTTGTAAAAATAACTATACTGGCCAAGAACCGTGGCAAACTCAAAAATGTGAATGTGTGATGTGGATGGACCTTGTGAAAAAGGTCGATGAATGTGAATAATATTATGAATAGGTATATATATATTGCAAGACTGTTGAGAAGGGATGTGCTGAAAAAGAGACCACGATGGTTGGAGAAAGGTGGTGGAAGGCACCTGGAAAGCTGGCGTTAACTTCCACCAAAACCAATACCATATTTGGACTTCACTGGCCCGAAGAACCAAGAGTGGCTCGCTGGCCCAAAATAAACTACTCGCAGGTTGGTAGGTAGATGGCTCCTCGGGAATTAATGAGGGATGGGAGAAGTGAACCGCCCATCCGTAGGAGCTTCAGGGCTGACCACTGTGAGGGAAATTGCGCCACACGCAACCTTGCAAGAGGGAAATGTGTGAGGAAGAAGTGCGGAGGGGGCAGACACTAGGAGAGGAAGAGAACTCTAGAAAATATAGAGTGAGTGATAACAGAGAAGGGGGAAAGTAACCCTCATTCTCGGTCACTGGCAAATAGAGACACAGTTTGGCAGCATCGTGGTCTCATCTCAAGGGTGGCTAGTGGTAAATCCTATTGGAATCGTTGAGCCTACGGTTGGGTGGAAACGATCACCCCTCTCAACAATTGCATCACGTCTGGTGTTATTTCTGATAAGTGTTATTTGAAGTTAATGCCATAATCACATGTTCAGTTTTATGTGCTTGTAAATAGTTCTGAATAGAAGTGTTTACTTAACATTTGATTTGATAGAATGCATGCCTGTATATGCTTACATGCCATAGTTGTTTTCTACACAAATGTTTAAGTCTGGGACATGAGTTCACTCCACTGAGAATCGTCTTATTTTCTTAGCTTCTCGTAATATTCTGGGAAGGCCCCTTGAGAGTACTCTTTGCTGGGAATTACCCCATAAACCTTGTAACCGAATTGAACCTTACGAGAGACTTGATTAAGATCAGGGATAATTTCTCGAGAACCATCTGAGGGTTCATGAAATCGAGTTCTGTAACCCTTATGCAAGAAGTAGTAGCTTTCTAAGGTCTCAGGGTCATGGGAGCCTGAAGCTCTGAGAGTTTGAACTTCGTGATTCAAGCTCAGAAGGGATAGCAAGTTCAAATATAGAAAGAAAATACCCTATTGCTTGGTAAATGATGGTCAAAATACTTTTGGGAATACCCCAAGCCTGCCAACACTGACGAATCTAGATAAGGAGCATAGGCGTTAACACCTCACCCTTTCAGCCTTCGCAAATAGCGATGGGATCCTGAACCATAGATCCCAGGGACCCATCGGAGCTCTATAAGACATCGATATTAACATTTACTTAGGAGGGAGAGTGAACTCGACTATGCCCCGATAGTCCCAAAGACATCGGGACCATCCATGTTGGAGCACAGGTGGCAGAGATCTAACCATTTCACCTATCGGGGATTCATGAGTTTGGAGGTGGAAGACTAGGCTCTTGGAGTCACGAAGTCCCGATTCGCGAGATTGTGATGTGATCTGGGTCATTGATCAAAGAGGAAGGACAGTCATGGGATCTGACATCTCGATACATCACGTATTTGGGATTCGTGAGTTTGGAGGTGGAAGACCAGGATCTTGGAGTCACAAAGTCCCGAGTCGCGAGATCGCGATGTGATCTGGGTCGTTGATCAAAGAGGAAGGACAGTCATGGGATCTGGCATCTCAATACATCACATATCGGGGATTCATGAGTTTGGAGGTGGAAGACTAGGCTCTTGGAGTCATGAAGTCCCGAGTCATGAGATCGGGATGTGATTGGGGTCGTTGATCAAAGAGGAAGGATAGTCATGGGATCTAATGTCTCGATACATCACGTATCAGGGGTTCATGAGTTTGGAGGTGGAATACTGAACCCTTGGAGTCGCGATGTCCCGAATAGATAGAAGTAGGAGCAACCATTGAGTCAGGACCTCCTCGCCATATCAGATATCAGGGTCTTGGAGGTTGAGGGGAATTAGTTTCAACTGTAGAATTCATGAGCTTGTGAGTTGTGAGAGCTTGTGTAAAACGTGGCATGTCCTCTTGGTGGGACACACGTGGTTGACAGGTGGTGTGATGATAATATGCCTAGAGAGAGGGAGAAGTGGTAACAGGTGGTGGACACGTGTCATTTGAAATGGGAGTCAACATCATGTTGACTTCTCGTACTTTGGGTTCTCATAAGAAAGGACCACAAAGGCCCAACAACTCAAGTCGAAAATTTGCGAGTTCCAAGAAGCTCGGAAGGAGTCAAACCTTCTCGGATTTTCGCATCTCGGGGTGTTGTAAAATAAGGGCCCAGAGGTTCAAACTTTCAACTTGCGAACTTGCAAGTTGCAAGCAAGGCTAGTAATTATCCCTAGCCGGTGGTCATGCATGGAGAGTGCTAATAAGGAGGGGCCATACCATATCGAAATTTCGGGTATCAACAATTGGTGAAGAAAATTCGAGGGTCTTCGACTCACAACTCACAAGGTCACGAGTTGTGAAAGGCGCTTGCATTTAGGCACGTATGTGGTCCTATCGAGATAGGGACTAAAGAAAGGGAGCTATTGCTTTGTTGTTAAGCTACAGGTAGATCTGGATGGCTATAATCTACGTGACCAGATCTACAACTAGGGTTTCATTCCAGAGCCCCCTCACCATTCTTCCTTTAAGATTGTACTCACTTGTATCGCTAAGTCACGAAACATGAAAAGCTACCTGGTTTGTTTGGCCTGTGGTCCTAACCCATGATCACAGGGAGGTGAATAGGGAAGAACTATCCTGCGCTAGGCCCCCGTAGGAATTTAGGGATTATGTCCCTTGAGGAAAAGAAAAAATTTTATTATGTCTTAGTGGGTGTGTTACAAATTGGTATCAAAGGATGGTTACAACACTTGGCCTACTTGGTCTCATGAATGAGTTGCGCAGAAGCTTCGTTCAGAACACTCTTAAAAAGAGTAACCCCTTGTCTAAACTTCCTAATCAAAAGATGAAGTTAAGAATGAAAAACCCCTATTGTGTGTGTGTACATGTGAAAATATGAATTATGTACTGGTTATAACTAAATATAAATATTGACTAGCAACCAACATTTTTCCTTTTTCACACAAGCGGAAGATCGACCATGAGAAATTATCAATGCATAGTATGGTGAATCACCAAGAAGTGGGAGAAGGCTCCGACAATAGAGACGAAGAGTTTGACAAAAGGAGGGCAGTAGGGACCCCTCTAGATCTAGTCGAGACTGTGAGGAGTCTCATGGTCGAATTACAAAGCTGGAAGGTTGACAATGAAAGGATGATGAAAGAACAATAAAATCAAACAAAAATTAACATAGTTTTACTACAGAGTTTATCCGATCTACAAAGACAAATGCAACATGAACCTGAAACTCAGAAACATAGTCGTATCAGTGGCCACACTGAGAGGAGCACCTCGAAAAAGGTCCACCCCAGAGGTAAAGGACAAGTGTCAGATATTTCCTCTGAGAAGGAAGATGGTGGTTTAGAGGGCTCTTCTAGTAGAAAAACCAGTTCCTATCCCCGAAGAAAATAGAAGAAGAAAAAGTCTTCCAAAGGTTGAAAATTCAAAGAATTCAAAAAGGCCAAACCATCCTCCTTCGATGGTGAAATAAAGAAGGCAGAGGAAGCAGAGGCCTGGCTGCTTGGACTAAAGAAGTGTTTCAGAGTCCATGACTTTTCAGAAAATATGAAGGCCCGAGTGGCCACCTTCAACTTGAATGGAAAGTCTTCCATTTGGTGCGAAGACCTTAAGAATATGAAAGGGGTTCCCGAAGAGGACTTGTCTTGGGAACGGTTTGAGAAATACTTCCAGAAGAAGTATCTGTTGGAAACATATTTCGACGAAAAGACTAAAGAGTTTTATGAACTCAAATTGGGACAACTTACTATAGAATAATATGTCAACAAATTCCTCGATTTGTTGAGGTATGTACCCTATATCAAGGCAAAAAAGGCAAAGGTGCAATGCTTCATTAGTGGACTACCTAAGGACTATCGGAATAGAATTGAATTTGATGAGCCAAAGACTCTAGAAGACACTATTTGAAAGGAAACCTATTGTCATGAATAGTTTGGGCATCGAGCAGAACCTTGTGAAGGATGGAAACAGAGGAATAGTTCAAGATTTCAGAAAAGGAGAATTAAATCCCCAAGATTTAAGAACTACAAGAAGAACCCAAGAATGAACTTTCTAGCCTGGAGTATGCACCAGCAGAATTTTCCCTCCTTGAGTGGAAATAAAACGTTTGGACCAATATCAGTGAATATTGATAACCCAAAGAGAGAACCTTTGAAATATTGGGGTTTCAGAGAAGAACATCTCTTGAGAGACTGCTCACACCGACAACAGAATAGTCGGAGAATTTATAACATACAGGAAGCTACTACCATCAATGATGTGGCCAGGAGTGTGCCACAAATTTATGCAACCTTGGATAATAACCAAGCCAACCACCAAGCTTCAGTAGTGGAAATAGAAGGTATGATTTCCAACCATCTAGTGTCTATTTTAATTGACCCTGGTTCAAATTTGAGTTATATAGCCCCTAAAGTTGTTGATAAGTGTAAACTATAGCCACAGAAACATACCAAGCCATGGTTGGTACAGTTAGCCATTGGCACCAGAAGAAGGGTAGAAGAGGTTATACTAGCCTGCCAATTGATGTTGGGTAGATTTCCCACCCAAACAACCCTTAACTTATTACCCCTGGGATCGTATGATCTGTTGATTGGTATGGAGTGGCTAGCCACCCATAAAGCTAGATTGGAATGTTACCATAAAACCTTAGAATGTGTAAGTAAAGAAGGGAAAAATATAACCCTTCAAGGGATCCAAAAACATGTCTCGGTGAGACAAATATCAGCTCTGCAAATGAGGAAGTATTACCGAAAGGGATTTCCCCTATATACAATACAGGTGTTGAAAACAATTGAAGATGAAAAACCAAGCTCTAACGATCACCCTATCCTGAGAGAATACAGAGATGTATTTTCGAAAGAGGTATCGGGTCTACCTTCGAAAAGGGACATAGACTTCTCGATAGAACTTGCACCGAGAGTGGTTTCGGTGTCTAGGACACCCTACCAGATGAGCACACCCAAGTTAGTTGAACTCAAGTTGCAGTTAAAAGAAATGATGGTTAAGGGCTATATTTGGCCCAGCGTGTCTCCATGGGGAGCACCAATCCTGTTTGTGAAAAATAAGGATGGTACCCTTAGACTGTGTATAGATTATAGACAACTCAATAAGGTAACCATAAAGAACAAGTACCCCTTGCCCAAGATCGATGACTTGTTCTATAAATTGGGGGGTGCGTCTATTTTCTCAAAAATTGATTTGAGGTCAAGATACCATCAAGTCTGAATTAAGGGTGAAGACATTCATAAAACTACCTTCCGAATGAGGTTGTGTTGACCAATGACCCTGCCACTTTTATGTGCCTAATGAACAATGTACTCAAGAAATTCCTAGAAAAATTTGTACTTGTTTTTATTGAAGATATATTAATTTACTCCAAGAACAGAAAAGAGAATGAAGAGCATCTTAGACTTGTGCTGCAAGTGCTAAGAGAACATCAACTCTATGCCAAATTCAGCAAATGTGAATTCTTCCAGAAGCAAATACATTACTTAGGCCATGTTCTCTCCGAAGAAGGAGTAGCGGTAGACCCTAACAAAATCAGGCCTATCATGGAATGGCCTACCCCAAAGGATGTTTCGGACATCAGATCCTTTATGGGATGAGTAGGATACTATAGGAGATTTATAAAAGGATTCTCCAAGATTGGTTGTCCAATCACTACCCTTTATAAGAAGGGGACAAAAGTCATGTGGACATAGAAATGTGAAGAAAGATTTCAAACCCTGAAACATCTATTGACCCATGCACCCATGCTAAAGATCGTCGATCCAGAAGCTGACTTCCTCGTGTGCACAGATGCCTGTAAGGAAGGGCTCGGAGGAGTCCTTATGCAGAAAGGAAGTGTGATCTTCTATGAATCCCAAAAATTGAAAGAGAATGAAGTCAACTATGTGACCCATGATCTAGAACTGGCTGCCATAGTGCATGCCTTGAAAATGTGGAGGCATTACCTCCTGGGAAGAAAATTTGTACTTATGACAGATCACTGTGGATTGCGATACATGTTTGATCAACTGAAGCTCAATGCTAGACAAGATAGGTGGATGGCCCTCCTTAGCGAGTTTGATTTTGAAATCAAACACATTAAAAGAAAGGAAAATAGGATGGCTGATGCCCTTAGCAGAAGTATGAAAAAAATTCACCTGGCAGCAGTGAGCACCTGCGAGACAGATGTCAAGGAAAGAATAAAAAATGCACAAGAAATAGATCCCTTCGTCCGGACCGTGACCATGTACCTACAGTAAGAAACTACTGGAGTAAAATATGAAGGCTACCAGATGACCGAAGGAGGTCTTCTCACTTATAGAAGTAGATTTTATATTCCAAACTGTGACGACTTGAAGAGGTTCATACTGGATGAACTACATAAAAGACCCTATTCTAGTCATCCAGGATACCAGAAAATGATCACTACCACCAGGAAACAATTCTATTGGCATGGATTGAAGAAATACATAGCCGAGTACCTAGCCAAATGCATAGAGTGCCAATAGGTTAAATAAGAACATCAACACCCAGCAGGATTATTGCAACCTTAACCAATCCTAGAATGGAAATGGGAAACCGTCTCCATGGATTTCATCATTGGATTAGAAACCTCAATCAAAAATAATAACACCATTATGGTGGTGGTGGATAAATTGAACAAGTCTGCTCACTTCATCCCTATCAAGTCAACCTATAAGGCAATCGATATCACCCAGGTATTCATGAAAGAGATATTTAGACTGCATGGTATGCCGAAAGAGATCGTGTCTAACAAAGACACAAAATTTACTTCCAACTTTTGGAAATCACTGATGGTTGGTTTAGAGACCAATTTTTTGTTTAGCACCACCTATCACCCTCAAACCGATAGACAGACAGAAAGAGTGAATCAAATATTAGAAGACATGTTAAGGATGCATGTAATGCATCGACCCAAGAAATGGAAAGACTACTTGCCACTGGTAGAATTCGCCTACAACAACGGCTACCAAGTATCCTTAAATATGAGTCCCTTTGAAGTCCTCTATGGTAGACCGTGCAACACTCCCATCAGTTGGAGTAATCCAATAAAAAGGATTTCTTTTGGACCCGACATGTTGAAAGAAATGGAACAATAGGTGACTCAGATAAAACAAAACCTGAAAGTCACTCAGAACCGATAGAAAAGTTATGCCAACCAAAAGAGAACTCCAAGAGAGTTCAAGGTGGGAGACCATGTATATCTCAGAGTTAGGCCTAGGAAGATTTCCCTAAAAACAGGAGTTTGTGCCAATTTCGCACCTCGGTATTGTGGACCCTTTGAGGTTCTATATAGAGTGGGACCTGTAGCCTATAGGCTAGCACTTCCTACCACAGTCAAAGAACATAATGTTTTCCATGTCTCATTATTGAAGAAATATGTACATGATGCTAACCATATAATTGATTGGTCTGTGATTCAAGTGGAACCGGAGGGAGAATTTCTACTAGAACCCTAATGCATACTGGATAGAAAGGAAACCCCGCTCCAGAACTGAACCATTGCACAAGTCAAGGTGCAGTGGAAACATTTTGGCCAAGATGAGGCTACATGGGAAATGGAGGATGCCATGAGATAGACATATCCAATTTTGTTTACTTCTGTAAATGCATGTCATGTTGATAGATAAGAACATCGAGAATGATGTTCCTTTAAGGGGGAGGGAATTGTAACACCCTATTTCCCACAAGTTTGTAAAAATAACTATACTGGCCAAGAACTGTGGCAAACTCAAAAATGTGAATGTGTGATGTGAATGGACCTTGTGAAAAAGGTCAATGAATGTGAATAATATTATTAATAGGTATATATATATTGCAGGACTGCTGAGAGGGGATGTGCTAAAAAAGAGACCATAATGGCTGGAGAAAGGTGGTGGAAGGCACCTAGAAAGGTGGCGTTAACTTCCATCGAAACCAATACCGTATTTGGACTTCACTGGCCTGAATAACCAAGAGCAGCTCGTTGGCCCGAAATAAATTACTCACAGGTTGGTAGCTAGACGGCTCCTCAGGAATTAATGAGGGATGCGGGAAGTGAACCGCCCATTTGCAGGAGCCTCGGGCCTGACCACCACGAGGGAAATCATACCACACGCAAACTCACAAGAGGGATTTGCGTGAGGAAGAAGCATGAAGGGGTCAGACGTGAGGGGAGGAAGAGAACTCTAGAAAATACAGAGTGGGGGATAGAAAAGAAGGGGGAGAGTAACCCTCGTTCTCAGTCACTAGAAAATAGAGACACAGTCTGGCAACATCGTGGTATCAGCTCGAGGGTGGCTAGTGGTAAATCCTATCGGAATCATTGAGCCTATGGTTGGGTGGAAACGAGCACCCCTCTTAGCAGTTGCATCACCTCTGGTGTTATTTATGATATGTGTTATTTGAAGTTAATACCATAATCGCATGTTCAATTTTATGTGCTTGTAAATAGTTTTGAATAGAAGTGTTTACCTATCGTTTGATTTGATATAATGGATGCATGTATATGCTTACATGCCATAGTTGTTTTCTACACAAATGATTAAGTTTGGCACATGATTTCGCTCCACCGAGAATCATCTTATTTTCTTAGTTTCTCGTAATATTCTGGGAAGGCCCCTTGAGAGTACTTTTTCCCGAGAATTGCCCCATAAACCTTGTAACCGTACTGAACCTTACTAGAGACTCGATTAAGATCAGGGATAATTTCCCAAGAACCATATGAGGGTTCATGCAGTCCGGGTATGGAACCCTTATGCAAGAAATAGTATCTTTCTAAGGTCTCGGGGTCATGGGAGCCTGAAGCTCCGAGAGTTTGAACTTTGTGGTTCAAGCTCAGAAGGGATAGCGAGTTCAAATATAGAAAGAAAATACCCTATCGCTTGGTAAATGACGGTCGAAATTATTTTGGGAATACCCCAAGCCTATCAACACCGACGGATCTAGAGAAGGAGTGTAGGCGTTAACACCTCTCCCTTTCAGCCTTTACAAATAGCGATGGGATCCTGGACCGTAGATCCCAGGGACCCATCGGAGCTTTATAAGTCGTCAATATTAACCTTTACTTAGGTGGGAGAGTGAACTCGACTACGTCCTGAAAGTCCCGAAGACATCGAGACCATCCATGTTGGAGGACAGGTGGCAGAGATCTAACCATTTTGCATGTGAGGGATTCGTGAGTTTGGAGGTGGAAGACCAGGCTCTTAGAGTCACGAAGTCTCAAGTCACAAGATCGCAATGTGATCTCGGTTGTTGATCAAAGAGGAAGGACAGTCATGGGATCTGATGTCGCAATACATCGCGTATCGGGGATTCGTGAGTTTGGAGGTGGAAGACTAGGTTCTTGGAGTCACCAAGTCCTGAGTCACAAGATCGCGATGTGATCTGGACTGTTGATCAAAGAGGAAGGACAGACATGGGATCTGACATCTTGATACATCATGTATCGGGGATTCGTGAGTTTGGAGGTGGAAGACCAGGCTCTTGGAGTCACGAAGTCGCAAGTCACGAGATCACAATGTGATTTGGGTCATTGATCAAAGAGGAAGGACACCCGTGGGATCTGACGTCTCGATACATCACGTATTGGGGTTTCATCAGTTTGGAGGTGGAAGACTGAACCCTTGGAGTCACGAAGTCCTGAATAGCGATAAGTAGGAGCAACCATTGAGTTAGGACCTCCTCACCATATCGCATATCGGGGTCTCATAGGTTGAGGGGAATCAGTTTCGATTGTAGAAGTCATTATATTGCGATTTCCAAGAGCTTGTGCAACATGTGTCATGTCCGCTTGGTGGGACCCATGTGGTTGATAGGTGGTGTGATGATAAGATGCCTAGAGAGAGGGAGAAGTGGTGACAGGTGGTGGACACGTGTCATTTGAAATGGGAGTCAACATCTTGTTGACTTCTCGTACTTCGGGTTGTTGTAAGAAAGGAGAACAAAGGCCCAACAACTCAAGTCACGAAGTTGCGAGTTCTGAGAAGTCCGGAAGAAGTCAAACCTTCTCTGACTTTCTCATCTTGGGGTGTTGTAAAAGAAGGGCCCAGAGGTTCAATCTTTCAACTTGTGAACTTGAAAGTTGCAAGCAAGGCTAGTAGTTAGCCCTAGCCAGTGGTCATGTGTGGAGAGTGCTAATAAGGAGGGGCCATACCATATCGGAATCTCGGGTATTGACGATTGCTGAAGAAAATTTGAGGGTCTTTGAATCATGACTTGCGAGGTCATGATTTGTGAAATGTGCTTTCATTTAGGCACGTATGTGGTCCTATCAATATAGGGACTAAAGAAAGGGAGCTAGTTCTTTGTCGTTAAGCGGCGAGTAGATCTGGACAGCCAGAATTTGCGCACCTAGATCTACGACCAGGGTTTCATTCGGGAGCCCCCTCGCCATTCTACCTTTAAGATTGGACTCACTTGTATCACTGATTCGTGAAACATGAAAAGGCACCAGGTTTATTTGGCTTGTCGTCCTAACCCACCATCACAGGGAGGTGAACAGGGAAGAACTAGCCTGCGCTAGGCCCCCGTAGGACTTCGGGGATTCTGTCCCTTGAGGAAGAGAGAAAATTTTATTATGCCGTAGTGGGTGTGTTACATATCTCCTAGCTTAATATTTGTTGGAAATATTTTTTTCATTACTTTTAAATATAGGGGGAACATACAGATGTCCAAGATAAATATTACAAGCCTACAAATGTTCAAGATAAAGATTCCAGGATGGAGATTGTTGAAAGTATTACTTTTTGATTTTTGATGATCAATTTGGATACCCTATCATTGAACAAAGTGTTAACCTGCATTCCTAACTCAAATGGGAGCACAAGTCATATTTTTGGAAATCCTATTCTGATACCTTTCCAGAGGTGTATGGAACTCTCTCTAACTCCCTAGGAATGAGGAGATATGAATTTTTCTATCTAACAACCCAACCTAAAAATTGAGGTCAGCTCATCCAATTTTCATAGATCATCCCATGGGGACATAATTACTATAAATATAGGATATATTTTCACATTTTTAGAGAAATCAAGCAAAACATCAAGTCTGAGGTGCACTAAAGGTGTTGGGATGTCTTTCTGGGATCTAAAGGTGTGAAAGTTAAGTCTAAGGGATTGTTTTGAGGTATTTATTGTTCAGAAGGTGCGCTATGAAGGAATGAAGGTTTGTGATGTTGTCGTGTGCACTATTTTGAGTTTATGATGTTGTTTTGAGTGGATGTTGTTGCCAATGGATGTTTCCATCATCGTATGTCTCCATCGGTGGATGTTTCTGTCAGTGGATGTTTTCCATTAATGGATGTTTCCATCAATGATTACATTCTAGGAATGATGTTGTGGGTCTTGATAGTGTTTGAAGGATTGTATGTGGATTGAATCAAGTAGGTGAAGTCAGAAGTATTCAGTGTATCATACATTGATTCACCCCCCCCCCCCTCAGTATGAGCATAAGCTCAACAATATTTACAACGATATTTATAATCTACCTCAATCACTAAGGAATAGGTATCTATAAAAATAGGTGCACTAAAGGTGTTGGGATGTCTTTCTGGGATCTAAAGGTGTGAAAGTTAAGTCTAAGGGATTGTTTTGAGGTATTTATTGTTCAGAAGGTGCGCTATGAAGGAATGAAGGTTTGTGATGTTGTCGTGTGCATTATTTTGAGTTTATGATGTTGTTTTGAGTGGATGTTGTTGCCAATGGATGTTTCCATCATCGTATGTCTCCATCGGTGGATGTTTCTGTCAGTGGATGTTTTCCATTAATGGATGTTTCCATCAATGATTACATTCTAGGAATGATGTTGTGGGTCTTGATAGTGTTTGAAGGATTGTATGTGGATTGAATCAAGTAGGTGAAGTCAGAAGTATTCAGTGTATCATACATTGATTCACCCCCCCCCCCTCAGTATGAGCATAAGCTCAACAATATTTACAACGATATTTATAATCTACCTCAATCACTAAGGAATAGGTATCTAACATAAAAATAGGTACGGATCCTTAGAATTTTCCTTGATTAAAAGAAGGAAGACAAAGTGAAGAGAATAATTCTTGGCTTTGGGAAGGATCTATTCATATCACACATTTTAGATAAAACAATAGGTAAAAATATGTTTGATTCTTTGGTTGAGTTATTCCATAAATCTTATGCTTCTCGACATATCAATTTGTGAAATTATCTCTCAATTGTTCATATGAGCAAGAGAAATACTATGGTAATCTAACTGATGAAGATTAGTTAGCACCCATTAGAACTATGGTTCATGATAAAGAATTGGTGTTTGTTGTCCTATAAGGGCTTACTCTTTGATGGGCATCTTTTATTCAAGGTGTTTGTTCTAAAAGCAATATACCAAACTTTTCCAAGATTTGGGTTGATATTGTGTGGGAAGAAATCATATTGTAGTATTTCTCAAAACAACAAGGGTAAGTGCAACCTATTGGTCTCATCTAGAAGAAAAATAACAATACTAAAAAGTGTTAAAGAAGAAGGATCATATAGGGACATGGAAGAAATACTGGAATATTGTTGGGCCCCAACAACTCCCCCTATATTTTTACAAAATTTAATGGGCCCCTATTAGAATCTTGATAATTATAATGAGCTACAGAATAAACCTTTTCAAATACTTCCATTCCTTGGCTTTCTTTGAGACAAACTTAAGACATTCACTTTAGTATGAGTCATTTATTACAAGAGTATATGTCAAAAGTTAAAAACGAGCATAAAAATCTCAATTTAAACAAAAACATTAATTTTTATCAAATGTTTACTTTTGTTTAAATTATGATTATGTGTTTATTCTTTTGCTCATTAGCAAGTTTGACTATTTTAAATAATGTGTTCAATACTTCATCAAATAATATCTTGGTTGGCTTCTCATTTTCATGAAATCATTTGGTGATGTTAATTAATTAATTAATTTTTTTTCATTTTGCATCTCATTTCAAAATAATAATAATCAAAGAATTATCTATCATTTGTTTGATTTTGTAAAAAACTAAAATTAATATTTTTTCTCCATTAATTTGAAGCTTCTAGATCATATTTGAAAACAAATTATAAGTAATGTTTGTTTATAAGTTATAGTTAGTTTAAATTCATTTTTTATTTTTCTAGATTTTGTTTTATTCACATTTTTTAGGTTATTAATTTAGGTTTCTTTTTGTTTCACAGGTTTCTATTATCAAATATTTGATACGGATCTGATCATGGATTGATTTTATTATTCAAATACGTTCAAGATGATTGATCCAAAAATAATTTTGGATTGCTACAAATAATTTTATGAGCAACAATAGATAAAATTTGGAAATGCGTCAAGATCAGATAGGCAATGTTTAAGAACTAATTGCAGCCAAACCGTGAAGAATTTAAAGAAACGGTTGAAAACCCAGAACCAAAATGGACCCATTTACCTTCAACATAGATATTTTCCCAAACAAACGCATGATTGGAGAGATATTTGGGTCTTTTTTAGAGGCAAATTTCAGGTGGTGGAAATTAATAGTGACGCCCAGACTGTTCATTCATTTTATAAATATATGAGAAAGATCAAAGCCATGAGGATCCAAGAATTAGAGAGGAGTATTTTAATCCTTTCTATTTTGTATATTATTGTTTTTGTAAACTTTTTGTTTCTTTTCTAATGGAGTAATGGATGGCTGGAAGCTTTGGAAGAATGAACGAGTATTTTTAAAGAAGAATATAGAATTCCAGGTTGCTTAATGGTTTTTGTCCTATAAGTAAAACTGTTTTATTTTCATATAATATCTTCATATTCATTCAATAATTGATTATGCATTGATTTAAATAGCTTTAGTCTTTTTTATCAATACATGGTTAATTATTATTATTTATATATTAACTTTTTCAATCTTTAAGAGTTGATTATCCAAAACAATTCTTCCAGGACTACAATATGGGCATGTGATTTTGAGAAAGAATATGGGAACGTAATTCATCTTTGTCTTTAGACCTGTGTGATACTTATTCCATTCCATTCTTTCATTATTGTTATATTATGGAAATGTTATAATAGTTGATTTTAGCTTTAGCTTGTCAATCATATGGTGTTTTCATACTGTTAAATGTTATATGGTGCCCATAATTTCTTATTCCATTATTTTTTGTGTGTGTGATCAATTGATCATTTGATTATTATGGAATTTATTTCTAATGTTAAATGATGGATAATATCCATACCCAGAATTGAGTTTTCTTTCGTTCTTAAATATTGATTATCTTAAGATCACACGATTTTTAATTAGTTGTCTTCCTGTTGTTATTAATTTACTCCAATATCAAATGCTTATTTGAATGTATTCTGGAAGTGCTAGTATTGTTCTATTATAGGTTTCCCTTAACAACAGTATAGGCAGGAGCTCATACAACATAGAAAGATAAATATCAGTTTCGTTGATTAGCGACAGGTTATTATGTGTGTTATTTAGTTAAGTTGTTTATGAATGAAACAATGAATGTATGGTTCATCTTTGACTATCCACATGTTCATGTTTCATTAAATTTTTTGCAATATTCTTTAAATTTGTAAAAGAAAAATAATAAATATTTTTATGTTATTTCTTTATCTGCTTCCTAGAAGAAATCATTTTTCCATTGATTTTCATAAGTTTCGATTAAAACTTGCATCTTGTAAATCATGTAAATAAATGAGACTTGTACATCTTCTGCTTAAATATAACTACTAAAGTTACATTAGAGCATATGTACATATATATAGTGTTTAGTAACTAGTTAGTTATTTCTCTATTTTATTTGTCTTTCCTAGGATTCTTAGATTGGCCAACAGAGCCATTAAAACCGTCAGAATGAGTTACACCAAATGGCTTGGCTTATTTAGACAACCCTGGACCGGAATCGCTCTTCCAATTGATGGACGGTCAATTTAGCCCACCAACAAATGGCGCTAGAAGGAGGGCCAGACTCACAAGCTGACCTTGTAGGAGTCTTTGTTTCAAATTTATTAATTTCTCATGGCTCCCCAAATCACTGTGTTGGAACATGCTTTTCACTTATCATTACCTGATATTCCCAACAAGACGGTCTCTCTTTTGCCCAAACTCACCTTTGATGGTGGGGGCAATGTATCCGCAAAAAACCATATTAGCAAGTTTTGGTGTAAATGCATCAAGCATGATATTTCTGATTTAAAGGTCTTGTGGAGATTGTTTTCTTTTACTTTCAGGGGTCAGATTAAACATTGGTTTGAGTCGTTTCCAGCATATCACATTTTTGATTGGTTTCAGTTTGTAGATGAATTTTTAGATTCTTTTGAAATTTATGATTACAATAAATTATGTGAAGAATTTCAAACTTTGCTAATTAATGGTGATTCATCTTCAAAAGGATTTTTGACAAGAATCCATCATGTTCTTTGTAAATTTAATCTTGATGACATGTCATTTGTATTAAATCGCCTCTATGATGCTTGCATCCAGTCATATTCGATCACAAATGATTAAGCAATTACAAATACTATCACTCAATTGCAAGAAGAATTGTGTTCACAGGATGAGAGGGATCCATTTGAAAATGTTGAACAAGCAAGGGGGGTAGAATCTATTGAAAATGTTCTTACTGACAATCAAATTGGTTTCTCCTCTGAATCATTGTATTTTCAGTCCTCGACCATTGTGGAAGAATATTCGATGTTGGGTCAAGGTGAATGTTCTCATTCTCCTAACTCTTGCTCTAATCAATATTTAAATTTGGTTATTGAAGAAGACTTGGGTGATGAAAATGATCTTAAGCATTCTAACATTCCAATGAAACTAATTAGAGATGTAGATCTACAATTGGAAGAAGTAACCTTAAACTCTCATCTACAAATCATACCTTATCAACATGAAAGATCAGATGTTTTCCATGAAAGTTTTGAATTATCTATCGTACCGGAGGAAAATTTAGATGATCATATTATGTTGAAGAATTTATCACCAAAACAGAGTGAAATTTTTAAGGAAAATGAAGAGGAAAGTCTTGAGAATACTATTGTTAAATATCATAGCTCAAGATATTCTTTTCATGTGATCATTTATGATTCATTTTACTCTTTATATCCTGATCTCTTCTTAGATTTTGGTGGATTTGATACTTTACCCACGATATCTTACTCTTTACCACTACAATCCAATCTTTTTGATATGCCAAAATTTAGTGAAACTAATTCCAAACATAACACTTATCAAGTTGGATTTGATGCTCTTTCACTTTCATCACTCGAATGGAAAAATGACATGTTGCAAGATGATTTTACATGATTTATTTTTGAAAAAGACAATGCACTCATCCTTATGGAAATCGAATATTCTACATTTCATATTCGTTCTTTGATTAGTTCGAATTTTAATGTTTATGCTTCACATTTTGAAATGATCAATCTCATCAAAGGAATCGTTCAAACCAATAATCTAACTGATGTCATGAATCCTCTTATGATGTGTTCCCCATTGATATATTCATTTCATCAAAGTCATAGTTTTCATCCTAATTTTTATGACAGGATCTTAGAATGGATTGAAGATTCGTATCTAAAAAATCTTCATAATAAAGATAAAATCATGCTTGCTTTGTTTCTACCTAAATATCTAGGAAGTAAGCATCTCATGATTTTTTTTAGATTCTCTATGTGAAGAAATTGATAAACAGGAGGATGGGGCATTTCGGCATTGGCTGATGGTTATGTCAGGTCCCCATAATATTGATAAGTTTTCAAAACTTACTTACACTTTTACATACCATTATGACTCATATCACAACTATATCGCAGAATGGTTGGAGGATTCATACATCAAGAAGTTTCAAAAGAATGGTAAGGTCATGCTTGCTTTGTTTTTAAATGATGATGATAAAGGTAAGTATGATATATTTTTGTTATTTTTCAATATAATACCATTCTTGTTAGTAATATTTGATTTTGTTTCCATTGCAGGATTGGATTTACTCCGATGGCTACATCAGAAGCATGACTTAACTTAGTATTTTTTATTTCTTTAGTAGTTAGAGTAGGTTTAGGAGTAGGTTTTCTTTTAGTTTTATTTCTCAGTTTTTCTCTTTGTAATAATGCAGTTATGAACACAAGCGGGAACACCAAGAGAACCATATATGAATGTTGTCAAGGAAGTCCACTTTAAATCTTTTTCTCTTTGTTTTTCATTGAATATTTCTTTTCAAAAACACAATATCATCATGAAAATTTTAAACGGAAAGTAAAGAGATAAGTAAATTTGAACTATCAATTCAACCCTGACCCAAGGTGCCACAAGTAGGACTGCACTTATCTTAATGATGATTTTTCTATTTTTAGTCTCTTTTATTTTTAATAATAATGCTTGATCAAAGTAACATCTTATGCATCACTATCTTAAGAAAAGAACTCGCTTGCACATGATATTTTATATGATTTAGTTCTTCCTTTATTTTACAGTGAGATGATAGTGGATACAAAAACTCAATTTTATCTTTGGCCAAAATAAATTCCTAAAAAGGTTTCTTTTGTTGTTTTTATTTTGTGTACTTCCGATTTAGAATCCCATTAATAAAATTTGATTTGGATTGTTGTGTGTTTTTTGTTTTCTTTGATTTCTTTGAATGAGTTTCCTTCTTATCTCTCTTTTTAAATCAATATATTTATGATCAAAGAACTATTGTCAAAGGAAGCATTTATTTTAAGACTTGTGTTTTTCAAGCAAATTGAAATAGTTCAAAGAGGTCCTGATATTAATATATAGCTCAGACAATTGATTTTTAAGTCAATTGTCACTCTCATTTTGTCCTCAAATTATCTTTGCTAGAGTTTTACACCAGAGATATGGTTTAAATCTTTGAGAATTGTGATGATCTTTAAACTTTTTACGCCATCCATATTCTTAAGGAATCACTTTTAAGTGCTTCCCCATTCTCTAGATGATTTCTTAAATGAAATCTAAAATCTCTAAACCATGATAAAACTTCCAGTTTTGAAAGAAAATAAACAACATTGTCAACTATTCACCTATATTGCAATTAACCTCTAGTATCACCCCGCTCTCTTTGTCATCAAGAAATTTATGATTGTATTATTATTTAAAAGTGGCATAAGAGGGTTGAAAGCACTTATGTGTGGGACATGTGTGTAAACTCGTCGGGGTGCTAAACAGACTCGCTGGCAGTGGGTAAATGCACACATGATACTAAGATAACTTCGTTGGGGTACTGAACAGGCCTGCTGGCAATGAAGCAATGTCGGGTCGAGAGGTAGCAGGTATATGTTTTTAAATTAGTTTTTATGAAAGTATACATCATGTGGATACAACTATTGACTGGGATTAAAGCATTTGAGTGGGTTAAATGACATCCCTGTCGAGGCTATGGATGTCTATTGGCAGCAGTGGCTCTGTCAATGGTATTGAAGTTCTTTTATAAACATCGTGACTCTCTGATTAAGGCATTATTTTAGGTCGTAATCTTCTACAAAGAAAATTCTATTGTCTGGTTATAACATTGAGCTTATCCTAATACCATATCATCTCAGAGTGAATTTATTTCAGGGAGCTTAAATCATTTTATCAGTCTTATTATTTTTTTCCTAAGATGAAATATTACCAGATTAAAGATAACTGCTTCACCCAGTAAGTCGCCATTTTTTGGGCCCCAACAACTCCCCCCATATTTTTACAAAATTTAATGGGCCCCTATTAGAATATTGATAATTATAATGAGCTACAGAATAAACCTTTTCAAATAGATCCATTCCTTGTCTTGCTTTGAGACAAACTTAAGACATTCACTTTAGTATGAGTCATTTATTACAAGAGTATATGTCAAAAATAAAAAACGAGCATAAAAATCTCAATCTAAACAAAAACGTTAATTTTTATCAAATGTTTACTTTTGTTTAAATTATGATTATGTGTTTATTCTTTTGCTCATTAGAAAGTTGAATATTTTGCATAATGTGTTCAATACTTCATCAAATAATATCTTGGTCGGTTTCTCATTTTCATGAAATCAGTTGGTGATGTTAATTAATTAAATTGTTTTTTCATTTTGCATCTCATTTCAAAATAATAATAATCAAAGAATTATCTATCATTTGTTTGATTTTGTAAAAAACTAAAATTAATATTTTTTCTCCATTAATTTGAAGCTTCTAGATCATATTTGAAAACAAATTATAAATAATGTTTGTTTATAAGTTATAGTTAGTTTAAATTCATTTTTTTTTTCTAGATTTTGTTTTATTCACAATTTTTAGGTTATTAATTTAGGTTTCTTTTTGTTTCGCAGGTTTCTATTATAAAATATTTGATATAGATCTGATCATGGCTTGATTTTATTATTCAAATACGTTCAAGATGATTGATCCAAAAATAATTTTGGATTGCGACAAATAATTTTATGAGTAACAACAGATAAAATTTGGAAAGGCGTCAAGATCAGACAAGCAATTGTAAAGAATTGATTGTAGCCAAACCGTGAAGAATTTGAAGAAACGGTTAAAAACCCAGAACCAAAATGGACCCATTTACCTTCCATGTAGATATTTTCCCAAACAAACGCACGATTTGATAGATATTGGGGTCTCTTTTAGAGGCAAATTTCAGGTGGCAGAAATTAATAGTGATGCCCAGACTGTTCATTCATATTATAAATATGTGAGAAAGATCAGAGCCATGAGGATCCAAGAATTGGAGAGGAGGATTTTAATCCTTTCTATTTTGTATATTTTTTCTTTTGTAAACTTTTTGTTTCTTTTCTAATGGAGTAATAGATGGATGGAAGCTTGGGAAGAATGAACGAGTATTTTTAAAGAAGAATATGGAATTCCAGGTTGCTTAATGGCTTTTGTCCTGTAAGTAAAATGGTTTTATTTTTATATAATATCTTCATATTCTTTCAATAATTGATTATGCATTGATTTAAATAGCTTTAGTCTTTTTTATCAATACATGGTTAATTATTATTCTTTATATATTAATTTTTCCAATCTTTAAGAATTTAATATCCAAAACAATTCTTCCAGGACTACAATATGGGCATGTGATTTTGAGAAAGAATATGGGAAAGTAATTCATCTTTGGCTTTAGACATGTGTGATACTTATTCCATTTCATTCTTTCATTATTGTTATATTATGAAAATGTTATAACAGTTGATTTTAGCTTTAGCTTGTCAATCATATGGTGTTTTCATACTATTAAATGTTATATGCTGCCCATAATTTGTTATTCCATTATTTTTTGTGTGTGTGATCAATTGATCTTTTGATTATTATGGAATTTATTTCTAATGTTAAATGATGGATAATATCAATACCCAGAATTGAGTTTTATTTCATTCTTAAATATTGATTATCTTAAGATCACATGATTTTTAATTAGTTGTCTTCCTGTTCTTATTAATTTACTCCAATATCAAATACTTCGTTGAATGTATTCTAGAAGTGCTAGTATTGTTCTGTTATAGGTTTCCCTTAACAACAGTACAGGCAGGAGCTCATACAACACAGAAAGATAAATACCAGTTTCGTTGATTAGCAACAGGTTATTATGTGTGTTATTTAGTTAAGTTGTTTATGAATGAAACAATGAATGTATGGTTCAACTTTGACTATCCACATGTTTGTGTTTCATTAGCGTTTTTGCAAGATTCTTTAAATTTGTAAAAGAAAAACAATAAATGTGTTTATGTTCTTTCTTTATCTGCTTCCTAGAAGCAATCATTTTTCCATTGATTTTCATAAGTTTCGATTAAAACTTGCATCTTGTAAATCATGTAAATAAATGAGACTTGTATATCTTCTGCTTAAATATAATTACTACAGTTACATTAGAGTATATGTACATATATATAGTGTTTAGTAATTAGTTAGTTATTTCTCTCTTTTATTTGTTTTTTTTAGGATTCTTAGATTGGCTAACGTAGCCATTAAACTTGTCAGAACAAGTTACACCAAGCGGCTTGGATTATTTAGACAACCCCGGACCAGACTCGCTCTTCCAGTTGATGGATGGTCAATTTCGCCTGTCAACAAATATGGAGATGTAATTTCAATGTTATGAGATGGGAATTTATGTAGGTTGGTGTCCATTTAATAAAAAGGTAAGTCATGCGATATTGGTTGCATATCGGACTATTGTTAGAGAAGAGGAGAGGAACTCTTATTTCCATACTACCTCTTACATGCTTCTCATTTATCTTCTAAGAATGTGTCTAGTATTGGTTGGTATGTAGATATATGTAGACACACGAAATATGATAGATATCTATTTAGTATTATTTAGGATCAAGAGGGAATCATGGTTGTCAAGATTCATGATGATGATAGTTACCTTATGAGAGGATTTGGATCCTTTTCATTTCACATTCGTTTGGATAATGCTCTCTCGTTGGATTACATTTATTTCTTCTTTTTTTTACAAATAACTTCCTTTAAATTTATTGTATGAAAAACATACAATGGAGAGTTTCCTTTGAGGGACAATAATGCACCATTAGTTATTGTAGCATATATAGTCTAAAGAATCTGGATAAAGGGGTGAGAGAGGTTGGACTTTACAATTACTTATGGATCTAGTGGTACTTGTACATTCCAGTGAGAGGCTGGAAGATCCTTCTAGACTTGAGGAATCAAATGCATGGAAAAAGGTTATAGAGCCAATATCAACATCGATTTCATATGATATGGTAGGATCTTGTGTTAATTAATACCATGAGATATTTCAATTTGTAGGATTATCCTTTAGCCATCAAGGATAATGTGGATGTTCAAGATTTTAAGGCTTGATATCATGTAGTAGAACCCAAATATTCAGTAAGGGTGAGTATACTTCTTAAAAGATATTCTAGTCAAGTTGCATTGTTTTCTTCCATATATGAGACTTCTAGTTGTATAGAGGAGGAGATGTTTTATGATGATATTGACTTCACCAATGAGTGTTATACAATATTTGGTGGAGGAGAGGTATGATTATTTGATGAAGGATGATACCTCTTATCCCCAAATACTAGGGGTAACTAAGAAGATGATGTCTTGAGGCCCTCAGGTTGCATACATGGAGTATTGAGAGACAACTTGACCAACAAAGTCCATGTTGAGTCTCCATTTTGACACTTCTATTATCTTATATTATCCTCTATCTGAGTCTATTTTACCTATGATATGTGTATATGATTGACCATTTCCTCCACAAACCTAATATGTGACCTTGTCCATATGTATAGAGAGGTAACCTATGTTAAAACATGATTTGTTTTATTTTCTTGATTAAATTGATTTAAATGGTTGATTATTTATTCTCCTAATTACTTTGACTATTAATTAAGCATCTCCATCCAGTACTACCACTGGTCCGGTACTGCAACAACCTCTTGATCTAGTACTTCGCCTGATCTGGTAACAATACTCCTCCTCATCCAATACTCTACAGTGATCTGGTACCACTACTTTGCACCTCGTCCAGTACCAACTCAACACCTTTTCCGGTACCATCTTTGTGCCTATTCCATTACCATCTCAATGCTTCTTCCAGTACCATATCAACACCTCTTCTGGTACCAGCCTTGCCTCTATTATGGTACCACCATTGCACAGGTTCAGTACCCATATTTATGATTGTTCTAGTATGGTACTAAACCCCTGTGTACATGATTCACGTGTTGAAAGAGTATGATGGTGGTGATTCCAAGAATTTGGTTGGATGGAAGTATCCTTAGGTAGCTTGGAGATCACGATAGACTTCACCACTCATGCACCTCGTGTCATGAGGATGAAGTCCATCCCTTGAAATATGATATGAATTACCAATTGTAACATTTGATAATTATCTTCACACCTTGGTTATAACGGCTCACCTTCTTTAAAAAAGGATGTTGTGAAGATGATAGTAGTAAGTAGTAAGTAGAGAATGATACACATTGCTATGTTGAATGGAATGTTGAATTGTTTATTCAATCGATCAATAAAAGGAATACAAATGATATTTTGTGCAATTCATGGTGTTAGCACAAGATTGGTTTATGCCTCAGTGTTTCATAAGTGGCGCTACCTAATTTTTCACAGAGAACGGAATCTGCATTTCATCATTCCTTTTGGCAAATGAATACAATTTTTATGGGATTTTTATTTGTTTTCGGGAAAATTGAAATTATATTGAGTTATTCCCAATATCCAAGTTCAAGTATTAGAGAACCCATGGATTTATGCTACCGAATTGTATGCAGAAACACAGTCGAGCGCTACCTACAAGCGCTACATAATATTCTAGCAGAGGATAAATTATGCATATTTATTGTGTCAGTTTTGAGTCACTAATTTAAAACTTAGGTTATGAGCAGTTGAGGATGTATTTTTGAAAACCGGAGGAGGTTTTTGTTCATAACATTCCAAATAACAAAAACCTCTCTCAGTTTTTCAAAATGTGTTTTGGTTTGAGAGATATTTGTAAATGTGTTGAACCTACATAGAATATATCTAGCTAAACAATGATGCACACAGTTACAGAGAGAATTGGAAAAATAAGAAGAAGGAGAGAAAGAGTGGAGAGAATTCTCATTAACCATTGTGAATAATGAATAATTTATGCATGATATACTCTGTATAACTCAATGAGTTCTACTTGAGGTGAACCAAGTCTCCATAGTGGTGGTCTAGAGTGATCTGGACACACACCAGTAGTTATGGGAGTGAACTACCACCTATTCTAGTCTCTCAGGAAGTTATGGGAGTGAACTGCCACCTAGTTGAGTTAACTAGTCAACTAGTCTTTAGTTAACTGACTTAACAGAAGGTAGTGAAGAGTTAACTCAAGGAATCAAGGCTAATGCGCCACTTTGGTGATGATACCAAGGTAAGGTATAATCATCATGGTGATGATCCCAATGTTGCATGGTGATGATCCCAATGCAACATCTAAACTCAACACAACTAGTCAAACTGAAGTGTGAACTGAAAGAGAATATTCTCTAAGTGGAATATTCTCTCTTAAAATATAGGAGACTGAATAATGACTAATTATGAATAATAAACAAATAAAAACCTTAGTAAAAATAAATCTTAGGTGTGTGTGAAGTAACTCCAACAATATTGGATATATAAGTAGGTGTTGCGTACTCTGCACAGTGGCGTTGCATACTAATTTATTGTAGTGGTCATGGTTTTGATATTCGCGTTGTTGGGAGGTTGCCACATGTCAAGGAGAGTTCAAATGGATTATAAAGGATCAATTAGATATCAAGGGACACCTACACCTAATATTTAGCTCCATCAAAGGTCTCATGCATGAGGTGGAAACAATTTATTAATGACTTCCAACAAATTCCTGAAAATCAATAGTTTGTTGGATTTTTGTCCCTTTGGTTGTTGCCACCTATCTCCAAGGCTTAGAATCCAATGGAGGAGATGGGATTTGAACTCCTTAGGTTGTTTGGATGCTATATTCTATTTAAAGAGGGATATATCTCTTGGAGAGAAGGGGGGCGGTGATTCAAGAGAGGCTAGAGAGAGTAGGAATAGGCAATTTTCTATGTGTGTTCATTTGTAAGCTTGTGGGCATTTTAGGATTGTAAGCATTATTGCTATTGGAGATTCATGAGATCTGTGATTTCAGATTGTAACTCTTCTTTTATATTTCTTCTTATTTGAATATATTGCATATTTGAGGATCAAAGGCTATCAATGATTTATGGATCCCTAAGCAGTAGAGGATATGTTGTATTTTCCCCATCAGTCATTGTTTATATTCAAGTATTTGTTGATTCATTGAATTGAGAGGATCTCTATTTACTGAACATTATATCTTATGTTTTCATTATTCATTTCTTCCACCTATCATCATATAATATTGTTTTTTTTTAAGCATCTTTTGTGCCTTAGATGAGTGGGATGTTTGTGACTCCATTGCCCATTGGTGTAGCCTACTGATATGCATTTTCCTTCCCTCTCTCTTTCTTTATCCATATTGTTGATCCACCTATTAAAAACCAAAGTTATCTTTTACATTCTGATGGGTGATGAGCTTACACTATAGCAGCCAAAGTGTGACTTTCAGTGCTAACATTTTTGGCGCCGTTGTTGAGGATGGATTTGAGCAGATTGAAAATCTCCCTGGGAGGAATGACAGTGCACAGCTCCAACTTTAGATGGTGACTGAATTTGGACACCTTCAAGACTGCACATTCACCATGATGACTCCATTGTTCATAATATGTTGGTGACTCCACTGGGGATGAGAAAAATCAAATGGATATGAAGGCTATCCTAGCCAGGAGGTTTACCCCACTCAATTTCTCAGCCATAGATGGTTATCCACATCTTGTGCCTCAAATTCATGAATGGAAATATCTTCAGCCCAAATTTTATGGAGGTGATGATGACAACCCTTTCAAGCATGTTCATGAATTTCATGCTTTGATGCAGCATCTTGACATCCATCATGAAGATATATTGATGAAAATGTTCATGTATTCATTGGAAGGCGATGTGAGGCAATGGCATAGAACACTCCCTACTTCTAGCATTTCCTCTTTGAAGGACTTTCATGATTTTTTTTATTCTCATTGCAAGATAATTTATCTAGTTGAAAGACTTTTTGAGAATTTTTGTGAGGGGTATGCATCATATATTCAAGATTCAGTAATTGATTCCTCTAGTAGTGATGGTGAAGGGGATGATTATAGAGAGAAAGACTTAGATGATGAGTTTCATAATGATTTTCCTAAATTTGAAGAACAAATGCATCATTCAAGTCAAAATATAGGTCCCCAAGAGAAAGATCAATATGGTCAATCCATCATTTCCTTATCTCCTCCTTTTCTTGATTCTTTAAGTCAAGAGGTCATCTTAGATTCAGATTTATTTCATCATGAGCATAGTGTTGCAGCTTGGCATGACTAAATTCATAGCTTACCAGTCCCTCCCATTGTTAATGAAAATTTGTAACATGATTTTCCAATTTTTGATGACTATGAGGATGTTTTTCTTGAACAACCAGTTGTCCCAGCTATTGCACTAATCAACTCAGCCATTAATAGTCAAATGGTCATTGATTCACCTTTGTATGATGATTATGAAGATGATTTCCATGAGAAGTCCGTTGAAGAACTTATATCAGAGAAGTACCCTTTCCATCAAATCAAAAATAACTTGTTTCAACCCTCATGTCATATTTTTGTTGCTGAAAAAGAAGAAAAAGATGATAATCTAAGTTTAGAAGATGAAAAACTGAGAAATTAGGACCACAATCCAAGCTATGATGAATATCCCTCACAATCAAAAGATAATATAGAAGAATTTAGTTTTCCAAGAACTTCTAATTGTGATGAATTGCTCTATCAACCCCCTATTCCTCTTGAAGACACAAGCTCAGTTTCATCAAGCAACCAAGATCAATTTCCATGTGATCAGATGAGAAAGGTTGAAATTAAAGAAATACAAGAATCACTAAGCCCTTTTTCTAATACACCTCATGAATAGGAGTGGACCAAGGCCATATGCATTGAGGATGAATCAGAAAATCAGCAAGCCATACAACAACCAAGAACAATGGAGGAAGGACCTAATACAATACTTTTCCTTTTTACACAAAGCAATGTTGTAGGGGAAAGTATTAATGATGTTTTTCAGGATCCATTTGCAGTTTGTCTGCAAGCAGAAAGTGGGCCTAGGCTCATTGATTTATTAAATGGAAAGTGTATTGCCAAAGGTTTCTTTGACGTGCCTTCAAGTAAGAATTATCTCTGGTGCTTAAGGAAGCACATTTCAAAGCTTCAAACAATTGAAAAAATGATGAAATGGATTTATTGGTTGTTTCATGTAACTTGAAAGCTTCATTTTCCCAATAATTAGAGTAGGTGTGTGAAATAATCTTGTTGGACAAGCATCATTTTCATCAGTTTGTTAGTGTTAGTTTTTATTTTCATTGAGTTTTAGCTAAAGGTCATAGATGAAAGAAGATTGCAGAGGTTAAAGGTTGAGAGCATGACTCCACAAGCCCAAAGGATAAGGCACTGAAACTACAAGAGTTCTTAGAGCTTCACAGGGAGGAATCTATCCCCCATGGATCCTATGTTAGCACAAGATTGGTTTATGCCTCAGCATTGCATAAGTGGCACTACCTACAGGCACTACGTTATTTTTCATAGAGAAGAAAATCTACATTTCATCATTCATTTTGGCAAAGGAATACAATTGTTATGGGATTTTTATTTTTTTGGGGGAAAATTGAAATTATATTGAGTTATTCCCAATATCCAAGTTCAAGCATCAGAGTACCCACATATTTATGCTACCGAATTTCATGCAGAAACATAGTCGGGTGCTACCTACAGGTGTTGCATAATATTCTAGCAGAGGATAAATTGTACATAATTATTCTGCCAGTTTTGAGTCACTAATTTAAAACTTGGGTTATGATCAGTTGAGGATGTATTTTTGAAAACTGGAGGAGGTTTTTGTTCATAACATTCCAAATAACAAAAAAAACTCTCAGTTTTTCAAAATTTGTTTTGGTTTGAGAGATATTGGATATAAAATTAGGTGATGCGTACTCTGCAAAGTGGCACTGCGTACTAATTTCCTGTAGCGGTGACAATTTTGATATTCGCCTTGTTGGGAGGTTACCACATGTCAAGGAGAGTTAGAATGGATTCTCAAGGATTATTTAGATATCAAGGGACACCTACACCTAAGACTTAGATCCATCAAAGGCCTCATCCATGAGGTGGAAACAATTTATTAATGACTTACAACAAATTCTTGAAAATCAGTAGTTTGTTGGATATTTGTCTCTTTGATTGTTGCCACCTATATCCAAGGCTTAGAATCTAATGGAGGAGATGGGATTCGAACTCCTTAGGTTATTTGTATGCTATTTTATATTTTAAGAGGAAGATATCTCTTGGAGAGAAGGGAGGGATGATCCAAGAGAGGCTAGAGAGAGTAGGAATAGATAGTTGTCTGTGTGTGTTCATTTGTAAGCCTATGGGCACTTTAGGATTGTAAGCATTACTGCTATTGGAGACTCATGAGAGTTGTTATTTCAGATTGTAACTCTTCTTTTATGTTTCTTCTTATTTGAATATATTACAGATTTGAGGATCAAAGGCTGTCAATGATTTATGGATCCCTAAGCAATAGAGGATCTATTGTATTTTTCCCATCATTCATTGTTTATATTCAAGTATTTGTTGATTCATTGAATTGAAAGGATCTCTATTTACTAAACATTATATCTTATGTTTTCCTTCTTCATTTCTTCCACCTATCAGGATATAATCTTGTTTTTTATTAAGCATATTTTGTGCCTTAGATGAGTGGGATTTTTGTGACTCCATTTCCCATTGGTGTAGCCTATTGATCTACATTTTTCTACCCTCTCTCTTTATTTATCCATCTTGTTGATCGACCTGTTCAGAACCAAAGTTATCTTTTACATTTTGATGGGTGTTGAGCTTACACTTTAGCAATCAAAGTGTGACGTTTAGTGCTAACACATGGGAATGAGTAAATTGTTTAGTCTGCAATTTCCTTAGAGGTACCTTGTTGGTTCGGTAAGGGCCCACCGCCCTAACCAAGGTAAACCTCCATGTACATGTATTTGTGTGTTGTAAGTCAATTATGTGAGTGTGAACACTTAATAGTTGTATTTTCCGTAGATGATTTTAAATGCATAAACTTTTCTAAGTACAATACAGATTTATTTGATTTTGAATCAATGTGAGTAAATGGTTATACATTGAACATAGTAGATAATTTCATTTCCATTTCTACAGTATGATATTTAATTGATAAGAGTTTGATAGATGTGTGGGATTGTTAAGTCGGTAAATGTTATTGTTTTGAATTTATGATTTTGTTTTTCTTAGGAGGTACGGGAACCATAAGACTTCATCTCTCACCTTCATGCTCCATGTAATGAAGTCTCTCAATCATATTGACTATTTCATGTATTAAAGAAGGTTTGATTGGAATTGATAGAGTTATGATTGGTTTCTTTCTAAGAGTGAATAAAGTGAATTGTTGATTATTGTTTCAAATGCTACAAGAAGCAAGATCTAAGTCCATCTCTTCATTTCATGAGATTATAATGAACATAGTTATCATCAAAGAAATAACCTTTTCAATTTAGTGCTTGTTTGAGATTTTTGTTATAAGCTTTATCTTTTGAGTTTGAAGTTGTGTGACGTGTTCAAATATTGTAAAAATAGAGTGTTATGTTATTAATTATTTCCTGATTGAACTAGATACAACATGCATAGATAGGTTACATGTTTTCAGTACATATGGTGTAACAATTATTTTGATTACAAATCTAGGATTGACATATAAATGAGTGAAATATACTAATCATATATATATATACCAACATTTTGGCATCATTTTCGAGGAGTTGTAAACGGTAATAACTAGCATTTTGAGCTTGATTGGTTTGATGAGTTTGGATTGGATTTAAGAATGATCCGGGGGAGGAGAGAAGATGGTAATTTGATAGGTAAGAAACTTCGCCTACACTTTGGTGGGTTTCTCCAAAGTTAAACTGTCGTCTTACCTTTGGTAGTTAAAATTTTGTGTTTTATTAGTATTAGAATTTTTT
Source organism: Picea mariana (assembly GCA_032191745.1). Classification (NCBI taxonomy): domain Eukaryota; kingdom Viridiplantae; phylum Streptophyta; class Pinopsida; order Pinales; family Pinaceae; genus Picea; species Picea mariana. Next base: position 118,989 of record JASDQU010100267.1, on the reverse strand, counting down.
CTTTTTATGAGTAGATATAGAGATATTAAAGGTAGATTTATTTCTTCCAAAATTTTAGAAAAATTAGAAAAAAAAAACAACAACAAACCCCTATTGATACTAAGAGGGGGGTGAATCAGTATCAAGTACAATTTAAAACCTTTTTCAACTTATACTTAAACTATTCAACTATATCCAATGAGCAATGAACAATAGTATAGGAGTTACACAAATACACCATGATACACCATGCACAATATATGAGAAATAATCAATAGTTTATTGTTCAAGGGAAGTAATGACTTCCAAAGGTAGCTACAGCTTCCAAATGTAGAGGGAGGGATAAACCTCCAAGAGGAAGATACAATCCTCCACTATAAAGAGACAGTTGAACTTTCCATTCTTGCCCCTTCCTTCCATTGAAGAATATATGAGAGATAATAAAAATTTACATTAAATCATCACCATCAACCAATCATCACATAGAACCTGATAATGCTTCCTGAGACTTATTCAATTTCTGCAATTTTTCAATTCTTGGAGTACTCTGATCCTGTAGATAATATTACTCAATGTATTCTCTAAAATGCCTCCAATTTTCACTCCTTGAATCCTCCCCAAAAAGAGGTTATAGAAATAATGGTAGACTTTATTCAATTTTGGTCTGTTTAGAAGATCCAACTTGTACAGAATGCCCCACGCTCAATATTTAACATTTGATTCTAAAACTCGCACAAAAGAAACTAAAGTCCGTACTATTTCCAATGGAAGTGGTCCTACTGCATTTGGATTTTTTATGAAAACATTATGACTATTTTTCCTGGAACACTTGTTTATTTAGTAGCTTCAGGACTGGTCACAAACCCTATCTTCCATAGAGTGTATCTCCATAATTATAGTGAATCAAGAGATGAAATTTTTACCAGAGGTACTTTGATATGTCTTCTCAATACCATAGCGATTTCACCATATGAATCATTCTAGAAACAAGGTTATAGCAAAAATGGTAAGATGACCTGAAAATAACATACCTTAGAACACATCACCAAAAGACTTCATCCTCCCTTGAAATCCAACCTTCTTTTCTTCTTATTACCTCTAAAATTCAAATTGTATCAAATGAATGTATAATGATGTTTATTTATACCATTTATGTCACTTCCTTTTAACATTACGGATGACTTGATACTTTCTTATTTTGTAATTATTTTCTTTAATTATTTGCAGGGCCTACATGTACTTCCTTCTTCAATTCACTTTGTCATCTTCAAAAATTCATTTCTCCTCAACCCTGAGAATCCACGTGATGTGCCACATACCACCAGAAACAACATGATGTATACTATACATTCATGGGTGTTGTATATGCATGTGCATTGTCCTTCATGTCTAAATACCTTTATCAATCTTGTGGTCCAAAACCCATGACTATTGTTGACATCAATGACAACAACCAATCTTCCAACAATCTCCCCTTTTGTCATTGATGGAAACACTCATGCTCCCCCTATCATCATGATCCCAATTTATCTCCCCCTTTTACATCAATGGAAAAGGTTAGGGTTTCTCCCCCTGAGTTAAATGGAAAAATGTAACTCTCTTATTTGGGGTTGCTCCCCCTGAACATGTGGCACTCAATAAAATTTCATCCTTATTTTTTGTCTTTGGGACATTTTCTTCCTTAGAATCCTTTTGTGTGGATTTTGTCTTCTCTCTCTTCCTCATGTCTAGGATGTATATGTTGTTCATTCTTGTTGTTGCAGTTGCAACCAATCTTCCTAAGTTATTTTCTCTGATTTTACATTTTCAGGAATCAAACGTAAGAGTGTATCCTTGATCACACATTTTACTAACACTGAGTAGATTATGATTCAAGTCTTCAACCAATAGAACATTCTTTGCTTTTACATTTTTTCTTCCAAGCTCTACTACACCTTCTCCAAGTATTTTGGTAGA
>JASDQU010100267.1:106819-117004 GCA_032191745.1 Picea mariana | reverse complement strand
TTTACATTTTTTCTTCCAAGCTCTACTACACCTTCTCCAAGTATTTTGGTAGATGAGTCATCTCCAAATGCAACATTGCCACCCTTTCTCTTCAAGATGATGAATTTGTCTTGATCCCCGGTCATGTGTGAAGAACACCCACTGTCTATGTACCATTCATCTTATTCTTTACATTCTTTAGTGGTCAATTCTATTCAACAATCTTTATTGTTTGGAATCTCTTTCCTTCTGCATACTATGGTTGTCATAGGGACATCTTCATTCATATATCTGCAATCTCGTGCTTTGTGACCAAGATAATTGCATTTGTAGCATACAATATTTTTTCCATCAACGGGTAAAATGAATTATAACTTATGTTGAAGAATATATTATTATTTCCATATCTTCTATTTACACCATTCATGTTTCTTGTGTATTTGTTCCTTTCATTGATTCTACAATTAATTTCCTTATGTCCAAAATTTTTGCAAGTATAACAATCACCAAGAAAGAAATTTTGATACCTTGGAGTAAGTGGGATTCTTTGTGATGTAGTCCATCTAGGTTCATGATACATTCTTCTGTAGTTTCCTTCATACTGATTGAAGATTTTTTTATTCTTGAAGGTAAGAGGTCTTCTTGGATATTCATATCTTTTGCAATCATTCATTCTTTCTGCTATCCTGGTCCACTTCTCATCAACTGTCTGTGTATCTCTTTTGTCAACCTTCTTGTTGGTATTTTCATCTTCTTTGTATGAAGTCTCAGCCATGCATCCAAGATATGTTAATTCTTTTGGCACTTGAGAGTTTCTTAAGCTCTTCCTCAATGAGACAACTTCTTGTTCAAGTTTCTCACGATCTTCTTTTTTCTTCTTCATTTGGACATTCCTTACTTCTCCTATTCTTCTTTCTTCTTTGAGTAGATTTTTCAAGGAAATGGTTTCTTCTCTTAGTTTCTTAAAGTCTTCTAATTGTTTCTTCAAGATTACAACTGTCTTTTCACAACTAACCAATTCACTTCTTAGTTTTCTATGCGTGTTTTTGAGCTTGTTATTTTCAATCTCAACATGCTTCAATTTTTTAAGATTTTCATCTTCTTGTTGAATCATTTCTACTTCATGATTTTCTTCTTCTTCATTGTCATCTTTTTCAATCCTTGGATGAGGACATTCAAATTCAACATGTCCTACTCCTTCACAATTAATGAAAAAGAACTGACATTTATTTTATTCTTTGAAAATTGAGATGTTGTAATCTTCTTCAACTTCTTCTTCTTCTGCTGCTTCTTCCCTTGCATAAAGTTTTTGTATCTTGTCCCAATGATCTTTTGCTGATGCACATGATCCCACCTTGGATTTCACTGAATCTGTCCATCCATCCAGGATGGTATCTATTGCCAGTTTGTTGTTCCTTTTTGCTTCCTTCTGAGCTGTAGTCTTTGGTTTCTTCAAAGAATTATATCCTGAAGCAACTGAGAAACAAACATCTTCCCCAAGAGCTTTCAAGTAAGTTTCCATTCTATTTTTTCAGTATTCAAAATTGCTTCCATCAAATGGTGGAATCCCATTTGGAATGTTGTCTTCCATTTCTGCATAGGATATTCCTTCCATTGGTTAAACTGTACTAAAGGTAACCCGCTCTAATACCAATTGTTGATACTGAGAGGGGGGTAAATAAGTATCAATTACAATTTAAAACCTTTTTCAACTTATACTTAAACCATTCAACTATATCCATTGAGAAATGAACAATAGTATAAGATTTACACCAAAACACCATAATACATTATGCACAATATATGAGAAATAATCAATAGTTTATTGTTCAAGGGAAGTAATGACTTCCAAAGGTAGCTATAGCTTCCAAATGTAGAGGGAGGGATAAACCTCCAAGAGGAAGATACAATCCTACAATATCAAGAGAGAGTTGAACTCTCCATCCTTTCCCCTTCCTTCCACCGAAGAATATATGAGAAATAATAAAACTTTACATTAAATCATCACCATCAACCAATCATCACATAGAACCTGATAATGCTTCCTGAGACTTCTTCAAGTTATGAAATTCTTCAATTCTTGGAGTACTATGATCCTATAGATAATATTACTCAATGTATTCTCTAAAACTCCTCCAAGTTTTCACTCTTTGAATCCTCCCCAAAAAGAGGTTATAGAAAGAATGGTAGTCTTTATTCCATTTTGGTCTGTTCAGAAGACCCAACTTGTATAGCATTCCCCACGCTCAATATTTAACATCCAATTATGAAACTCACACACAAGAAAATATAGTCTGTACTCTTTCCAATGGAAGTGGTCCCACAACATTTGGATTCTGTATGAAAACTTTATGACTGTTTAACCTAGAACACCTATTTATTGACTAGCTTCAGGAATCGTCACAAACCCTATCTTCCATAGAGTGTATCTCCATAATTATAGTGAAGCAAGAGCTGAAATTTTCACCAGAGGTACCTTGGTATTTATTCTCAATACCATAGCGATTTCACCATCTGAATCGTTCTAGAAACAAATTTATAGAAAAAATGGTAAGATGACCTGAAAATAGCATACCTTAGAACACATCACTAAAAGACTTCATCTTTCCTTGAAATCCGGCGTTCATTTCTTCTTATTACCTCTTAAATTCGAATTGTATCAAATGAATGTATAATGATGTTTATTTATAACATTTATGTCACTTCCTCTTAACATTAGGGCTGACTTGATACTTTCTTATCTTGTAATTATTTTCTTTAATTATTTTCAGGGCCTACATGTACTTCCTTCTTCAATTCACTTTGTCATCTTCAAAAATTCATTTCTCCTCAACCATGAGGATCCACGTGATGTGCCACATACCACTAGAAACAACATGATGTATACTATCCATTCATGGGTGTTATATATGCATGTGCATTGTCCTTCATGTCCAAATACCTTTATCAATCTTGCGGTCCAAAACCCATGACTAGGGTTGACATCAATGAAAACAACCAGTGTTCCAACAACCCCCCTCCACCCTGTTAGGGTCCTATAATTATAGGATATATGATAATTAAAATATCATTTATGGGTCTCATGATGAAGTTCCTAGTTTGTTGGTCTCTTGGTTGTTTCCATTTCCCCCTCCATCTATTTCGCTTGTATCCTCCATCACCCTGTTGCATCCTTCATCTACCGTTGCACTTTTCAGTCCCTCACCCTTCATTCCTTCACCCCTTCACCAATTTTATCCCTGCATGAATAAACAAACTTAGGTTAAAATAAAAATCAATTGGTTAATAATGTTAGTAATAAGTTTAGTATAGTTAAAATAGGTTAGAATAATTATTAATTAATTAATTAATTAATTATTAATTAAATTAAGTTAAGTTAATTTAGGTTAATTTCGGTTAATATTAAACATTAAAACAATATTAATAAAAATTATAATAAACATATATATTAAAACATATAAATAATAAACAAACATTAAATAAAAAATGCATATATATTAAAACAATTAAAATATAATACAAATAAAACAAATTATAAAACAATAAAAATAAATAAAAACAATTAAAAACAAAAATATCAAAAACATGTAACGTAATACATATATTAAATAGCGTAAATAAAACAACAAAATAAAACATATTAAACAAAATGTAAATAAAACACATTATAAAACAAAAAAGAAAAAAAATAAAACAAATAAAAACACAAAACACAAAACTAAAATACTATCCTAAGTTTCTATCCACCCTTCCCATGCGTATCAGACCCCCCCTCACATCACATCAACTCAAGAGGGGTCCAATATGAGTGGTTTCCTAAAATCACTCATGGACACATGGAAGCTCCACAATCCAACGGACGCCACACCGTAAAACCACTTACCACCTTAGGGGGTGTTTGGAATACCACCTTTCCCAAAAAAAGCCACTTTCACAACGTTTTTGACCAGTCGATTTTCGAAGGAGATTCCAGGAAAACAGAGACATATTTTAAAAAACCAAGAGAGGTTTTTGTTCAGCATGGGCTGAAGAACAAAAAAAAATTCCATATTTTTCATAGGTTCCATGAGCAGAGAGACTCAAAGCCATATTTGAGCCCCATTTTTTCAGTTTTTCGTTTTCCTGTTACAATCCTAATTTTGCGGGAGCTGTTTCGGCGAGATGGAGACAAAATTGGAGAAACTGAAGGAGGTTTTTTTCCATTGCATGCTCATATAGAATAAAATATTCCATATTGTGCACAACTTTCACTGATAAGGAGAAAAAAATGTCTGAGTGGACACCTTTTTTGCATAAATTCGGCACGTCTTTCATGGCGAACAGTTCAAGATTTTTAGGTATTTTTGTTCCTATTTTTGGTCGAGGTTGTTGAATTTGACCTCCTAATCCTGGGGGATTCTGTTACATATATTTTAATAATAAAAATGCATAAGGATTGATGATTGAGATTTGGTTTCATGCCCCAAAGGGGATACTTTGTAATTCTCTAGATGATTTTCCTGAAATAAAAGTTGTAGCTGCAAGATTCTTGTGTTAGACCCACTGGTGATGTTTTTCTCAATGTAACTATCTTCTTACTATGTAAATCCATTTGATGCTTTCCCTGATCCAATCATTAAAAGAAAGATTAAGAACAAAACTTGTGTTTTTCACTCTGTTTCTGGTCTTTTAATGATCTACATGTTTTCATTTGAAGTTGAGCATAGGAATTCTTAGATGCTCCTCTGTTTGATGGATTTTCACTTATTTTCCTCTCCTCCACTTTAATTTAATCCAATTTGATCCAACAGTGTTTCTATCCTGCCCTGTGGAGACAATCTATTTTTAGAAAGGTAGACCCCATGGCCCAATGAAAATTCAAGTTTTCAATCTCCCAAACATACCAAATCCATAAAAAACCCATGTTTTTCATAGCTAGCCTGATATACTATTCCAAACAAATCTAAATTTGACAAAGAGATCCCTCTCTGAGCCTCGGAGGGCTAGATCCCTGACTGGAAGTGGTTTTGATGTTGCCTCTGTGACTACCTCCACAGCCTTGGGAAAACTATAGAGTGATAACATAATGGCAACCATACTAGGGAACTTTCTCTAGTAGTGCACTTCAAATTCCAGATCTGATCATTGATGGTGAATAGTGACCAGACACAAGAAGGATGAAATCTTTCACCTAGTGACTCCAATGAGCTCCAGATAGTGCCAACACAAAGAATCCACTGGAGGAAGAACCTGAAGCATGACCAAGAAGCCTATAAAGACTAGGCACTAAAGCTCAAATTGTATTCATGATATTATTGGTTTCATCTGCAATTAGTTTCTCTCTTATCATGATCCTGGTCCAGAGTATATTATCGAAATTCAGGATGATCATTTTCAACTTGAAGAACCTCAAAGGATTGAGCCCATTCCAATAGCTCTTGTACATACTCATACACCTATAGAAAGCCTTGACAGACATAATCCTCCTGCCTTATTCCCCACATCTATCAAGATCTCTAACACATATGTAAAAATTCTAGATTCACAGGTTAAAATTTCATCTTGTTATAAGCCCCTTGCATCACCTCATGTACCTGACAAAATCCGAGACAGATACAAGCCCCTAGATTTTCCTCCTATACTCCATGACATCCCTGCAAATTACACCAATTATCTTCCAAGGTTTGATGGAGAGAATGCCAATATTACTACTGAAAAACACATCCATAGGTTTGAATACTTCCTTAACCTTTATGAGGTTGAAGATGACGATGTCTATATCAAGATGTTTTCATTGTCTTTGCAAGGAAAAGTTAAAAATTGGTTTAAAAACCTTTCAGCTGCAAGCATCATAAATTTTCATCAGTTCATGCAAGTTTTCTTAGATAGGTGGGTGATCATGAGAAATGTTTTCCTCATCCTAGAAGAATATGGCCACTTGAAAAGAAAGCCAGAGGAGACAGTACATCAGTTTTTAGAAATCCTCAATAAGGTTTATCATGCAATGCCTACTGATATAAGGCCACCTCCAGGATCATCTCACTTGCATTTCCTATATGCCTTTGATCCTGAGTTGGCATTCCAATTAAGATAAAATAAAATTGCAACCCTTGAAGAAATGCAAAAGATTGCAGTGGGTATGGAGGATAACTTGTTGAACAGAAAGGAAAAGTTAAAGGCAAAAAAGAAAGATAGAATAGAAAGGGAATGGATGACATCTTCAGAAATGAAACTAGATATTCTGACCAACACAGCCAATGAGATGATGTAGAGGATTAGTATAAAATATGAGCTTGTTTTTCAAAGACCACATGTGCCAATGGTTCTAGAACGAACAAGGATCAATATTCCCAAAAATTCTACAGCTCTACCGTGGTATCAAGGACTGAATAATGATAGTTTCATATATTCAATTCACAATACATTCGAAGATGAAGTTCAAAATCAGAAGATGGAGGAAGATTCTCCTAATATGATATGCATGTTCAATGGAATTTCATCCATGTATGATTCACCCAAGCTTGATTGGTACAATGATGATTATACCACATTGGATTTTTCAAAGAAATCAGCCACATATGATTGGGAGGAAGAAGATCATTTGCAATCCCAGCTGGAAAATCAATCTATACATGGAAATTATGACAACGATGAGGAAAATATAGAAAATTTTAGAGTAAGGGAAAAATCTGTGCAGTTATGTTTCTCATCTTTTCAATTTTTGAAAAGAAACTCTAGGCAAGTTGTAAATTGCAAAGACAAAAAAAATTCTGATGAGTCAGTAAAGGGCGTCATTGATGACATGGGATTTGTTTTAGACCCAAAATCACATTCACTAATTCCCCTTGATTTTCAAATTCCATATGGAAGTCTAGAGCTCGAAAAAAGATTTGAAACAATGGAATGTAATTTTGTCCCATTAGATTATAATTCATTTCAAATTTTGAAGGAGACTCTTGAACAAGTGTTGAAGGATAAATACATAAAAAGTCAGTAAATTTCATTTGAATCAATGCAGTAGTCTTGTCAGTCTTTTCAAGATCCAATAGCTAATCAGTTGGATGACCTGTGTGGTCAAAAGTATTCTTCATTCACTAGTCATGAGCTGAAAAGTTGTTATGATCTTGACATGGCCAAGCAATCAACTTCACAATCTAGTTCAACAATAGTCTTACTGTTAAACCTATCATAAAAACTCCAACCATACGATAAATTGCATGAGGATGAAAATAGGATAGATACTATTCTATAGCATGTTGCTCACTTGGATGAATCTAAAAATCAAGGAACATGTCATTTCTACCTTGATCCTATAACTACCTATATGGAGAAATTTTGCACTGTGGAGCCCCAATATATCTCTAGGATTACTTTTGTTCTCTGGGATTGTCGAGGTCTCCACTGTAAATATCAATCATGTTTTCAGTAGTGGCCATTACACTTTGTAGTTTTGAATCTATGGAAAAAAGGTCAAGTTGCCTTTTTTACTGTGATAACAAGCAGTCAAGCAGTCCACTAGTCTCAACAGCTACTTGATTGGCTTCATTTTCATATTTGTATTATTTGATTTAGCATGATTTTCAGTAGTATAGGGTAGGTAGGAGAATATGAATAATATCTACATTCTAAACATTTATTTTTCAGTAGTGTTCATTTTGATTTGGTTTCAGTTGAAAGATCAAAAAAGGTACAGGTTGCATACTAAGATTTTGGGATCAACCCAATGAATAAACCATTGGTCTCCATGTTCAGAGTTCAGTGGTTCTTGACACCTCCTGAAATAGTTACCATCCCCAGGTGGAGCCTATGTGCAAGATACCAGATATATAAAATATGCAGAACATAAATGAAATGCTAGAAATGACAGAATAACAGTAAAATATCTAGCATAATCTTCACAATACACATAAATGATATACGAAATAGCAACAAAAATAGCACTTTGAATCAGATAGCAATGTTCATAGGCCTCTTCGAGGGGGAAACCTCCAGTCGAGCAACGCTCTGTTACAATAATATCCAAGCTAGGGTTCTCATACCCTCGACTCCTATTTATACTAAAAAGAAGCATCTAGAGGAAGATCCTTCTAGAAGCGGAAGCTTCTATTAGGTCTTCTTACATCCGCCTTATTCTATTTTATTGAAAGGTATTATTAATATTGACCTTTATTACATCCGAATACATTGATATACCTATGTGAGGGTTAGGACCTTAACATGTCTGCCCCATTAAAAACAGCCTTGTCCTCGAGGCTTGAGATGTGGAAACTGCTGCAGAATGGTAGTTGTTTCCCAAGTGGCATTTGCTGGAGTCATATCTTTCCATTGTACTAGCACTTCCTTGATGGTTCTCTGACGCAGGCGATGCTCCCTCTGGTCCAAAACTGCTTCTGGTTGTAGCCAAATGGATCCTTCTTCAGCTAACTCTGGAAGGTTGGTTTGAAGTTGGCACCTGGTTCCAATCACCTTCTTCAACCAGGAAACATGAAAAACAGGATGTAGCTTCGACTGACTGGGCAGAGCTAACTGATATGCGACTTGTCCCACATGCTTTAGAACTCTGTAAGGGCCATAAAATTTGGGTGCTAGCTTCTGACACTGCTCGGCCTTGAGGGATGTTTGCTTATATGGTTGCAGCCACAGAAACACCTGATCCCCTTCTACAAATTGACGTTCCGAGCGACCTTGATCTGCTTGCTGCTTCATTCTGTTCTGGGCAATGACCAAGTTCTATTTAAGGGTACGAAGGATATCCTCTCGGATTGTAAGTGTTTGGTCGACTGCCTGGACCTTCGAGGTACCTGGTAAGTATGAGAGAACTGACAGTGGCTTCTGTCCATACACTGCTTCAAAAGGAGTCATGCGAGTGGTTGTATGGTATGTAGTGTTGTACCACCATTCGGCGAGGGGTAACCATTGATCCCACTGGTGTTGTTTTTCCGATGCAAAGCACCTCAGATAGGTTTCCAAACACTTGTTGACGAATTCTGTTTGACCATCTATCTGGGGATGATAAGCTGAGCTGAGATGCAATTGTGTGCCTTGTAGCTTAAACAGTTCTTGCCAAAAATTGCTTGTGAAAGTTGGGTCTCGATCAGAAACAATAGATTTTGGTATGCCATGAAGCTTGAATACCTGATCCATGAAAATTTGGGCCACCGTGGATGCAGTAAATGGGTGGTGAAGAACACAAAAATGAGCATACTTGGAAAGGCGATCCACCACCACCATTATCACTAATTTATTCCCTGATTTTGGTAAGCCTGTAATAAAATCCATAGATATATCCTTCCAAATATCAGGGGGAATCGGAAGCGGTTGGAGTGTGCCTGGAGATTTGACTGTTTCTCCCTTGTTGCGTTGGCATACCTCACATTCAGCCACAAACTTACGGATGTCCTATTTCATACCATCCCAGAAAAAGGAGCGTTTAACTCGGTCATATGTTTTGGTGAACCCTGAGTGCCCCACTGTGGGTGTAGCATGAAGCTCAGAGAGTACTGTGGATTTGAGCTTGGATTGTTTACTTAAATACAAGAAACCTTTGTATCAAAGCTCATCCTGAAGCCAAGAGTACCCTGGGGGAGCCTACGCCTTGTTCTGCAGTTGCTGAATTAGATGCGAACTTTTGGGGTCTTGCAGCCATTCCTGGTGCACAGCTTGCAGACAATCAGGTACAATGAAGAAAAGAGAAAAGAGGGATCCTTCTTCTTCATATTTCTGGGACAGTGCATCCACCACTACATTGTCTTTTCCCTTCTTGTAAATGATCTTATAATCATAGCCAAAGAGCTTAGTGACCCATTTTTGTTGCTCCTGTGAGAAAATGCGTTGTTCCATAAAGTATTTGAGGCTTTGATGGTCTGTCTTAATTTGGAATCGTTGCCCCAAGAGATAAGGACGCCATAATTCAACTACATGCAGAATTGCCAACATTTCTTTTTCATAAATATGTTTGCCCAGATTCTTTTCAGACAGTTGTTTGCTCGTAAATCCCAAAGGTCGACTCGCTTGCATAAGGACAGCACCAATGCCTTTCCCTGATGCATCGTATTCCAACACAAATGTCTTTGTGAAGTCAGGGAGATCCATAACCGGAGTGGTGCACATGGCCATCTTCAAAGTTTGAAAAGCTTGAGCAGCTGCTGGGGTCCAAGTGAAAGAGTTCTTTTTAAGGAGAGCCGTGAGAGGTGCTGCAATCTTTCCATAGTTCTTGATGAACTTGCG
>JASDQU010100267.1:81890-98281 GCA_032191745.1 Picea mariana | reverse complement strand
CTTGTTCTTTTGTGCCCACATACTCAACTCAGATGTTCTTTTCTGCAACCTGTTCCCGTAGAAAGTGATACTTGATTGGAATGTGCTTAGTCTTGGAGTGCATCACCGGGTTTTTTGAGATATTGATGGCACTTGTATTATCACAATATATTGGAATGGGCTCATCATACTCAACATGTATATATGTCAAAGTTTGTTTCATCCAAAGAACCTGTGTACAACATGTTGTTGCTGCAATATACTCTGCCTCAACTGTAGATAGAGATACCGATGATTGTTTCTTTCTTAGCCATTATACCAAAAACTCACCTAAGTAGAACACTGCTCCATTGGTGCTTCGTTGGTCATCAATACAACCTGCCCAATCTACATTTGTGTAGGCCATAAGTGATAGATCTTTTCCTTTTGGATACCATAATCCAAACTCTTATGTTCCTTTGAGATATCTGAAGATCCTCTTTATTGCTAATACATGTGATTCCTTTGGTGCTACTTGAAATCGTGCCACCTATCCAAATTCCTACATTACATCTGGTCTAGATGTTGTCACATATAGTAGGCTACCAATCATTGACCTATGTTGCCTCTAATCTGTAGACTTTGAATCATCATCTTTGCTCAACTTGCAACTGGTTTTCATGGGAGTGATAATTGGTTTGCAATCTTCCATTTCGAACCTCTTTATCATTTCTTTGATATAATTGGTTTGAGAAATAAAAATTCCTTGGTTGCTTTGACGTCTCTGAAGTCCCAGAAAGAAGGATAGTTCTCCAAGTAATGACATTTCAAATTCACTCTACATGTCTTTTGCAAATTTCTGGCTTAACCTGTCATCATCACTACCAAAAATAATATCATCAACATAAACTTCAATTAATAAAATATTACCTTGACTTACCTTGATGTAGAGGTTGTTGTCTGCACTTCATTTTCTGAACCCTGCCTGCTGCATATACTTATCCAGTCTGGATTACCATGCTCTAGGAGCCTGTTTTAGACCATACAAGGCCTTCTTTAATTTACACACATAGTCTGTGTTCTCTGACAACTGAAGTCCTTCTGGTTGTTCAATGTAGACTTCTTCTTCAAGTTCCTCATTTAGAAAAGTTGATTTTACATCCATCTGATATACATTAACATTTTTGGAGCATGCATAAGCTAAAAGAAAATAGATTGCTTCCATTCTGGCAACTGGGGCATATGTCTCTTTAAAGTCGATTCCTTCAATCTGTGCATATCCTTTACATACCAATCTAGCTTTGTTCCTTGTAACATGTTCATCTTCATTTAATTTATTCCTGAAAACCCATTTTGTGTCGATCACATTCTTATTCTTTGGTCTTGGAACCAATTCCCAAGTGTCATTTTTCTCTATTTGATCCAATTCTTCATCCATGGGCTTATTCCAAAATTCATCCTTGTTGGCTTCTTCAAAATAGTTTGGTTCAATTGTAGATAAGAGTGCTAGGTGTGTTTTTTCTGGTGAACGGATTTTTCTTCTAGTCTCAACTCCTGCATCTTTGTTTCCAATAATTTGATCTGAAGGATGATTCTTCTGTACTCGTTTGTTAGGTGTCTTTGGAGATACTTGCTGAACTTGCTCTTCTACTTCTGTCGGATTCTCTTCATCTTCATCTTCATCTTCCTCTTCTTCTTCTTTTTCATCTTCTTCTTCAAAAATTTGTTCCATTGATTGGTTTTCTTCTTTGTTTGATTCTCGTATGCATGTTTCATCAATTAGTACGTTGATGTTTTCCACAACTTTGTTTAATCTTAGATTGTAACACGTGTATGCTTTCCTTGTACTTGAGTAACCAACAAGTATTCCTTTGTCCACACGAGAGTCAAACTTTCCCATTGTACCATCTTCTCTTTTGATGTAGCATTTGCTTCCAAAAACTCTGAAGTGCTTCACATTTGCTGGTTTTCCTTTCCATAGCTCATATGGAGTTTTGTCAGTGTTGTTTCTGATCATTACTCTATTTTGAATGTGAACTATTGTATGCACTGCCTGTGTCCAAAAAATATCTATCAATTTGTAATCCATTAGTATTGTTTGAGCCATTTCCTATGTAATTATCATCCATTATGATAATGTTCCTTTGTCTTTAAACCACTCCCTGAACCAATCTATGAATCCATGATCTCGTCCACTATCATATATCTATTAAAACCTGCTAAGTCTTCTTACAAATCCATCTCTGTCCATACTATCCAAGACTCTACTTGCACAATTGTCCATAATGCTAACCCATTTATCATTATACTATCAAACTATACTTATGCTAACTGATTTCTCTGAATATGTCTTCTCAAACTCTGTAAGCTTCTCGAAGGATGGTTCTCGGTCTGTCACAACTATCGCATAGACTCCCCCTATCTAATATTCATATTACTTGGGATTCTCTAAGCCGGATGGCTCAGAACAATTCCTTCTCTAATGTTTATTCATCATCATCTTCATTGGTAGATTCATCATCATCTTCATTGGTAGATTTATTATCTCTCTGAGCTCTGACTTCTTTCTTTCTATCTGCGGATTCATCTTTCACTACAATGTATGAAAGTACAATCTCTTGAACCTGTTCCTTATTTACATGTTCTTCCTTTCTTTCAGTTATTTTCCAAACCTTTATGTATCTAACATCTTTCCTTTTCTCTGTAGAATTTTCTTCATCTCATTTTATTGTCAATCTTGCGATCTCTGGTACCTGGTCTTTGTTCACCTGTTCTTCCTGTTTTCTTATCCATACTTTCTTATATCTGATATTAGTATTGTCTTTCATGAAAGTATCGATCATGCTTCTACAATCACTGGCTATGTGTCCATAGTTATGACATTTGTAACACTCAATGTTATGTGCGACCACATAGGCACGTTCTGCTTGAACATTTCTCTTATAATCCTTGCAATCTGCAACCTTATGTCCAAAGTTAGTACAATAAAAACAATGACCATAAAATAAATTTTCATACCTGGGAGTGAATGATCTTCTTTGTGGCATAGTCTTTCTAAATTTTTTCTTTGACTGATCATGATCATGATTGAAGATTTTTTTTGTCTTGAACATAAATGGTATTCTTGAAGATGTATCTTCAATAGTTTTCTTAGATTCTGGTTGACCATGATTCCTTCCTTTGAGTACTTCTTCATAACTCTTTCTATTTTCTTCATTCTTCTTTTCTAGCAACGTAGAGTGCTTCTCTTCATTCTATACAACTGATATGGATGTTTCTGTCTTTTCAACTTTTTTGTTGAGCTTGTCGATTTTGACTCTTAGTGTGACAACTTATTCTTCAAGATTCTCAACCTCTTCTTCTTTCTTCATTATCTGAGACTTCATGAGCTCTTTTGTTCTCTTTGCTTCTTCAAGTTGGATTTTCAATGCAATTATTTCTTCTTCCATTCTTCTCTCTTCTTGACCAAACTCTTCCTCAATTTGGTTTAAATCATTGGTTCTTTCCTTGAGATGATCCATCAATATGTTTTCTCTCCTTTATGCATCTTCATTTTGTGCTGCTATGTTGGCTTCTAAACATTTCTTTTGATATTTTAGAGTTTCTTCAATTCTTATGGCCTCTTCTAGTTGAGCTCTTAAATTCTTGATGACCTGCTGATCCTTTTCAGAACCTTGAACACTTTGCTTTTGCTTCATCAATTCTTTCTTGGATAACTTCTTTTCTTCTCTTTCTTTCCTTAGATATTTAATTGCAATGATCAATTTTTCTTTGTAATCAACTTCTGCTTCATCATACTCTTCCTCTTCTGAATCTTTCTGACATGATGAGCATATTTCTTCTTGTTCTGTATCTGCATCTTCTTTGACATTTTCTGAATCTGTGATGGGTGAAGAATATATGTCATGTAACTTATACCAAAGTTCTTTGGCTGATGAACATTTACCAACCTTTTCTCTTACCGGTTTAGGTAATCCTTCCGAGATGCAATCCATTGCTATTTTGTTATTCTTCTTCAATTCCTTCTTGGTTCCAGTCTTTGCCCTTTTTGAACTATCATATCCTGTAACAACTGATAGCTAAATATAATGTCCCTGTGCCTGTAAAAATACTTCCGTCCTTCTTCTCCATATCTCATACTTAAAACCATTCTGACCATTAAACATTGGTACTCCATGATCTCCTTCTAGTGGTTAAACTGTTTCTTGAAGGAACCGGCTCTGATACCAATTATTGGATTATTGAGAGGGGGGGGTGAATCAGTAATAGAGCAATTTAATCCCTTTTAACCATATAATACAAGTGCTATATAAATGAAGCATTATTATCCAATAACTACAGAGTAAATAAGCAATGAACAAATGAACAATCATACACATACACAATACACCAGTGTTTTACGTGGAAACCCAAATCGGGAAAAAACCACGGAATTATTTTTCCTATATGTCTTGATGAATTAAATTCATTGGAAGCACCAACTTCCTTTGTTTTCCAGCTGCAACTGGAAGGAGGCTCCAACCCCCTAGTTTCTCAGGCTACAACCTGAGGGAAGCTCTAACTCCCCAAATCTTTGGCTACAACCAGAAGGAGGCTACAACCCCCAATGTTCTCCGGGTACAACCGGAAGGTGGCTACAACCACCTTTCCTTGCCCCGTCCTACCACCCAGAAGTATAAGTAGAATGATGGAACCGTTGTCACACTATCACTGTGAGATATATTGCTGTAAACCTGTACCAATAAGTCTGAACCATGCATCAACCATGCATCAACCTGTAATCAACCTGTACCATAAACAAGTGCATCAACCATGCACCAACCTGTAATCAACCTGTACCATAAACAAGTGCATCAACCATGCACCAACCTATACCATAAAGAAGTGCATCAACCATGCACCAGCCTATAATCAACCTATACCATAAACAAGTGCATCAACCATGCACCAACCTCTAATCAACCTATACCATAAACAAGTGCATCAACCATGCACCAACCTGTAATCAACCTATACCATAAACAAGTACATCAACCATGCACAATCCTGTAATCAACTTGTAACATAAATAAGTGCATCCAACCATGTACCAAGTATGTACCAATCATGTGTCAACTACTCATCAACTATGACTCGACAATATGTACCAACATCATCAACTATACACCTCATGTATGTGCCAACTCATCAACTACTGTCTCAACCATGTACTGAACATGTACCTCAACCAAAAGCCCTCATCAATTTCATCATTAAAATCTGATTTGTATCTTTGTAATAGACCTGGTTTTTCTCATCACATTTCTGCAAACCTTCATTAACTTTAACAGCAAGAAACTAGCATTTTCATCAAACCTTTCTTTAGTCTCACATCCCTAGTTTTGGATTAGTCAACAACCCTAAAGTGAAGTGATCATAACTTTGAACCTGTAATGTATAAATATATGAAACTGATACACAATGTTATTCAATGTGTTTTATGAAATTCCTCCAAGTGGAACTACTTGGAACCTCTCAGAAAATGATTTATAGCAAAAATGGTATACCTTGCTGAATTTTGGCTTATTCTAGAGAGCGACCTTGTAGAGAGTGCCCCACACAAAATATTTTATGAAATAATCTGAAACGATTACAAAGCATACTAAAGACTATAACCTAACCAAAAAAATTTGTCTCACTGAATTTGGATCTGTTATGAATAATTTATGACGTTTTTACCCGAAACACCCGATTTTGACTAGTTTCAGGACTGGCCACAGACCCTATTTTCCATAGAGTGTAACTACGAAAATACAATGACCCACAAGCGGAATTTTGAACCACAGATACTTGGATATGCTTTCTCACTTGAATATCAATTTCAGGATCTGAATCATTATAGAAAAAAAGTTATAGCGAAAATGGTGAGATGACCTGAAAATAACATACCTTAGAAAGCACCATCAAAATAATTTATCCTTCCTTGCATTTCGGCCTTCTTTTCTTCACTTTCCTCAGAATTTCGGCTTAGATATCATTTGTAAACCTCAGACACCTATATATATTCAATATTATTAGGTGTAATTCAAATGAGAGAGCCTTGCCTCTTATTTATACTCTCCAAGTAGCTTCCTTAAAAACATATTCTAGGTTACTTGGCCCCACTTTCCTTATTTTAGGGTTGGGTCCACTTCTAATTTCTCCATTAACATTATTATTGAAATAATTTATTTTGTATTCACTTTGAATTATAATACACTCATCACTTCACTTTATTATTTACCTTTTAAAATCTCTTAAGCCACTTTGATTACTTTGACCTTTTGGGGCTTCTAGATGACATATGAGGGTCCTCCAACTTCGTAAGGCCATAACTCTAAAACCGTGAGGAGTTATGTGACATTCTACATACCACCAGAAAAGGCATGATATGTACTATCCATATAGAATAGTATTATCTGAAAATATATCATAACTCATACCATTACCCATTAAACAAACTTGGGTCCATTACCCAAACCTAGGGTCTCCAACTTTTCATGGCCATAACTCTCTAACCGTAAGGAATTATGTGACGTTCCACATACCACCCGAAATGACATGACAAGAACTATCCATCTAGGATATTTTCCCTGACAAATTCACTTTCCTTCATCTCATTATTCCATAATTAAGTATGGGTTCGCTTACTCCACAAAGCATCTTCCCGTGAGGGATTTCACCATAAGGGGACCACTTTGGAGTTCATCCATATTTACTTCTTATCAACCATGAAAAAACAATAATGAGTCATATTTACATCAAACACTATTGGGTCCAGTACCCAAAACTTTGTGCTACGGGTCTTTCTTCAAGGGTTGACATCAATGACAACCAACCTTAATCAACAAGAAGAATGAATCCAGCCTTAAAATACATAGTGAAGAAGAACTCCAGAAAATCCTACATGCCAATTTTATTTACCTTATATCAGATAGCAAGTGGGAATCCCCATTAGTTATTGTTCCTAAGAAAAATGGTAAATGGATGATTTGTGTGGGATTTATATAATTCAACAGGGATACCTACAGGGATTACTTTCCTTTGCCTTTCATAGACCGGGTCCTGGACACTTTGTCTGGGAAGAGGTATTTTTCTTTTTTGGATGGGTTTAGTGGCTACAATCAGATCCAAATTTCACCAAAATACCAGGACAAAACCACATTTACTTTCCCATGGGGTACCTATGCCTATAGGGTTCTTCCTTTTAGTTTGTGTAATTCCCCTGCTACCTTTCCAAGGGTTTTCTTGGCCATTTTTTTTGATTTGACCCATGACTATGTACAAGTCTACATGGATGACTTCACAGTATAAGGGAATGATTTCCAGAAATCATTGGACAATTTGGAGAAATTATTGATTAGGTGTAAACAAACCAACATTTCCCTCAGTCATGAAAAACATAGAATGATGCTCACTGAAGGAATTTTTTTAGGTCATCACATATCTGGTACTGGAATAAGGGTAGACCCTACCAAGATTGACATCATTTCTCAAATCAAAATCCCTAGCTCACATAAATAAGTCAGAAGATTTTTGGGACATGCTCATTACTATAGGAGGTTCATTAAGAATTTTACAAACCTACCTTCCCCATTGTTCAAACTGTTAGCAAAGGAGATAAAAAAAATTGGACTGAACAATGCCAAATTTCTTTTGAAAATTTAAAAACAAATCTTTCAATAGCCCATGTTTTGAGAGGACCAAACTGGTCTCTTCCTTTTCATATCTAGACGGATGCCTTAGAGACAGCTTTGGGGGTTGTTTTAGGACAAAGGGAAGGCCATATTCCATATGTTATATACTTTGTTAGCAAGAATATTTCACCTACTGAAGTAAATTAAACTATCACTGAAAAATAATTCTTGTCAGTAATACATGCCATTAACAAGTTCAGACACTAAATAACATGGTACGAAGTTTTTGTACATACCGACCATTCAACCATCAAATTTTGGATGAACAAACCTATGAGAAATGCTGGAGTGACTATATGGTTGTTATTACTGCAAGAATTCAATATCACCATTATCAATAGGCCTGTAAAATATAATTTAGTTGTTGATTTCTTGTATAGACTCATTCATACAGGTGATAACACTCTAGTATATGACAATTTTCTAGATGAGAATCTATTTTCTATTTCTACTTATATTCCTTGTTATGAATATGTAGTCAAATATATTATAATAGGAAAGCTACCTCATAATCTATCCTCCCAAGAAAAAAAAAGAATCATCCAGCTTAGTGCCAATTACATGTGGAATGATGATTGTTTATATCAAACTGGGCTTGATTTGGTGATTAGAAGGTGTGTCTGGGAGGATGAAATGCATGAAATCTTCAAATCTTGTCATGATGGTCCATGTGGAGGCCATTTTGCTGACAAACGGACAACATAGAAGATCTTACAGTCTGGCTACTATTGGCCAACTATTTTCAAGGATGCAAAGAAGTATGTGGCCAGTTGTGATGATTGTCAAAGGATGGGAAAACCTACTGCATTTGATGAGATGCCCCTCCAAGATCAGGTAGTAATTGAACCAACTATGTCTAAAAGGAATTTAATAAATGGGATTTCGATTTTGTAGGACCAATTAACCTTGTGTCTAAAAGGAATAAGTACATCTTGTTCTACATAGATTATGTGACCAAATGGGTGGAAGCTAAAGCTTTATATTCTACTAATGAACAATCTGTTGTAGATTTTCTCTTTGAATAAATCTTTACTCCATTTGGTGTGCCTGAAGAAATAGTAACTAACCAAGGAACCCAATTCATATCCAAATTGGTCAAATATCTTACTGAACAATATAAAATCAAACATAGAAAATCTTCACCTTATCACCCTCAAGCAAATGGGCAGGTGGAATCAACTAACAAGATGATAGAAGTTATTCTTACCAATTTTGTTTAGCTGCATCACAAATACTTGCTTGATAGGTTTTCTAAGGCCTTATGTTCCTATAGGACAGCTTGTAGAAACACAACAAGCCATACACCTTATGAGTTGGTATATGGGAAGTAGGTGTTGCTTCCCATAGAATTTCAAGTGAAAACCTTCAAGACTACCATGCAACTAGGGATGGATTTGGATGAAGCTCACAAACAAAGGCTATTGTAGGTTAATGAACTTGATGAGGTCAAACATGATTCTCTTCAAAGGACCACCCTTATACAATAACAAAGGACTAAATGGCATGACAAGTACATCAAGAAGAAGTCTTTTCAGTCAGGTGATTGGGCCCTACAGTATGATAGTAGGTTCAAGAATTTTAAAGGTAAATTGTCTACTAGATGGTTGAGACCCTATGAAGTTGATACAATTTATAAAAATGGTTCAGTTAAGATAAATACTATTGATGAGAATCAAACCTCCTTTGTCGTGAATGGACATCGCTTGAAGGTTTATCATCAATCTCTATCCAAAGAGGATTTTATAAGACATGTTCTTCAAAATTCTGAAATACAACTGGTAAGCAAGGGGGTTTATCCTCTTATTGATCCACCATAGTGAGTTTGACTGTGTGGATTAATTTTTCTTTGTACATATCTATAAACAGGTGTGTCATTAGATAGAAATTTTGATGTTACTAACAAAAACAAAAAATTGATTGTGTTCTCATGTAGATAAATGAATAAGGAGTACATCTGCCAGGTGTAGGTCTACCCCTTTATCTAGCCTAGGTAGATCATTTGGAGTTTTCTTTAATTTTTTCATACTCTTATAAATTGAAAACACCGGCAAGTGGGAACTATCCTAGGCTCGAGAAAAATCCACGGGATAGTAGATGGAGTTTTCTTTAAGTTTTTTAGACTCCTAAAAATTGAAAATACAGGCAAGCAAGAACTGCAATGGGCTCGAGAAAAGTCCATGAAAAAATAGATGGAGTTTTCTTTAATTTCTTTAGACTCATTAAAATCGAAAACACCGGTGAGAATTAACTAATCTGGGTTCGAGAAAAATCCACAGAAAAGTAGTAGTTAGGATTATTATTTTTATAATAAAAAGGAAGTGGCAACATGAGCAATGATCAACTTGGTTCTAAAAAGAGGAGGATTTTGGATCTCAACATGAGGTTTTCCAAGCTACCAAGTACCTTCTTATTACAGATCTTGGGGCCTAGTCATTGAAGTCTTTTGCCTTGTTTTCTAACACTTCTGCTGCAAATTCAGAGTTCATGTATCAAGTGTTGATATTTTTTTCACCTACATGGTATTTCAATAGAATCGAATCACAGGTTTTCTTCCATATCATTAGAAAACACCAACAATTTCTACAAAGTGCATCCTACAAAGTTCTAGTCTACAGAGCACCACCACCAGGTACATTATCCAATTCTCCTTGAGTACAAGAATACAATTTTGTGATGGTTCAGTACTTGATAAAATTTCTGTGTGGATCTAGTACTATAAACAATGTTCGCCTCTGTGATCATCCAGTACTGTGGGAGAAGGTATGTTCTCGTCCGGTACGATGGGAGAAGGGATGTGCTATTACATTACTGGGTAAAATTTTTGTGGGGATCTGGTATTTCAACCAATGTTCACCTATGTGCTCATCCAGTATTGAAGGAGAAGACCTATTCTATTTTGGTACTGTGTAAAATTTGGCACTGATCCAGTACTACAACAAATTCACCCTTGTGTTCATACAGTACTAGGTAAAACTCGACGTTTATCTGGTACTGCAAAAAATTCACCCATGTTTTCATCTGATACTGGGCATAACTTTGCATTGATCTAGTTCACCCTTGTGTTCAATTGGTACTGAAGGAGAAGGTATGTGTTGGTTTGGTACTTCAAAAAAAAATTTCAATGGTCCAACACTAAGCAGTACTCTGGTACTAAGGTGTGATACGGTACTGGTAATAAGGTGTTGGTAGTCCTTATCCTATACTCAAAGTTTTTTTGTTGCTCGATATAAATGCTTCAATTAATAAGAGGTATAAACTCAACATTTTTTCATTTTATTAAGGAATTAGAATATTTATGTATTAAACATGTAGTTACTCTCATTATTGCACACTCCCTACCATGAACTTTTGCAAGTCCTCGTATACATCTCCTTGTGAAGAAATCATTCCTATACACCCCAAATGTTGATAGTACAAGGTAATTGTATCTCTAATAGGATCAATTTCATTATTTTCATTTATATGGTAAAGAAATCTCAAAATCCCATGATACAACATAGTTCCATATGAATGACTTAAGCCACATCTTAAGGAATGTCAAAATATGATTTTGAACCAATCACGATGACGTCAAATGATTTCATACTTGTTAATTACATTCATAATGACCACATCTCTTGTCATCATTTCCCAACACTCTTGTGTACATGATCTAACACCAACCTCCATATGATTCTATAAGTTATTCATGAATTCAACTTATCTTACCTTGCCATCATTACCATGGATGTGACCATTGCAATATGAATCTTAACTTATAAACGCTCCTCTGGATGGCTTTTCCATCCAAATGAGAGTTATTTACCGTTTTATTGTCACAACACCTCCATTTACACTGTGATTTCATTCCTTCATATCATTTGCATACTTATCCTCTTCCAATACTCCATCGCAGACTACACTGATCTAGTACTCAACCCTCGATCCTTTTTTTTGTTGCCCCATACGCTTTGAGAAATTTTTAATCCAGCATGGGGGTTGATAGACACAAACCTGTGTTCTAGTTATACATGGAGACATAAGAATACCAAACTTGCAGGGAGAGATTTGAACAATTTGGTTGGGTTCCATTTATGGAAAATTCAAGGGCTGTCACGAGGGAGTCTCTCTTGATTTTATACAGACCTAGATGGAGAATGTGTGTAGTTTGGAGATATGAAATTAATAATTTCGGAGGTGACCATGGAAGAAGATATAGGCTTCCCTTCCTCTAGAGAGAAATAATTTAATGGGGTGGTCATTGACAACATGCTTTGTCAAAAAATTCTAAGGTCGGAGCATCAGGACCCCGATTGGACTAAGGGAATTCCTCGAAGTTGCATCAAGGAATAATATTGGATGATTATCATTAGTTTTCTAATATTTATCACCTGCAAAGGGAGGTATGTTGTGACTTTCCTATACCATTTGAAACTTTTGTCACATTTTGAAGGAGGGACACAAATATATTTTACCCACTTCCTCTGGATGAGTTTAAATCAAATGGTGAGAGGAGTTAAATCAACTTCCAAGAAACCCAAAACCAGTATCCATCAGCATGGCCTAACGAAACTATTTTTTTTCCATGCCTTCAGAAAACAAGGCAGTAGTTGCAAACAACTACTTCAACAAAAATTTTCTCAGGAAGGAATGTCTGAATCTATAGAAGAACATGAAGAAAATTTATACAATGAGGGGTCTAGTAGAAAGACAAAGAAAAACAAAGGGAATAAGTTAGGGGGTGAAGAATCCCCTCTTACACCTAGCTCATCCTAGCCTATTGATGAATTGGATAAGGATAAGTCTTTGTGGAGGATCCTACTGCATCCAAAAAGAAGAAAACCTCCCAATCTCGGAAAACAAGTCCAACCCTGATTCCAAATACTAAAAGGAAGAAACCATTGAATTTTCACTGGAACCAATTAGCAAGTTAGAAAAGGCCCATGAACTAAACATTCAGAGAAAAAAAAGTATCAAAAGAAGGGTGTGTTGTTGGATTACTGAGAGGGGGGGTGAATTAGTTATAGAGAAATGTAATCCTTTTTAACCATATAGTCCAAGTGTTATATCAATGAAGCATTATCATCCAAACTACAAAGTAAATAAGCAATGAACAAATGAACAAACATAAACATACACAGTACACCAGTGTTTTACGTGGAAACCCAAATCAGTAGAAAACCATGAAATGATTTTTCTTATATGTATTGAAGAATTACATTCATTAGAAGCACCAACTTCCTCTATTTCCAGCTGCAACTGGAAGGAGGCTCCAACCTCCTAGTTTCTCAGGCTATAACCTGAGGGAAGCTCCAACTCCCCAATTCTCTAGCTACAACCAAAAGGAGGCTACAACCCCCTATGTTCTTTGGCTACAACCAGAAGGTGGCTACAACTACCAGTCCTTGCCCCATCCTACCACCCTGAAGTAGAACTAGAATGATGGAACCACTTTCAACCTACCACTGTGAGATATAACATTGTAAACCTGTCCCAATAAATCTGAACCATACATCAACCATGCATTCACCTGTACCTCAACCTGTACCATAAACAAGTGCATCAACCATACACCATCATGCATCAAATAACCTGTAATCAACCTATACCATAAACAAGTGCATCCAACCATGTATGAAGTATGTACCAATCATGTGTCGACTACTCATCAACTATGACTCATCAATATGTACCAACATCATCAACTATACACCTCATGTATGTGTCAACTCATCAACTACTTGTCTCAACCATGTACTCAACATGTACCTCAACCAAAATCTCTCATCAATTTCATCATCCAAATCTAATTTGTATCTTTGTAATAGACCTGGTGTATATGATCACATTCCTGCAAACCTTCCTTAACTTCAACAACAAGAGACTAGCATTTTCATCAAACTTTTCTTTAGTCTCACATTTGGATTAGTCAACAACCCTAACTTGAAGTAATCATAACTTTGTACCTGTAATGTATAGAGATTTGAAACTGATATACAATGTTCTTCAATGTGTTTTATGAAATTCCTCCAAGTTTTACTACTTATAACCTCTCAGAAAATTATTTATAGGAAAAATGCCATACCTTGTTGAATTATAGCTTATTCTAGAGGGAGACCTTGTAGAGCGTGCCCCACATGGAATATTTGTTGAATTGATCTAAAAATGTTAAAAAAACATACTACAGACTGTACCCTGACCAACACATTTGGTTTCACTAAATTTGGATCTGTTATGAAGAAGTTATGACGTTTTTACCCGAAACACTTGTTTTTGACTAGTTTCAGGACTAGCCACAAACCCTATTTTCCACAGAGTGTAAATCCAAAAATACAATGAACCATAAGAATATTTTTTTACCATAGATACTTGGATATATTTTCTCAATGGAATATAAATTTCACAGTTTGAATCATTGTAAAAAAAAAGTTATAGCGAAAATGGTGAGATGACTTGTAACTAACATACCTTAGAAAGCAAAATCAAAAGAATTTATCCTTCCTTGCATTTCGGCCTTCTTTTCCTCACCTTCCCTCAGAATTTCGGCTTAGATATCCTTGGTTACCTCAGACACCTATATATATTCAATATTATCAAGTATGTTTAAAATGAGAGAGCCTTGCCTCTTATTTATACTCTCCAAGTAGCTTCCTTAAAAACATCTTCTAGGTCACTTGGCCCCACTTTCCTTATTTTTGGGTTAACCCACTTCTAATTTCTCCATTACATTTATTATTGAAATAATTTATTTTTTATTTACTTTGAATTATAATACACTCATTACTTCACTTTATTATTTACCTTTTAAAATCTCTTAAACCATTTTGACTACTTTGACGTTTGGGGCCTTCTAGATGACATATGAGGGTCCTCCAACTTCGTAAGGCCATAACTCTCAAACTGTGAGGAGTTATGTGATGTTACACATACCAATGAAAATGGAATGACATGTACTATCCATATAGAATAGTATTATCTGAAAATATATCATAACTCATACCATTATCCATCAAACAAACTTGGGTCCATTACCCAAACCTACGGTCTCCAACTTCTCATGGCCATAACTCTCTAACCATGAGGAGTTATGTGACGTTCCACATACCAATGGAAATGGAACGACAAGCAATATCCATCTAGGATAGCTTACCTAAAATTTTCATTTTCTTTCATTCATTATTCCATAATTAAGCATGGGTTCTCTTACTCCACAAAGCGTCTTCCTGTGAGGGCTTTCACCATAAGGGGACCACTTTGGAGTTCATCCATATTTACTTATTATCAACCATGACAAGAAAATAATGAGTCATCTTTACATCAAACAATCTTGGGTCCATTACCCAAACCTTTGTGCTGCGGAGATTTCTTCAAGGGTTGTTGACATCAATGACAACCAACCTTAATCAACAATCTCCCCCTTTGGCATTGATGGCAATACTCTGATGTAATACTGAAATCATATCACTCATGATCCCCTTGGAACCATGCCTCTATCCTCTGTATTTGATAATTTTTCCTCTATCCTCTGCATCTGATAAATCTGCTCCGCCTAGAACCATGCCTCTGTCCTCTACATCCGATACATCTCTCCCCCTTTTTTATCAATGGCAAAGGTATCTTTCCATATAGGGTTTCTCCCTCTAATTGAACTATCCTCTTATGGTGCTTCCTCATGTACATCTAATAAATATAAGATAAGCATTCAAAAATCGTTCAAAAAAAATTCATTTTGGAGTAGAAATAACTCCAAGTCTTTGGCGAAGATATTCAAAGGATTTCCATGGAAGTGGTTTTGTAAAGATGTTTGCCACTTGTTCTTTGGTGCCCACATACTCAAAAATGATGTTCTTTTCTGCAACCTGTTCCCATAGAAAGTGATACTTGATTGGAATGTGTTTCTTCTTGGAGTGCATCACCGGGTTTTTTGAGATATTGATGGAACTTGTATTATCACAACATATTGGAATGGGCTCATCATACTCAACCTGTATATCTATCAAAGTTTGTTTCATCCAAAGAACTTGTGTACAACATGTTGCTACTGCAATATACCCTACCTCGGCTGTAGATAGAGATAGTGATGATTTGTTCTTGCTTAGCCATGATACCAAGCACTCACCTATGTAGAACGTTGCTCCACTGGTGCTTTGTCAGTCATCAATAAAACCTGCCCAATCTGCATCTGTGTAGGAAATAAGTGATAAATATTTTCCTTTTGGATACCATAACCCAAACTCTTATGTTCCTTTGAGATATCTAAAAATATTCTTTACTGCTAATACATGTGATTCCTTTGGTGCTTCTTGAAATCGTGCAACCTGTCCAACTGCTTGCATTACATCTGGGATGGATGTTGTCACATATAGTAGTCTACCAATCATTGACCTGTATTACCTCTAATATGTAGAATTTGAATCATCATCTTTTCTCAACTTACAACTGGTTTTCGTGGGAGTGATAACTGGTTTGCAATATTCCATTCCAAACCTCTTTAGCATTTCTCTGATATACTTGGTTTGAGAAATAAAAATTCCTTGGTTGCTTTGATGTATCTAAAGTCCCAAAAAGAAGGATAGTTCTCCAAGTAACGACATTTCAAATTCATTATGCATGTCTTTTGCAAATTTCTGGCTTAACCTGTCATCATCACTACCAAAAATAATATCATCAACATAAACTTCAATTAATAAAATATTACCTTGACTTACCTTGATGTAGAGGTTGTTGTTTGCACTTCCT
>JASDQU010100267.1:41484-57235 GCA_032191745.1 Picea mariana | reverse complement strand
CCACGATAATTTACAAATCAATTGATATATTTGTGATTTCACATTATATATGCAATTTCATCATTGATTTGTTGCATATTAACAAATTTTAGTTTTGATTTGACATCTTAATTCGATGATCTAAGCACTTTATATGCAGTTTTAGGTTTCATGTTGAAATACCACGAAGTTAGGCCATAGATTTGATAGTTTTGGGTCGCTAGTTTTGAAGGTTTTATATCTCATTTGTAGGGATTACCTTGTTATTACTAGAATGCAATTTGAGTGATACCAACTCCCACCCTCTTTCAGGGAAAATTATTACTCCCTTGTCTGATGATTGGGCGTTACAACAAAAGCTCTGAGAGGTCAAAATTTCCCAATAACTATTGCAAGAACCAATGAATCACCATAACAAGGGCCGCACTTTGTTTTGAGTTGTAACCTATCCCCCAGGACCCAATCAATGCCCTAAAACAAAAGTGAAATAGAAGCTTAGTAAAAACAAACGAAAAATTCAAGGGGAAATAACTTGAATGTTTCAGAGGTAAGTTTCACACTCTTCTCACCTAGGTTTAAATCCCCATTGAGAGATTGGTTCATTGTGTCTTGGATGAAAGGGTAGAGGCCCCCATTTGGGATGTCTCAACCCTAGATCGAGGCTTGAGTTTCATGTTAGGTGTGGCTTGCAGGCTGTTGCACCTAGCCTAGAGTTTATAGTGGCAACCAACGAAATTTGAACCTAGGTCTTGCCCAAGTGATATGTTATGATACAGGGCCTTAAAAATGATAAAAATTCAATGCATACAATCCACTTTGAGGGGGAAACCTCATTTTACAACATATCCAATTTAGAATACGATATGAGATCATATAAGATGATCCTAAGACTATATCTCCTTGGTATATTTATAGGAGAAAAATGGTACAATTATAATGAAAGGGTACAATGAAGGGTTATAGTTGACATACAATTATAACACTATAAATGCAATAATTCAATATCTAGGGATTAATAAGGGGTTTTACACATAACATGAGGCTTTGTCTAGGTTTTAGCATTCCCCTCCCCTTCAAAAAAATATTGTCCTCGACACTTGACTAACTTTGGGTGTTTTTTCATGAAGAAGTCATCTTCCCATGTTGCCTCTTCCACTGGTAGGTTCTTCCATTTGACGAGGTACTCCATAATTGCTCGATTTCTCAACTACTTAATCCTTGTTTCAAGGATTGTTTCTAGTTCTAGTATGATTTTCCCTTCTTCATTAATCTCTAGTAAAATAGTTTGGATTAGGAACTTGTTGTCGATTACCTTCTTTAAGCAAGAAACATGGAAGGCTAGATGTACACGTGGAGATGGAGGCAACTCCAATTTGCAAGCCATACTTCCAATCCTTTGTGAAACCTTATAGGGGCCATAACATTTGGGTGATAATTTATTGTCCTTCTTTTGTCGCTCAAGGGAAATCTATTTATATTCTTCTAACCTCATAAATACCCAATCCCCCACTTCAAATTTCCTTTCACTGGGATGTTGATTTTCTTGTTGTTTCATTCTATTTTTTGCCATAACCAAATTTGTCCTTCAATAGTTTGAGAACCTCTATTTGGTTCCCTATGTGGCCCTCCATTGCTTGAACCTTTGTATTCCCTTTCAAGGGTAATGTAATGGATGAAGGATGATATCCATAAAGTGCTAGAGATGGGGACATTTTTTATGAAGTACGGAAGGATGTGTTGTACCACCATTCTGCCAAGGGCAACCACTTTACCCGTTGTGTATATTTATCAGATGCAAAACAATGAAGATATCCTTTTAGAAATTTGTTCACAATATCTGTTTTCCCATCGGATTGAGGGTGGTAAGATGAGATGTGAGCCAATTGAGTACCCAAACAAGAAAATAATTCGATCCAAAAATTTTCGGTGAAATTTGGATCTCTATCACTTACAATAATCTTGGGGACTCCATGTAACTTTTGAACTATTTCCATGAATGTTGCGACTATTTTACTTACTTTAAAAAGATGAAAAAGAGAGAAAAAATAGGCATACTTTGTCATTCGATCCATTACTACCATGATGACAGTCTTTCCTTTGGATTTGGGTAAACCTGCAATAAGATCCATTGAAACTCCTTGTCAATGTTGACTTAGTATAACTAATGGTTGTAGGAGACTTGACGTCTTGATTGTCTCTCCTTTATTTTGTTGGCAGAAGACGCAAATTTTTGCACATCAATTTTAAGACCTTCCCAAAAAAAATCCTTCTTGATCCCGTGATACGTTTTCAAGAATCACGAATGCCCTCCTATAGGAGAAGTGTGCAATTCTCAAAGGACCTTCTGTTTGAGTTGGGAATTCTTACATAAATATAGGCGATCATGATACCATATCAAATCATTCTTCCATACAAAATTATCTAATCAATTGGGGTCCTCTTGCAGTTGTTGAATGATCTTTCTTCCATTCTATCCTTGTTTCTTCCACCCAATCAAACAGTAGAATAGAAATAGCACATAGTGAACCTTCGATTTCTTCTTCTTTCCTTGAAATGGCATCTTCCACAACATTATGTTTTCCTTTTTTGTAGATAAATTCAAAGTCACAACCTAGCATCTTTGTAACCCATTTTTGTTGCTCTTCTGAAGATAGTTGTTGCTCCAAGAAGTATTTCAAACTATCGTGATATGTTACTTTGAAGTGTCTTCCTATTAGGTAAGGGAGCCATTTTTGAACTGCATGTAGCATAGCCAACATTTATTTTTCATAAATGGGTTTGAGTAAGTTTTTGCCTTTAAGTTGGATGCTTTCAAAGGAAAGGGGTCTTCCTTATTGCATTAAAACTGCACTAATTTCATGGCCTGAGGCATTAGACTCCATAATAAACATTTTTGTAAAGTCGGGTGTGGCTAGGACGAGAGTTGTACACATAGCCCCCTTAATTTTTTCAAAAGATTTGGTTGCTACTTTAGTCCAAGAGTGCAAGGGTGCGTCATTCCTTTGCTTTCCCTTCCTTTCCTCTCTTTGTTAAGGCAATACTTCCTTCTTTAGTAATGTTATTATAGTTGTTGCTATTTGACCATAGTTCTCGACAAACTTGCCGTAATAGCCTGTCAATCCTAAGAATCCTCTAAGTTTCTTCAAGGTTTTTGGAATTGGTCATTCCCTCGTAGCTTTAATTTTGTTAGGGTCCACTTTTACACCATCGTGAGATACAATATGACCCAAATATTCCACTTCTTGAACCCCAAATGTACTTTTGGAAGGCTTTGCATAAAGTTGTCACTTTTCCAATAGTTGTAATACTTTGTCAACATGTTGTACATGCTCTTCCCAAGATTTGTTGTAGATTAGTGTGTCATCACAAAATACTAGCACAATTTTTCTAAGGAAGGGCTCAAAAATAGAATTGATCAAGCTTTGAAATGTTAAAGGTGCATTAGTAAGTCAAATAACATAACCAAAAAATCATAATGACCTTCATGTGGTCTAAAAGTTGTTTTGGGAATGTCTTCCTACCTCATTCTGATTTGATGATATCCTGAACGAAGACCTAGCTTAGTAAATAATTTAGCTCCATGTAATTCATTAATAATTCATCAATGATAGGAATAAGAAGCTTATCCTTAATGGTCATTTTGTTGAGTTGTTTATAATCTGGACACATACGCCATGCACCATCCCTTTTTGGAACCATCGCCATTGGTGAAGAGAAAGAACTTTGGCTAGGTTGAAAGATGTTTGCCTCTAACAGTTCCTGGATCATACGCTTAATCTTACTCTTTTGTGCATATGGATACCTGTAAGGCCTAATGTTAGGTGGTACACTTCCAGGTTGCAAATGGATAGCATGGTCATGATGTCGAGGAGGTAAAAGACCCTATGGAATTTCAACAAATACCTTGGAATGATTATTAATAACTATTTGGAGGTCTAATGGAGCAGAGGATATAAATGTTTAAACATCAAGTGAGCACAATTGTGCAATTACACCATGATGTCCCTTTTTGAGGAGCTTATCACTTTAGAGGGTTTCCCTTGAATACCTCTAATCTCAACTTCCTTGCCATCTGAGGAAAATCTTCTGAAAAGATCTTGAAAATTAAGGGCCATTGTTCCCAATGATTGTAACCATTAGACCCCTAATACAACATCAACACCACCCATTTGGTTGGTAGTCATGGGGATATCAAAACAATACCCCCCCATGTTGAGCTTGATACTATGGCATTTCCCTGAAGAATTTATGGTACCTCCATTTACAATCATTACTTGAAACTCCGGTGCAAGATATACAAAGCAATTGATATCTTTTGCTAATTTGTAATTGATGAAATTATGGGTACTACAAGAATCAATCAAWACTATTACCTTTTTCTTTTTGATGTATCCTTGTATCTTGAGGGTTTGTGGAGTACTRATGTTGACCAATGCATGMCAAGATATTGTTAGAGTARTCTCTTCTAGATRTGGATCTTGTGGTGGTTCCAATTCATGATCGTCTTCCTCTTCACAATCTATGTTGAATAATTTATTCTCATCGCATTTATACCCCTTATTATACTTGTTGTCACAATTGAAACATAGTTGTTTTCTCTTCTTTCATCCATTTGTTGAGGTGTCCACTTTGTCGGTTGAGGTGTGATTGTCTTATGAACCCAAAATGATCTCTATTTCATATGTATGCTCCAATGGTAGACTCGTGTGTAGCATTGATCTTGGCTTGGATATGACGAGCAAATTGCATAACTTCCATAATATTTGTAGGACGTCTTAAGAAAAACTCATGTTTAATGTCTTCTTTTAATCCACCCATGTAAGCTTCCAACAATGGTTCATAACTTATGTCATCCACCCTTGTGTCCAATACCTAGAATTCTAAATTATAATCTTCAATATCACCTAAGTGTTTGATTCTTGTCAATTGACTAAAGTAGTCATGTTACCAAACTTTCCCATATTGTACTTCTAAGTCTATTGTAAATAAACCCCAAGTATAATGATAAAAAGGGGACTTCCTTTTAACTACCCATTGATACCATTGATATGGTTTTATCTCAAAGTTCAAAGTTGTTATGTGAATCCTTTTCTTATCATCCATAATATTCTACAGTTCAAAATATTGCTCTATTTGGTTCACCTATGTAAAGACATTTGTTCCATCAAACTTCTTTAATTCAATCTTGTGAAAGTTGAATTTAGGACCCCCACCATAATTAACTCCATTATTGAAGTTAAATCCACTTGAAAATTGCTTATTATTGGCAGGTTGTTCAACATGAATACTACCTTTATTTTCATGAGTTCCTTGCATTTTGATATTTCCTTTAGGGAGTCTCTCATCTAGAGCATGAAAGATCATGGAAGACATGAAATTTTGCAATTCCTTCATGGATTTTTGTATTTCTTCTTTAATTTCATCTATCTTCTTTTTTATGTCATTCTTATTTTCATCCATCTTCTTATCCATCTTATTTTTTCATTTCATCTATATTTCTTTTCATATTTTCATCCATCTTATGTTTCATTTGTTCCATATTTCTTTCCATCTCTTCCTTATTTTCATCCATCTTTATTTTCATGTCATTCTTATTTTCATTCATCTCATTCTCCTTTTGTCCCCTACTTTAAGTGATCTTCTTTTATATCTGGTGATAAATCTCTTGGATTTCATCTTAAGTCATGGTTGAGCTCTCTGGAGGTTTAGTTGGTGAAGTAAATTTGGAGGAGCCTTTGGAGCCATGTGAGAAAATAACAATTTTCCTCTTTTTCCACAAATTTTGAATCACCCAAAATAGATCTTCCAATAAAAAGTTATGGCAAATGTAAGTTACGTACCTTTCATACCCTTAATTGGGAGTATGATTGGATAATTGACCTTTGTCCTGATATATCTCTAAACTTTGAACCCTTCTAAGTCTAAAATTTTGATCTGTAGTACTTTGATATGACTTCTTAAAGTCCTGAAAATTTCACAGTCTAAACCTTCACTAATGAAAAGTTATAGCAAAAATACCAAAATGTCTTGTTTAAAAATAATTCTAGGATTAGTAAACAACCCTAACTTCCACGAGCTATATATCACATATTATAATGATTAAAACTTTGAAAACATTTTCACGTGTAATTTGTTATGTCTCCTCAAGATTCTGAAAATTTTAGAGTTAAAAACTTCACAAAAAAAAATTACAGCGAAAATGTCAAGTTGACTATTTTAAAACTTATTTTAAGATTAGTCACAAGGCTTGTCTTCCATGGACTATATATACAAAATTATAGTGAACCATAAACTGCAATTTGGACCACCTCTACTAGGGGATGTCTCCTCAATCTCCAAAAAAATTCTCTGTTTGAAACCTCCCATAAAAGAAGTTATAGTGAAAATCCCAAGATGACCCGTTTAAAAATGAATTCAGGATGAGTCAAAAACCCTATTTTCCATAGGTTATATCTTTGAAAGTATAATGACTGGGAACCTAAATTTTTTTCCACTCATTTTATATGTCTTCCAAGCGACCTCCAAAATTTTCTATCTGAAGTGGCCCAAAACAAAATTTACAAGGAAAATGCCAAGATGACTTGATTGAAGAAGCAAAACCCTAGGATCGATGCTGTGAAACCAAATGTTATGATCCAACACCTTAAAAATGATAAAAAGTCAATAAATATAGTCCACTTTGAGGGAGGAACCTCACTTTATAATATATCCAATTCAAAATACAATATGAGATGATATAAGATGATCTTAAGACTAGGTCTCCATGGTATATATATAGGAGACAAAGGGTACAATTATAATGAAAGGGTACAATGAAGGGTTCTAGTTGACATGCAATTATAACATTATAAATGTAATAATTCAATATATAGGACTTAATAAGGGGTTTTACACATAACATGTGGATTTTTCTAGGTCTTAACATGATCTCAGTTAGTTACCAATTCCCCTAAATAAAATAAAATAAAAACAAAAAAATGAAAAAAGAAAGTAACCTTGTCTTGTTATTTAAAGTATATTTTATTAATGGATTAGTAAGAATTTATCATATTTAGTTTAACATTGAATGCATTTTTGTATAAATTTTGTTTAACAATCCCTAAAACAACACATCCCAAAAGTTTTGACAACTCTTTGCACAATAATGGATAGTTTCTCTCTTCCCCACCCAAGTTCAATTCCCGCAGAGTGATATGTAGGCCCGTTGTGATAAGGCTAGAAGGTTAGACGCCCCTAAGTGGGACACCTCAACCCTTGCTAAGTCACAAGTTGTTGGTATATCTAGCTTGCAGGCCGTTGGATACACTCTTGGGTTATAGTGGTAGTTAGTAAGTTTGATCTCGGACCTAGCCCCGATCACTCTAACGAGTTAGCAATTCTCCATGGTTAAAAATGAAAACAAAAATGAAAATGGATAGTTCCTTATAATGAATAAAAATGAAACAAAAACTTGTATAAATAATGATTCCTTCCTTAAAGGGCTATTACAAGCATTTCCCTTCTTGTTTGACAATGAACCTATATCACACAACATAACATCCACCCATCCTAGGTGATCGACCAACATCCACCCTTGTGGATAATACCTAGAATTCTAAATTATAATCTTCAATATCACTTAAGTGCTTGATTCTTGTCAATTGACCGAAGTAGTCATGTTACCAAACTTTCACATATTGTGCTTCTAAGTCTATTGTAAATAAACCCCAAGTACAATGGTAAAAAGGGGGCTTCCTTTTAACTACCCATTGATACCATTGATATGGTTTTATGTCAAAGTTCAAAGTTGCTATGTGAATCCTTTCCTTATCATCCATAATATTATGCAGTTCAAAATATTGCTCTATTTGATTCACCTAGGTAGAGACAGTTGTTCCATTAAACTTCTTTAATTCAATCTTGGGAAAGTTGAATTTAGGACACCCACCATAATTAACTCTACTATTATAGTTAAATCCACTTGAAAATTGTTTATTATCAGCAGGTTGTTCAACATGAATACTACCATTATTTTCACGAGTTCCTTGCATTTTGATATCTCCTTTAGGGAGTCTCTCATCTATAGCATGAAAGATCATGGAAGACATGAAATTTTGTAATTCCTTCAAGGATTTTTGTATTTCTTCTTTATTTTAATCTATCTTCTTTTTCTTGTCATTCTTACTTTCATCCATCTTCTTATCCATCTTATTTTTTCATTTCATCCATATTTCTTTTCATATTTTCATCCATCTTATGTTTCATTTGTTCCATATTTCTTTCCATCTCTTCCTTATTTTCATCCATCTTTATTTTCATGTCATTCTTATTTTCATTCATCTCATTCTCCTTTTGTCCCCTACTTTAAGTGATCTTCTTTTATATCTGGTGATAAATCTCTTGGATTTCATCTTRAGTCATRGTTGAGCTCTCTGGAGGTTTAGTTGGTGAAGTAAATTTGGAGGAGCCTTTGGAGCCATGTGAGAAAATAACAATTTTCCTCTTTTTCCACAAATTTTGAATCACCCAAAATAGATCTTCCAATAAAAAGTTATGGCAAATGTAAGTTACGTACCTTTCATACCCTTAATTGGGAGTATGAYTGGATAATTGACCTTTGTCCTGATATATMTCTAAACTTTGAACCCTTCTAAGTCTAAAATTTTGRTCTRTAGTACTTTGATATGACTTCTTAAAGTCCTRAAAATTTCACAGTCTAAACCTTCACTAATGAAAAGTTAKAGCAAAAATACCAAAATGTCTTGTTTAAAAATAATTYTAGGATTAGTAAACAACCCTAACTTCCACGAGCTATATATCACATATTATAATGATTAAAACTTTGAAAACATTTTCACATGTAATTTGTTATGTCTCCTCAGGATTCTGAAAATTTTAGAGTTAAAAACTTCACAAAAAAAAAATTACAGCGAAAATGTCAAGTTGACTATTTTAAAACTTATTTTAAGATTAGTCACAAGCCTTGTCTTCCATGGACTATATATACAAAATTATAGTGAACCATAAACTGCAATTTGGACCACCTCTACTAGGGGATGTCTCCTCAATCTCCAAAAAAATTCTCTGTTTGAAACCTCCCATAAAAGAAGTTATAGTGAAAATCCCAAGATGACCCGTTTAAAAATGAATTTAGGATGAGTCAAAAACCCTATTTTCCATAGGTTATATCTTTGAAAGTATAATGACTGGGAACCTAAATTTTTTTCCACTCATTTTATATGTCTTCCAAGCGACCTCCAAAATTTTCTATCTGAAGTGGCCCAAAACAAAATTTACAGGGAAGATGCCAAGATGACTTGATTGAAGAAGCAAAACCCTAGGATCGATGCTGTGAAACCAAATGTTATGATCCAACACCTTAAAAATGATAAAAAGTCAATAAATATAGTCCACTTTGAGGGAGGAACCTCACTTTAAAATATATCCAATTCAAAATACAATATGAGATGATATAAGATGATCTTAAGACTAGGTCTCCATGGTATATATATATAGGAGACAAAGGGTACAATTATAATGAAAGGGTACAATGAAGGGTTTCTAGTTGACATGCAATTATAACATTATAAATGTAATAATTCAATATATAGGACTTAATAAGGGGTTTTACACATAACATGTGGATTTTTCTAGGTCTTAACATGATCTCAGTTAGTTACCAATTCCCCTAAATAAAATAAAATAAAAACAAAAAAGTGAAAAAAGAAAGTGACCTTGTCTTGTTATTTAAAGTATATTTTATTAATGGATTAGTAAGAATTTATCATATTTAGTTTAACATTGAATGCATTTTTGTATCAATTTTGTTTAACAATCCCTAAAACAACACATCCCAAAAGTTTTGACAACTCTTTGCACAATAATGGATAGTTTCTCTCTTCCCCACCCAAGTTCAATTCCCGCAGAGTGACATGTAGGCCCGTTGTGATAAGGCTAGAAGGTTAGACGCCCCTAGGTGGGACACCTCAACCCTTGCTGAGTCACAAGTTGTTGGTATATCTAGCTTGCAGGCCGTTGGATACACTCTTGGGTTATAGTGGTAGTTAGTAAGTTTGATCTCGAACCTAGCCCCGATCACTCTAACAAGTTAGCAATTCTCCATGGTTAAAAATGAAAATAAAAATGAAAATGGATAGTTCCTTATAATGAATAAAAATGAAACAAAAACTTGTATAAATAACGATTCCTTCCTTAAAGGGCTATTACAAGCATTTCCCTTCTTGTTTGACGATGAACCTATATCACACAACATAACATCCACCCATCCTAGGTGATCGACCAACATCCACCCTTGCGGCTAATACCTAGAATTCTAAATTATAATCTTCAATATCACTTAAGTGCTTGATTCTTGTCAATTGACCGAAGTATTCATGTTACCAAACTTTCACATATTGTGCTTCTAAGTCTATTGTAAATAAACCCCAAGTACAATGGTAAAAAGGGGGCTTCCTTTTAACTACCCATTGATACCATTGATATGGTTTTATGTCAAAGTTCAAAGTTGCTATGTGAATCCTTTCATTATCATCCATAATATTATGCAGTTCAAAATATTGCTCTATTTGGTTCACCTAGGTAAAGACAGTTGTTCCATTAAACTTCTTTAATTCAATCTTGGGAAAGTTGAATTTAGGACACCCACCATAATTAACTCCACTATTATAGTTAAATCCACTTGAAAATTGTTTATTATCGGTAGGTTGTTCAACATGAACACTACCATTATTTTCACGAGTTCCTTGCATTTTGATATCTCCTTTAGGGAGTCTCTCATCTATAGCATGAAAGATCATGGAAGACATGAAATTTTGTAATTCCTTCAAGGATTTTTGTATTTCTTCTTTATTTTAATCTATCTTCTTTTTCTTGTCATTCTTAYTTTCATCCATCTTCTTATCCATCTTATTTTTTCATTTCATCCATATTTCTTTTCATATTTTCATCCATCTTATGTTCCATTTGTTCCATATTTCATTTTTTTTTAAGTCAACAAAGATAATTTGTACTACTTCATCAGAAAACAACAAACATTCCTACCAACAACTGGTCTACCTGATTGGAAACCATACCAGTTGCAATAGATAACCYTTTTATCGAGTCTGTTATGCATCATGTCTATTATGTTTAGATTACATCCCTTAGTACTGGAGGTCCTAACCATATGCTTATACATAGAAATATATAACCAGAGCCCATAATTGACATAACTCCTATGACAACTTACTACTTCCCAAAAAGGAATACTTCCAATCTTAAACAAAGTCATTCTAAGAATTTATTATCACAATCTTTCCTACTAGAACACAAAAACCTGGGCCCCTTCCACTCCATAGCTCGAKTCATTGCAGATGTCACYCGGACCTTTCGGATCTGTGCTGGTGTTCCATGGCCATCCGCTGGCGTGATATCCATGCAGTGTATGTACTTTAGATACAGATTAAAC
The DNA here is from genome assembly GCA_032191745.1 of Picea mariana. Lineage (NCBI taxonomy): Eukaryota > Viridiplantae > Streptophyta > Pinopsida > Pinales > Pinaceae > Picea > Picea mariana. The sequence continues at coordinate 45,810 of JASDQU010100267.1, read as the reverse complement.
TGCTCAACCATCTTTTCCTGCTTGCTCTGCTGTATTTTTTTAATGTCTACTAGGAGTTTCACAATAGTCTCCAAACCATTGACCTGCCGTTGGATATCCTCTAACATAGCCTTAAGCTCCGACTGGTCTACAACTCTAGTTTCTTCACTATTTGCTTTTAGCTTTCCAATTATCATTTTGGTGCGTCATGCCATCTCGAGTATCTTATGATAAAGGGTTTCTCAATTGCGAGTAGTTTCGGTGTTGATGATCCAATCCACCTCCTGCTCTACCTGGTTTTTTGCTTTCCCCTCTCTTTCAACTTTAATCTCCTTTTCCCAATTCTCGTTTGCTTTCTTACCTTTCCGATGAACATTTCTCTAGTAATTCTGAGCTGCATCCCTGGCTGCACTCCCAATTCTCGTCTTTTTGCACGAGCTCTCTGGTTGAGATTCCACTATCAGACTCCCTTTCCTAGAAGTATACTTGATTCGGGCCATGATCCAATCCTCTCCTCTGTTTATACACCCTCTGCTTCCTTTAAGAGAAACACTACCACAACACTAGCTCTGAAACTTTTCGATCTCGTTTAAACCTTCAAAAGATGCACGAGAGAAGGGAGTTACAAACACAATATCTGCTCATGCCATTACTCTTGCAGTGGTACTTATCCACCTCCTTCTCCTTCTATGTACCATCCGACTAGACCTGTTTGGTAATACCACTTCAACTATTAAATTGATTTTCTTTAACCTGTTACGATTCTCGACTCTCCTTACCATCTCATGATTTACTTTGCACAACCTGTACATCTTCCATGATCTTCTTGTGTTTTCCACCTTGTTTCCTCATCCTTCCATCTGCCCTACATGCCCTTTCATGTCATAGATATAAGACATGTCAAAGTGCCAAGTGGGAGGTTCCCCCCCCCCTTCAACTAGGACCCGCTCGAGACATGTTTCCAACTCATTTCTTCCAACATGGTTGTTTKCTTAGCTAAGACCACGTCRATCTTTTTTCGCCAACTGTTCACAATATTCTCCGAGTTTTCCCATTTGAACATGAGACCATTCCACGTCAAGCACATTTCCTTCATGATGCACACCCTCATTGCTTAATCTATCAGCCAAAGCGTTTGCAGTCCTTCTAACCCACCTAAAGTCAATCGAGAACAAGGTTAACAAGTGCCTTTGAATTCTTTGCATTATTTGGGAGAGACACTACTGTGTGATTATCTTGCCTATTCTCATTCCACATTGCAACCTTCTTGTCGTTCCTATCACCAGATTCGAGTCTCCTTCCATTGTTACATTGACAATGCCTTCTCTCACTGATCTAGGTGGATATTGGTGGCCACCCACCTATTCCAACGTGCTCATCTTGACAGTTTTTAGTTTAGCACGTCCTTCTGTAATTCTTTGTAATTGTGGGTTCTGCACTTCTGGGGATGTTTGAAGCCCTACACAGTTTCTAGGTGGATATTGGTGGCCACCCACCTAATCCAACTAGCTTATTTTGGAAGTTTTTATGTAAGTATATCTTTCTGTACTTACGTGGTTGTTTTGGGGCCATAAACGACATTTATTGGGCTTGCCATAATCAAATTGCAGATAAAGTTAGAGTTTGATGGAACAATGTGTATTTCTCGAAAAGACCTTTCCAACAAGCTATCACAGGCCTAAAACGAAGATCGTATGCAAAAGTTACGACCCCAGAAAGTTGAGGTACCAACTTACCCATCGGGGCCCACATAACTATTGGCATTTCATCTCCTAGGGTTAGGTTTTTGGATGTATAGGGTTTTGGCATTCATGAGTAATGTTAAAAAGGCCCATGGAGCCTCATTGTAATCATTTTGCTCAGACGAATGCACGTAGCAACTACATCCCTTCTCAGAGATAACTACCACCATTCGAGCAAGTTGTTTTCAGTTCTATAGTTTTACAGTTTCAACCTATTTTCTTTATTCAATAGAAGTTATTGTTCAATGGATATTTGTTGTTGTTCTCTGTATCTCTGTGTTATGGTATTCAATTTGTTATTCATTTCGTTCCGCTGATAAATCCGGATCACTCACTAAGATTTCTAGACCTTGTTCTAGGGCATAAAATTTTGTAGCATTCTTGGTAGTGTTTCCCACACTAGTGGAGTATATACGAATGATTTGTCCTTCACAATCTCAGATCACTCCTCTTGCACCAGCTCTCCCGGAGTTGCCCTTTGACACACCGTCAAAATTCATTTTCAGGAAACCAATGCGAGGTTGATCCCAAGATATGGCACCACCATGCAACTGTGGCTCTCTTCTATTTGGTAAGCTCATGCTCTGAGTATCCAATTGTAGTATTTGTAGTACTTGTTGCTCTTGGATTAAGGGATTTTTGCTTGATGATTGAACTTTCCTGCTCAAAACAATTTCTCTCAGTTGTTGTTTGACCTTTTCTATCAAAGTATTTATTGGGAGGGACTCATTGAGAAAAAATATTTTGTTTCTTTCCTTCCATATTGCCCACATGACAAAATGAGGAGTTAAGCCCCAACACAAATTTACTATTTCATTAGTTGTATACTGAACCCTCCAGCTCCTCTGGGTCGCATGGATGTCTTCTCTAACTCTATTAGTATGTCGATACATGGTAGCTACCCAGTCCCATAACCTCGTAGAGTAATGGCATCCATCAATCAAATGATTTATTGTCTCCTCATGTTCTTCACATAAGTGGCATCTCAAGGGGCCACATAAACCCCGTTTAACCATATTCTCCCAGGTTATTTTTTTTTGTGTAGAACCAACCATATAAAGATTTTTACCTTCAACCAGTGAGGGAAATTCCAAAGTCACTCCCAGAGGGGGTTTGTGTTTCTCTGATCATGAACAACTATGTAATGTCGGGCCTCTTTCAAGGTAAATTATCCACCATCCTGTATGCCCCACCGAAGTTGGTCCTCATCATCTAAGCAAAGAATCTTCCATTTCTGAAGTTCCTCCTCTAGTTCTTTCACCAATGTAGAATTTCGATTGGGGTCTTGAGGGAGAATGGGACCCCAACTTATTCATTTTGAATTCCTTTTCCTCTGTTCCCAGTATTGATGCACCTTAACTTTTCCTTGTCTATAGAATTCCTACTTGATACATTATCTATCTCGGTTTTCCTGTCTTAGTTCCTGTTTCCAGGCATCCTCCTAGAACCAGGGTGTTTTTCCAGTTCGTATTTCCTAGAAACAATGATCATGAATCAAATTTTTATTCCTCCATGCCATATTCCAAATAGTTGATCCCTCTCTTATTCCAGTTAATCATATAAGATCTTGAGGGTTCCTTCTGGAGGCATACTTGGCTTTCCAAAAGGTTGCCTAGGGAGCAGAGCTATCTTTTACCCATTTCCACCATAGTTTTGCTCCATAAGCATTGTTTGTTGTTTTCAGATCTTGCAATCCTAAACCTCCTTTGCTTTTAGGCCATCATAGTTTTTCCACGCCACTAAAGCCCATTTATTTTTGTCCTCTACTCCTCTCCATGAGAAATTCCTCTGAATATTTTTGATTTGCTATAAAATCCCTGCTGGAGGTGGAAAGACCGAAAGTAAATAAGTCGGTATTGCCTGTAAAAATGCCTTTGTGAGAACAAGTTTGCCTACAAAGTTTAGGGCTCTATAGGTCCATCATTTAACTATGTCTTGCAGCTTGTTTATGATATTTTCCCATGTAGATTTCCTCCCTGCTTTGTTAGTGAGAGGATTTCCCAAATACTTAGCAGGTAAGGTTTTCCTCTCGAAACCCAGGATGCTAGTGAGGTTTCTTTGAATATCAATATGAGTATTAAAGAAAAAGATCATAGGTTTTGAATGATTTACCTCTGTTCCTGAAGCTTCAGCAAAATTTTCCAAGATCTCCTTATAGGCCTTCACCTCTTTGATTGTTGGAACTCCATGTAACATCGTATCATCCAAAAATTGTTGATGCGTAGTTGTGGGATTGTCAAGATGAGGTTGTATACCTTTTATTGCTCCATCTGTGGTTGCTGATTTAATTGTTTTACTTAATCCTTCCGTCATAAGTATGAATAAAAAAGGGGATAAGGGATCTCATTGTCTTAACAAGGGTGGAGGAGAGGTAGGGAACAAAGATTTGATCTTACCAGAGTTTACCAACAAAGTGCCCAATTCTTGTAGCATGACGTTGTTTGGTTTTCACCTTTCTTCCTTCTGGATTGTTTCGATGATGAGGGATGTTGGGTGTCCCCTGACTTAACTCCCAAATTGTCTATCTCCTCATGCATGCACTTGGTTCCTCTGGTCTTTGCCTCTTCTCTCATTAAAAATAGATACTGCACTCAATCTAGTTGGT
>JASDQU010100267.1:24048-35089 GCA_032191745.1 Picea mariana | reverse complement strand
TTTTGAATGATTTACCTCTGTTCCTGAAGCTTCAGCAAAATTTTCCAAGATCTCCTTATAGGCCTTCACCTCTTTGATTGTTGGAACTCCATGTAACATCGTATCATCCAAAAATTGTTGATGCGTAGTTGTGGGATTGTCAAGATGAGGTTGTATACCTTTTATTGCTCCATCTGTGGTTGCTGATTTAATTGTTTTACTTAATCCTTCCGTCATAAGTATGAATAAAAAAGGGGATAAGGGATCTCATTGTCTTAACAAGGGTGGAGGAGAGGTAGGGAACAAAGATTTGATCTTACCAGAGTTTACCAACAAAGTGCCCAATTCTTGTAGCATGACGTTGTTTGGTTTTCACCTTTCTTCCTTCTGGATTGTTTCGATGATGAGGGATGTTGGGTGTCCCCTGACTTAACTCCCAAATTGTCTATCTCCTCATGCATGCACTTGGTTCCTCTGGTCTTTGCCTCTTCTCTCATTAAAAATAGATACTGCACTCAATCTAGTTGGTCCGGAGGTATGGTTTCTATTCCTTTCTTTTTCCATTGATCCAGGATATTATGAAGGTCGATACCTTCCCGTTCCACTAGCTCTTTGAGATCAAGATCCTCAGTTCCTACCTCGATGGGCGTCATCTCTGAATCTCCGTTAATTTCCTGCATCTAAATATTAACATTAAGGCTTTGATCTGTTGCCGAACCATTGAGACCATTGTTAGTGCCCTAATCTGATTGCTCCCCCATCGTCATGTATGTTTCCTTTCTATTGAACCATGTCTCCCTGTTCTTTTCTTGACTTTTATCTTCTTCCTGGGTGAGATTCTCTGCCAAGCTTTCAAAGTTATTTATGGTTTCTGTTATGCATGAGAGGGATGTTTTATTTTGTCTCTTATTCCCTCTACCCCTATAATTTGGCCAAACAAAACCTTCTTCATCTTATTGTTGTTTTTCTTTTGTCTATTCATTTGATCTATTTAAGGGGCACTCCCTATAGAGATGCCCATGTTCATGACATTTCCTACATCTAAATGATATCTTCTCATAATCTATGCTTTTCATCCATTCCTCATCCCGAAACTCCATGCAAGTTGCTTATGGTAGTGCACCCGATACATCCATTTCAATACAAATTCTTTCAAACGAGGTATACTTTCCTTTTAAGGTTGTGTCCGAGGCATTTACAAATTTTTCCAGTTTATTCCCAATCACTTCCAATGTGGATGGTAGCCAATAATCTGAAGGCAAAGAATAAATCCCGATCTAGAGTAGAACACAGGTAAAGGTTTCCTTCTCCAATGAGAAATTCTCCTTCCAGGGTCTCGTATAGAGACCTACAAAGGCGTAGAAATAGGGCCCTCCTTCAAAAACCCTGTCTATGTCCTCCAGATTCAAAAAACCCATTGTGAAAGAGCCTTTTGATCCTAGACATAGGTCCACCTCCCCTCATGGATTCTAATGGTATTTGATCCAACTTCTTAAGGCTCTCTCTGTTGGCCATAGGCCCATAAACTTGCAGATCAGAGCATACGTGCGCATGTGGTCCCTGTAAGATTGGGTCTGCGGGTCTTAGATTACTACTTTTGGGATTGTTGTCATTTTTGGCATGCATGTAGTGTTCCCTCCTAACCCCATTGGTCGGTGAGGTGGACTTGCCATTTTACTTTGATTCTCACTGTCTTTTTCTCCAATCCGACATTTTTCTTTTGCATGTCATTCCCGCTCATGCTTGACGTAGAACCTGATGCACTAGATTATGGGACCCTGAAACCTCCACCATCGGTACCCTTCCCTCTATCCACCACTACTTTCCGATAGGAGGGAGTCCTACTCCCTCCCCCTCTGATCACCATGCATGCCTCTTTTGTTAACCAGAATCGAAATCTCAGAGATAAAAAAACTCTTCTAGGTCCCTTTTCACGAGAAATTTCTTTGAAGCAACATCAAAATTCTAATACTTAAAAAAAAATAAAATTGTTCCATATTTCAGTTCATCTCTTTCTTATTTTCATCCATCTTTGTTTTTATGTCATTCTTATTTTCATTCATCTTATTCTCCATCTATTCCCTATTTTCAGTGATCTTCTTTTCTATCTTGTGATAAATCTCTTGGATTTCATCTTGAGTCATGGTTGAGCTCTCTAGAGGTTTAGTTGGTGAAGTAAATTTGGAGGAGCCTTTGTAGCCATGTGAGAAAATGATAATTTTCCTCTTTTCACAAATTTTGAATCACCCAAAATAGATCTTCCATTAAAAAGTTATGTTACTTGTAAGTTATGTACCTTTCATACCCTTAATTGGGAGTATGATTGGATGGATGACCTTTGTCCTAATATATCTCTAAACTTTGAACCCTTCTAAGTCTAAAATTTTGGCTTGTAGTACTCTCATATGAATTCTGAAAGTCCTGGAAATTTCACAGTTTAAACCTTCACTAATGAAAAGTTATCGCAAAAGTACCAAAATGTCTTATTTACGAATAATTTTAGGATTAGTAAACTACCCTAACTTCCATGAGCTATATCTCACATATTATAATGATTAAAACTCTGAAAACTTTTTCACATGTAATTCGCTTTGTCTCCTCAAGATTCGAAAAATTTCAGAGTTAGAAACTTCACAAAAAAAAGTTACAACGAAAATGTCAAGCCGACCATTTTAAAACTTATTTTAAGATTAGTCACATGCCTTGTCTTCCATGGACTATATATCTGAAAGTATAATGAACCATAAACTGAAATTTGGACCACCTATACTAGAGGATGTCTCCTTAGTCTCCAAAAATATCTCTGTTTGAAACCTCCCATAAAATAAGTTATAGTGAAAATCCCAAGATGACCCATTTGAAAATGAATTCAGGATGAGTCAAAAACCCTATTTTCCATAGACTATATATTTGAAAGTATAACGACTGGGAACCTAAATTTTTTACCACATGTTTGATATGTCTTCCAAGCAACCTCCAAAATTTGCTATCTAAAGTGGTCCAAAACGAAAGTTACAACGAAAATGCCTGGATGACTTGATTGAAGAAGCAAAACCCTATGATCGATGCTCTGAAACCAAATGCTATGATCCAACACCTTAAGAATGATAAAAAGTCAATGAATATAGTCCACTTCGAGGGAGAAACCTCATTTTATAATATATTCAATTCAGTATACAATATGAGATGAGATAAGATGATCATAAGACTATGTCTCATTGCTATATATATATATATATATATATATATATATATATATATATATATATATATATATATAGGGAACAAAGGGTCCAATTATAATCAAAGGTTACAATTAAGGGTTCTAGCCGACATACAATTATAACACTTGTAATAATTCAATATATAGGGCTTAATAAAGGGTTTTACACATAACACGAGACTTTGTCTAGGTCTTAACATGATCTCGATTAGTTACCAATTCTCCTAATAAAATAAAAAAAAACAAAAAAATCAAAAAAAGAAAGTAACCTTGTTTTGTTATTAAAATATATTTTATTAATGGATTAGTAAGAATTTATCATATTTAGTTTAACATTGAATGCATTTTGTATAAAGTCTCTTTGACAATCCCTAAAACAACACATCCCAAAAGTTTTGACAACTCTTTGCGCAATAATTGATAGTTCCTCTCTTCCCCACCCGAGTTCAATTCCCGCAGAGTGACATGTAGGCTCGTTGTGATAAGGTTAGAAGGGTAGACGCCCCTAAGTGGGACACCTCAACCCTCGCTAAGTCATAAGTTGTTGGTATATCTTTGCAAACCGTTGGATACACTCCTGGGTTATAGTGGCAATGAGTAAGTTTGATCTCGGACCTAGCCCCAATCACTCTAATGAATTACCAATTCCCCTGTTTAAAAATAAAAATGGATAGTTTCTTGTAACTTAAAAAAAAATGAAATAAAAACTTGTCTAAATAATGATTCCTTCCTTGAAAGGGCTATTACAAGCATTTTCCTTCTTGTTTGACGAGGAACCTATATCACATGACATAACATCCAACCATCCTAGGTGGTCGGCCAAGTCATCATACATACATTGTCACTTCCATCAAGAGTACATTGGCAGGGTCTGGCGTATATAATCATTCGTTCCTATAGAGTCCTTTTTATTTCCAATTTGTTTTTTATTTTTGCGGAGCGTTCAACAACAAGAAGAAGACGAATCCGTCAAGGCTCGCATCCTTCAGCTTCCTTCCAATAAAGGAACATAGATGCATGATATCCTGGTAAGTCATCGTCATCTATATCTATTCCCTGTAATCCGGTGTATTATTGGTTAACATTATGACCGTTAAGGAGAACTCTCTGATGGCTGTTTAAGGGATTTCTGAGGCCAGCAGCACCTCTTTGAATTACTGTTTAAGGGCACCCACAAGTTGGGTGCCCATTTGGTGTGTTGTGCATCCGAAGGTACTATGTCTAGGATCGATTCCTGTAATGCAGAATGTATGTATGCTTGTTTGCCTGTTGCATTTGGTCAATAATGGGTAGTCTAGATTTGAAATATAGTTTTACATGGTAAAATCTTTCAGACTGGCACAAGATCCTTATAAAGTGATCTGAGATTTGCTTAACCTGTCTTAATAGGAGATTTTCTACTTCAATTAGTTCCGACTCCTACGATAGGGCAAAAAGTTGGCACTTGTTTCTCCCTTCTATGGGAACATTGATTTCAATCCTGCTCTAGATCCAGGGTGAATTGGGTACAACTACTCTGGCAAACTGGGTGATAGTTATTAACAAATGGCAGTGGTTTCAAATCTCCATGGAGTCATTTCATTTGTATTGAAATTATGAATTTAAATGTTGAGATTGGACTTCCACATCAAGGCAGGGCTGGGGCTGTTTGTCATCTCATTCCACCAATTTTTTTTTGCCTCTTTCCTCTAGTGGCCACCCTTTCATATTTGGTGTGATTTTGGGGTGGGGGTTGATCAAGTATAATGTGCAAAATAGTCGATAAACCATGATGGCTGAAAATGTGTAAGTGGCTAGTGCAGATCTCTGAAGTCACCATGAAAATGTCTGATAAGCATGGAGTTACATTTGAGCCATGTGTTTGGCTAGATCAAAATAAAATAAAATTTCTTGAAAGGCAGTGTTTAAGATCCACATTGCATATTTTGCTGATTAATTTTTTCAAAGTTTTAGGTAAAAAGCTAGAACATCAGACTTTAAAAGGGTCATTGAATGAAAAATACATTCATATACTTATGATATTGCCTTTTTAAATAAAAGTTTATTATGGAAAATACTTTTGCATCCTACATTTCAACATTGCATCAATTTTCAAATATGGTTAGATTAGTATTTAGCACCAGTCTAAGTTGCATGGAAACGGATATGGATTCAGATCCGTTGGATTTTTTGAAATGCAGGATTTGGATACAAGAAACAATATGTAAAAAGATTATAAATATAAAAAAGAACCTTGAACCAAAACATGGAAAGTTTCAGTGTTACTTGGGGACTTGCTCCCCTGGGTGGGGGGTGCATCCCCATGCTTCCCACGTTTCCGGGACGGGGAAACTCAGTGGGTGACGTTTCCCCATGTCCATATAAAAATATTATAAATATAAAAAAGACCCTTGAACCAAAACATGGAAATTTCTAGTGTTACTTAGGGAGCTCGGGGACTTGCTCCCTTGGGTGGGGGGTGCATCCCATGCTTCCCACGTTTCCGGGATGGGGAAACTTAGCGGATGACATTTTCCATGTCTGATGTCTCCCTTTTGGGGAATTGCAAGGGGTTGTCCCCATTTTGAAAAGGAAGACCCCTGGGTGTTCCCCCCATGATTTTTGCCCAATGGCCTTAAAAAAATGATTTATTTTTAAAACAAATTTGGGGTGTTGTTTCTGCATGTGATGCATCCCTTGTACTTGAAACTTGATGAATGGACAATTCAGATCTTCGAATATGTTTTGCTTCAAAGTGCTCTCCCAAAATTCAGAAATCTAGATTACTAGGATAAATTTAAATTTGTGTGTTTTAGGATGGGGAAGGGGCTTTTCCCGATATTTTTCGATCCGTTAGTTTTGACGACGACCTTTCTGATATTTTCTTTTTTCGGACCCTTGGTGATATTTTCAATGACACAATGTTGGTAACAATGTGTTAAAGTCAAAAGTTTGGGTTTTAGCCTTTAGGGGTTCTGACAAAAAAGGTGTTTTTGGAAGATCCCCCAGTTGGACGTTTATGACAAGATGGAATCAAATCTCGAGTAGATCCTTTGGTGCTTTCAAATTGGAAATGTATCTTGAGTGGATCTGGATCTAGAGATGCAGAAATGCAGATCCTAGATCGTCCATAGATGTATTTGGTAGCATAGTTGATAGTTGTTTGATTGAGGACATGTATATGTTCTTTCTTTTTCCAAGGAAACTTCATGGAGAAACCCTCGAGCACTTACCCGTTTTTGTAGATGGTACCTAGTGTAAACCCTTTGATACAGATTACAACATTTGACCCGGTAGGGACATCAAGTGAGGCATGCAACGGAGGTAGCCAACCTGGGGGATTGGCCCTAAGATCTCTTGCACGAAGCTCAAATCACTCAACCACTCGAGCTAGCCCACCGGGCTATGTATATGTTGTTCTTATGTGTTGGGGTCGTTATAGTGATTAGTAGGTCCTAAAGTTCATGCTTGATTGATGTCACTTCCATATCTATCACCTTACGACCTATGAATCCCATAGATAATTTCTAGTGGGCATGTTTTTGGACATAGGAAAGTGTTCCAAAAACACTAGTAGGATGCCAAATATGTCCCTATGGTTTTTGTCGTTTGTCTATTTCCGTAAATAACCCTTGGTCGTTTCTGGCGATTTCATTCAGTTTTTTTCTCTTTAACAAGTCATTTAACCTAACCCTAACCCATTAAAATAAAAACCTACAAACTCCAAAGGATTTTCAAAAAAGAGAGGGCAGCAAACAAAAGAGCACATTGTAGGGGTTTTGGGCAAATTTTTCACTGAATGATTATGATGATCCAGATCTCCATGCACCATTTGAGTAGACATGCACTTAAAATGATCGAGCCGTGTTGTTTCCCTTATGCATTTTTGACATTTATGATTTTGTTTCTGGAATACTTAAATATATTTATTATTGAACATTGAATATTGAGTTCTAACTTTAATTAGGCAATGAAAAAACATTGTGCTTGTACATTGCTATTCATATTATATGTTATAATAATTCCATTACTTGATGTTTGAATGCAATTATGAATATGATAGATTTTAGTTGTAAAATTTCTTCCTGTTTCTGGAAACAATTTCTGGGCATTTCCCCTGTATCCTGTGGTTTCCTATGAAGCCTGCCCCAAGTTGCAGATACTTTCTGGACCCTTTCCATACCTATTTCTAGAAATCCGTTTTTTCATATTTCTGGTTCCTAATACTTGGATGCATATATCTTATCACCTTGTGGAACAGCTAAGAAATCCTCTAAGTTGGTTACGTACTCCCAAGTTAAGCTCTGGTCAGCCCTGCTGCTGACCCAAGTTAAGTTGGTCCCCAGTTTGACTCTTTGCCAGCAAGTCAAGCTCCGTCAAGTCAGACTTGCAAGTACTTGTGGGTCGGATGTGTTCTTGTGAGCAACTCATCGGTTATTTTCTGCCCATGGAGAAACTTGCTGATATCAAATTTAAATGCTAAAGGCAAAAGAAAAAGCCTCATTTTAAATGATTCCTACTACAGAGTTTTTACCAAATCTGAGTCAAATTCTCACACTCCAATGTCACCGAGTCATTTACTGAGCTGAGTTTTTCAATATTGCCTTGTGGACATATCTTACAGTAGTGTTTTTTGTGGAATTTTCAAGCCTAGGTGACTGCTGTCCTAATGTTCTCTTATTAAATAACTCAAAACAGATTTATTTAACAGCAGAAAATTAATTTTCTGAAAATTGCATCAATCACACAATAGCTGAAAAAATGAACAGCGGAAGCTTAAAACACATACACAGGGATTTCTCCTTTGAATCAGCTTTTCATTCCTTTGATCAAAGCTTATAAGGTGACCTATGCATCCTGCTTAAACCAGCAGCTGTACAGTAATTAAAATTGCCTCAAACAATAGTGTATGATCTGTGAAAAGAGGGTCAGCTACAGCAGTACAGTCTGCTCTATTTCTGCCTTTCCTGGACAGCAAATCACTCTTTCTCCCCCTCAATCACTGAAGCACACTCCAGAAAAACACTGTATGACCAGATCTGAAGGTGTACGGCCAAATGTGAAGATGTATGGCCTGTGCATGAAGAAAAGACAGCTACAATGGTGGTATGGAATGTACGGCCTGCTGTACTTGCTGGTCTGTTTAGCAGATCTGCTCTTCTTCTCTTCCGGATGCACTTCTTCCTTCCTACAGCTCTCTTACTCTCTTCTCCTGTGTGTGAGATCTCTCCTATCTTGCCCTATTTATGGTTTGAGAGAGGATAACTAATCTCCTCAATCCTAGCTGCCACCTATCTCAATCATGAGATGTACAGCTAAGATTAATTCCTTATCTAAGTCAATAATGTTCTAGAACTTCTAGAACATTTAATTTAGATTCCTAAGACTAGTTGACCTCAAAACATTAATCTTTCACTTTTTCTAAATGAAATTACAAGATAGACTTAGTGATCACCTTTCCAATGTGGTCACTAAAGAAATGTCTCTAACCACTTTCTGCACGTTTACACTAAACATGTGCAAGGAGTTCCTACTTGAGCTACATTTCTCAAAAGTCCCTCTTAGTGATATCCTATCTTTATGTGCTTGGATTTGTCATGAAATATTGGATTCTCAGAGAGTTTGATACAACTCTGATTATTATAGCGAATGATTGTGGGGTCCAACTCCTGATCAAACAATTATGCAAGTAACTTGTGAAGCCAGATGGCCTCACAACTAGCATCACTGGCTGCCATGTATTCTGCCTTTATTGAGATAAGTGTCACAGAAGTCTGCTTCTTGTTGAACCGGGATATCATCACCAATTCCAAGCTAAATCAACACCCCAAGGTGCTCTTCCTATTTGCTACATTGCCTGCCCAATCTGAGTGAATACCCTTGCAACTTCACTTCACCATCTCCAAGATATCTCAGACCATACTCCATTATGCCCCTCAAATATTTGAGCACATGTTTTGCTGCTACCCAATGCTCCCGCCTTGGCTCCACCATGAACTGACTCAAGGTGTTAACTGCAAAACATATATTTGGTCTAGTGTTGATCAAATACATCAAGGAACCTATTCCCTGCCTGTACAATGTGGGATCCACCAATTCTAAATTTGAAGCTGTCACCTTCTTCATATTAGTGATCATAAGTGTGGCCATAGGTTTGCAGTCCTCCATTCAAAACCTTTTCAGGATCTCAACTCTATACTTAGCCTGCCCAAGGAAAACCTCCCTTGGTCTCTCTGCCAAACTTCCAAACCCAAGAAGTAATGCATCATGTTGATGTCCTTCATCTTAAACTCAACGAAAATATATTTTTTGCACCTTGTAGTAAGCTTATCTGTATCTGTAAGAAACAAGTCATCTACATAACACCAAAATTGGATCATTTCCATCAAATATATAATATAAGTTAGGATTTGCTTCACTTTTGGTGAAGCCCATACTTTGCAAATATCCATCTATCCTTGAATACCATGCTCTCGGTGCTTGCTTGAGTCCATACAAGTCTTTCTTAAGCTTGCAAACATGGGATTCCTTCCCATTTACCTCAAAGCCTTGAGGTTGCTCTATGTACACTTCTTCCACAATGATCCCAGTAAGGAAAGTTGTCTTCACATCCATTTGATGTATCCTCCATCTCATAAATGAAACTAAGGACACAACTGCTCTAATGGAAGTGTACCTGGTGACTGGAGTAAATGTCTCCTCATAGTCCACTCTCTTTGTCTGGGAGAATCCTTTGACCACGAACTTCGCTTTGAACTTCTCAATGCTTCCATGCTACATGCTTGATCTTGTAGAACCACTTGGAACTCACTATTGACTTCCCCTTCAGTCTTTGCATTATTAACTAAAAATCATTCTTCATGATGGAGGTGTACTCCTCCAGCATGGCATCCCGCCATACATGTTGGTCTGCTACCTTCTRAAAGCTAGAAGGCTTGGAATATATGATGCTGCTCATCAATGCCATGTAGTCTRGAAACTTCTTCGGAGGTTTGCTCTCTGAGTGAACCATCRAGGTCTCCTGACAGAAGTGGAAGGGGCTATTGTCTCCTCTTCACCTRAAGGTTGTTGTATTGCTTTGGAAGTCAYTGGTGACCYTGGATCAACCTTTGGAGCTTCTTGCTCCTCATCCTCTGTCACTRGAATATGCTCATGGGACTTCCTAGATGCAAAGTCTTCCTTAAACTTTACATCCCTGCTCARTATTGTCATCCTTTGCTTTGGAATATAGACTTTGTAGGCTTTGGAAGTCTCACTGTAACCCATAAATAAACCCTTAAAAAGAAATATTGAAACTCTCTAACTACTGGTCCTTCTTTTCAACAGTTGATTTACTGTTTTAAATCGTTGAAAATCCCAACCAGAGAAATTTGCTGTAATACCATGTGAATTTTTCAAGCCTAGGTGATTGCTATCCTAATGTTCTTTTATTAAGCAACTCAAAATGGATTTATTTAATAGCAGAAAATTAATTTTCTGAACATTGCATCCATCACACAATAGTTGAAAAAATGAACAGTGGAAGAATAAAACACATACACAGGGATTTCTCTTTTGAATCAACTTTTCATTCCTCTGATCAAAGCTTACAAGGTGACCTCTGTAGCTTGGTTAAACCAGCAACTGTACGGTCATTAAAATCGCCTCAAACAACAGTGTATGACCTGTGAAAAGAGGGTACGACTACACCAGTATAGTATGCTCTATTTCTGCCTTTCCTGGAAAACAAATTGCTCTTTCTCCTTCTCAATCATGGAAGCACACTCCAACAATACATTGTATGGACAGATCTGAAGGTGTACGGCCATATCTGAAGATGTATGGCTTGTCCATGAAGAAAAGACAACTACAGTGGTGGTA
>JASDQU010100266.1:552599-591311 GCA_032191745.1 Picea mariana | reverse complement strand
CGTAAAGCCATAACTCTCAAACCAGGAGGAGTTATGTGACATTCCACATACCACCAGAAATGGCATGACAAGCACTATCCATCTAGGATAGTTTCACCAACAATTTCCTTGATCTTCATCTCGTTATTCCTCATACAAGCATGGGTCCTCCAACCATTCTTCTAGGATAACAGAATCCATAAAGCGTCTTCCCATGAGGGCTTTCACCATAAGGGGACCACTTTGGAGTTCATCCATTTGTTTACCTTTGCATCGATTGGTTTCCACTTGGACATATAACATTCTCATCAAGGGAATCATATAAATCAATTACTTGACATTAACCAATGACATCAATCAAACCAAACCATTTACATCAATGACATATGATCCAACAATCTCCCAAGTAATCAAACCATTGGCATCAATGACAACATGATCCAACAAAGGGCTCGGGTGAAGGACCATCCACGAGTTCGATTGAGGAATCACAGACTGCCAATGCATTCATGTTCGAGTCAACGACCTAGCATAGAGCATTATAAATTGAGACAGAAACAGTCGAGTTCCCAACGCCATAACTGTAAAAATATATGAAAACACTAAGTCACCTAAACACACTGGTGTCACAAATTACTATACATGTACTACAGAGCTTGCAGGTAGGTAATATACATTAGATTAGGCTCCGCACAAATTTACCAAACAGAGAATTGACTTGATCCAGATTATTTTGAGAATGACATGAAGGAAGAAATATAACCGAGATGTAAATATGAAATACACAAAAATATGGAAGAGAAAACAGAAATACAGTGAAACCCAACTTCTATTACTGAATAAGATAGAAAAACAGTGTAGAACACAAACTGGAAAAACGGGGTAGATTATCTCTAAAAAGAAAGAGATGTTGGCTACACTTCATTCACAATAAGCTTTACATCACACTCCATTGCATGCTTAAAAGGCCTCCTTCAAAAGTAAATTGACAATCACATCAACCAACAACTAAGAAAATTAAATCTATCTAAAACTAAAGTAAGCAAAAACTATAACTAAAAATTGAAATGAAATCTATCCATCCATCAAAATCCATGTCAAAGAAAACCCAGATAAGATTCTATTTTATTCTAATTAAAAATTATTTTTTAAGCTTATTTATAAAACTATGAAAGAAAGCATAATCTAACTTCTAACTTGCACACGGGGTTAGTCTAGGGATCTGTAGATCCATTCCTAATCTACGAAACTAATTCATGCTAACATAATCCATCACACTAACCTGCAAAAGAGCAATAAAACAATTAAACTACAACAAACTAATTAACACAATAAAACATGCATGTACAGAAAATAAAAGAACAATTTAAATGATGAAATACATAAACAACACATAGAGAGTTACCAGACTATTGGTGGGCCCCCTAGCAAGTCGTGGTCACTCTCTAAAAGCACACCACGAGCTTAACAAGGTGAATCCAACACTAAAGCTTGAAAACATAGTTTTGGCACAATTTCGGCAATGTAAAATATCAAAATGGAGAAAAAACGAATTTGTCTCTAATACACTGGCTCTTCTACTTGGTTAACAATCTACTGAGCATCCTATCAGTATTCATAAGCTTACAACCCAAGTGGTCAACCTCAAGAGGGTCGAACCACTTCTAATTTCAGCAAATTACAATAAATTATGCCCTAACTGACAAAACAAAGCAAGCCAATAATCACCTTCTTTAGACAACTGAATTCGAGTTTTCAATAGCTTAGTAGCTGGAGGGGGCAAGGATAAACAAAACCCATGTGCTCGATTTTTCCATCACTAACCGCCAATTCCATACCCACCTTGACAACCCAATAAAGTTGGATCCTCTGCTCGTGAGTGCCCTTGACCTATGTGTCAACTAACTAATGAGTGGATACTTTTTCCATGTAGTCAAGTTTTATCTTTGTAGGTGTTAGTTGTTCTGTGATCTCTGAGGTGTCCAATAATGGTGGAAAATATGGTTGAAGGAGGTCCACATTGAACACTGGGTGCAGGCCAAGGAAGGGTGGAGTGTTTAGCTCAAAATAATTGCTACCCAAATCCTTGGTGATAGTGTAAGGCCCATAACGAAGCAGACATAGCTTTCGATGGGGCCTGGTGAGATGCTCCTTCTGTAAATGTAACCAGACTTTGTCGCCAATCTGAAACTAGTGTGGTACCCTATCTTGATCATGGCATTGCTTGTACTTATCATTGGATTTCTGCAAAATCTCCTGGCCCTGTTGGCGGATGTGCTGAATCTACTTCATGAATCTAGTGGCTTTGTCAATCGCATGATGATCATGGGAAGAATATGCTTGTGTGGTGGCAAGAGGAAGTGAAACATTAATGGGTCCCAAGGGTTGGAATCCCAGACCCACCTGAAATCTGATATGGTCAGTGGAGCTATGGAGAGACCTATTGTAACTATGTTGAACATAGGGAGACTCTTGTCCCATGTACACAGATTCTTAGAATTGTACATGTGCAGGATGCGCACAATCATTCGATTGATGGCCTCTGTTTGGTCATCTGTTTGGGGGTGGAAAGCAGTGGATTTTGTGAGCTTAGTGTCCAACAGTGACCAGAGACTCGACCCAAATGTTTTGAGCAACATGTTGTCTCGGTCGGAGATGATGGTATTTGGTATCCCAAAGTGGACCCAGACTTGTTCGAAGAATATCTTGGCAGTATCTGTCGCTGTGATATTTTTCTTGCAGGCTGTGAGGATGGCCATCTTTGAAAACCGATCAATGACCACAAATACAGAGTCATTTCCTTACTTTGTGGATGGAAGACTCGGCATATAATCCATTGAGATGGATTCCCAAGGCTTCTCGGGAGTAGGAAGAGGGGTGTATAAGCCTTGCTTCTTGATGGATGGCTTGGAAATGGCACAGGAAATGCAAGATTTGATATACTTGTTGACGTCTTGTCAAATTTTTGGCTAATAAAAATGTTTCTGAAGAACGACCACAATTTTCTCCATGCCAAAATGTCCTTCCATCCGACTGTAGTGGGCTTCCCAAATCAATGTTGCATGCTCACTTGTAGGAACACAGAGATGGCCCAAGTGGCATAAGATTTCATCTTGAATGTGAAAATCGGTGACAATCACGCATGTACCCAATAGTTGATAGGTGGCGGTGAAGTTTGGATCTTGTTGATAAAGTTGGGGCCACTCAAATGATTCATGCCCATAGGAATGGAGTATAGTGGTGAGTGAAGCCACAGGAGGTCGACTGAGTTAGTAAGCGACATGATTTGAGATAACTGTCTTATACTCGATGTTGAGATGGAACTGTTGTAGGTAGTTGGACCACTTCTGATGGTGGTCATTTTGAAATTTCCCCTGTGTCTGTATGAGCTGTAGAGGCTTGTGATTAGTGTGTATGATCATCTCTTTTCCCAGAATGTAATTTTTCCATTGACGACAGGATTGTACAATGGAATAAATTTCCTTGTCATAGGTGGGGTGTTTCAGAGTGTCTCACTATAGTATGCCATCGGATGACCATGTTGAGTGAGAACTACGCCCACAACATATTCATATGCATTAGTCTCAATATTGAACGGTTGTTGCAGATCGGGCAATGAGAGAAATAGAGTTGAGCACAAGCAATGATTCATATCATCAAATTATCATTGTTGTTCCTTCCCCCACACAAAATTGGCCCTACTAGCACCCTTGGTCACCTAGCTGAGGGCCCATGCAATATGGGAGAATCCCAACATGAACCGTCAGTAGAAGTTGGCTAGTCCCAAGAATATCTAAAGCTTGTTCAATGTGATCAGGGTTGGCCAGTCACGAATGAATTGGATATTAGATGGATCAACATGTACCCCGTGCTCAACAACAATGTATCCCAATTATTGGACCTTGTTCATGCCAAAAGAGAATTTGTCCAAGTTAGCATATAAATTGTGCTACCGCAGAGTGCTCAAAACCTGTTGAATATGCTGCATGTTCTCCTCCCACGTTCTGTTGAAGATGATGATGTCATCCAAATATACCACCAAAAATGATTTGGTGAAGGGTCTCAATATATCATCCATCAACCTCATGAAAGTGGCTGGTGCATTTGTTAAGCCAAAGGGAATGACTAGCCATTCAAAGAGACCTTCTTTAGATTTGAAGGTTTTCTTCCATATATTAGTTGGTTTGATGGGAACCTGGTGGTAGCTAGACTTTAGGTCAATCTTGCTGAAGAAATCTTCTCCCTTGAGTTGGTCAAGAAGTTCATTAATCTTGGGAATGGGGTACCAGTTATTGACTGTGATTTTGTTTAAGGCTCTGTAATCAATGTAGAGTTGCCAAGTCCTGTCCTTCTTTTGCACCAGTACATTCGGGCTTCCGCAAGGGGAGGAGTTGGGTCTAATGTGCCCCTTTTGAATAATATATTGGATCTGATGCCTGATTTTGTCATTTTCCATTAGCGAGTGACGATAGAATGGTCCATTAGGTAGAGGCGCACTAGGGGTCAGATCTATTAGATGCTTGACTTGGAAGTGTGTCATTACCCTTGTAGGTGAGGATATTACTTCTTTGTGTTCTTCCACAATCCCGTCCACTTGCGTCTGCTGTAAATAGAGGCTCTATGTAGAGGCCACGGATGTGGCGGTGACCTTCTACTTACTATGAGCATAGATCACAAAGAAGATGAACTTATCGGTCTGTGAGATGACCTTACTGCATTGCTTAGCAGAGATTAAATAAATAGTAGTAGGAGATGCTACGTATGGTATCATGTACAATTGTCTACCCAAAGTAATAATAACACTATGGGGTCTAGACTCATACACAACATGACGCTTCCACAAATATAGTTGTCCTAAAATAACATCACAAACTTCAAGGGGATAAATATCACACAGTACCTCATCTTTGAAAGGCTTGATGTCGTAGGGAAGACAACACTGTTGTCTAACATGGAGATTTCTTCCTTGGCTAAGCCAGCCGATGGTGTAGGATTGTGGGTGTAGTGTTGTTGGAAGGTCTATCCACTTGATGACCTCTGCTAAAATTAGGTTCTTCTGACTACTTCTATCGACAATAAAATGAATTGGATCCCCCTTTACCGACATCTGTGAGGGAAAGAAGTGTTCCCGTTCATCTGGTTCTTCTAGTTCACTTGGCCCAACTTTGGTGGTAGCGAAAGTGGCACTGGGTTTAGCATTGATAATATGCTTCCCTCCTTCAGGATTTGATTCAGAATCAGAATCAGCCTCTGACTCGGAAACCTTTAGTTCATCCATAAGGGACTACTTGGAGTGACATTCTTTATTCTTATGTCAAGGGATTTTATGGTATTCACACCATTTTCCCATGTCCTTCTTCATCTTCTCATTTCCCTTCTTGTGTTGTGGCTTGGACTGGTTGTCTTGAGGGTGGCCATATGTACTTAGTCCCTTGTTGTGTGGGTTGGGGATGCCTTTTCCATGCTTTGACTATGAGGGGTTTGCAAACCCAAACTCTCACGTTTTCTTCTTATATTTCTACTAGATATTGACAATGTATCTATAAGCCATACCCAATGAGGTGGTGTCTAGAAACTTCATTTTTGTTTGAATGTATCCATGCAAAAAACTATGGTATTTTAGTAATATATCACACTCAGAGTATTTGATACCCAATTTGGTGTGTAGGGCATGGAAAATATTGGTGAAATCTGGTATTGTCTAGTCCCTTTATTGACGTAGAGTGGTCCATCTGGTGTACTGGTCCTCGTAGCTTCCAATAGGGTAGTATTGTTCTTTAATGGTGTCCTGGAAGGAATCCCATGTAGGGGCCACCACAAACATTGCAAATTCATCTTCATCCCTTTACTCAGAGTAAGTATCCCACCAGTATTTAACATGGGGAATGACCTTGAGAAGTGAAAAAGTGACATTTTCCCTATTGGAAAAATTATGGACTAAAAAATACCCTTCGAGCAGATTCAACCATTTATCCACAACATTCACATATATGAGTCCCTCAGATAATGGAATATCAAAATTTACTTGTACCTTGAAGGGGGTTGCATGGCCACTTGATGAAGATGCTTCTCCCGTGGGAAGTCGTCGAAGGATCTACACGAAGTTGTCCATCATTTAGTTCCTTTGTCGTGCGAGGGCTTCCTCGAGAATTTTTTTATTAGATCTCCTACTCCATCATATTTCTTTTCGTCCCCCATGGGTTGTTGTCAGGCTCAGCGCAGTCTATTTTGCAATGGAATGATTGGTTCGAGTCCCAACTTCTTGTACCTAGATCTTGTCAAGGACATGCACGAAGAAAAATAAATGAAGAGAAGACCGCTTCGATACCACTGATACGGATTTAGGAGCAGAACAAACTGATTAACATATTGAATACAATAAACATAGAGATATGAATAATAACATAGATATCCATTGAACAATATATTTTAGTGAATAATGAAATAAGCTGAAACTGTAAAACTGAAGAACTGAAACAATTGCTCGAATGGTGGTAGTTATATCTAAGAAGATATGTGGCTTCTACGTGCATTCGTTTGATCAAAAGGACTTACAATGAGGCTCTAGAGGCATTTTTTATGTTACTCATGAATTCCAAAACCATATACATCCAAAAATCTAACCCTAGGACGTGAAACATCAAAAGTCATGTGGGCCCCTATGGGTAAGTTGGTACCTCAAATTCTCAGGGAAATAAATTTTTTATACGACCTTTGTTTTAGGCGCGTGATAGCCCATTGGAAAGGTCTTTCAGAGAACTACACATTCCTCCATAAAAATATAACTTTGTTTTATAGTTTCACTGTTGTGAGCCAAAAAAAAACTATTTAGGCCTCTAAAACGGTCCTGGAAGTACAACAATATGTGATGACATGAAAACATACAAAATAATCATGTTGGATTTGGTGAAAGGCCAACAATATCCACCTGGAATATGTGTAGGGCTTCAGATATCCCCAGAAGTGTAGAACCCATAATTACAAAGAAATACATAAGAACGTGTTGAACTAAAACAAACAAGAGGATCCAATTGGAATAGGTGGGTGGCCACCAATAGACAACTAGATCAGACACTGACTTGACCTAAGTTCCACTAAGAAAAACAAACAACACACACTACAAATCTAACAAGAAAAAAATCAAACAAACCTTACCACAATGAAACCACTAGTTGGTGATGAAATCCAACATCGCAAGATAAATATAGGAAGGGGTTATGATAGAGTGGGTGGATCAGTTATGTTGGAAACCTTCTTAACGGACTTACACCTTGGTGCAAGTTCCCCCACATTTTTATCCATGGGTGTACCCTCCAAGGAGCCTGAGTGATTTTGACCAATGTCTGACAAAGGTATGGTGAAGACTCCCCTTCACCGTCACCTTGTGTATCAACCCTAAAGATATAGACCACTAAGGTTACCAACTTCCAGTCATCCTTCGACAAGTACTATCGAGAGTAG
The DNA here is from genome assembly GCA_032191745.1 of Picea mariana. Classification (NCBI taxonomy): domain Eukaryota; kingdom Viridiplantae; phylum Streptophyta; class Pinopsida; order Pinales; family Pinaceae; genus Picea; species Picea mariana. The sequence continues at coordinate 583,871 of JASDQU010100266.1, read as the reverse complement.
GGAAGGAACATATGGGAAGGATAAAAAGTTTGAAATTCTTCAAGAGAACTGAAGACAAGTGGACCAGAATATTACTGAGAACCCCAAATAGATTCGGGATTCACGAAGATCCGATACCAAATGAAACCAGTCGTTTCTTAGGAATAACCCCCAATATATGATCTTTCCACTACGTGGGTTAAGCTTCGGAGGGGAAATATCTAATACTCTCTCGCACATGACCTCATTTTTAACCCCTCTTTGAAAGGGGGATCCCAACTATGCTTATACGAACAATTGTATTTACCGCTCCCTAGCACAAGATTCTATGTTTTCCTGATGGCTTTGGAAATTTATCCTCACAACATATTCCAAATCCCTACACTTTAAGATAATGTAGGTTCTCTACTAGATAATATAAAAGTGTCTTATCAATCTTATAAGTGCTTCATTTTAGGGTTGTTGTTTGCTCAAGGGTGCAAAAGTGAAACTTATGATGTTTTAGACTCGACTCCAAAAGAATGCAAAATAATGAGATGAAAATATTTTTCTTCAATGAATCCTACATACGAGATGGAGAAGAGGTTCAACCTTCTTAAAAAAAAACACCCAATTCCCAAATGCAATCTATTACACTACCCAAAAGTGAGAACGCAATTACCTTTTTTATTTGATTTTAAAAGAAATAAAATACAAATCCTTTAATGCTTCACTACTTTCAATCAAAATGAAAGACTTGGATGTTGATACAAAAGACACGAAGAAAAAATATTTCAAACAAAGAATGCACTCAAAGGATAACGAGAACTAGAATAAACAAGTACGATAGCTCATTCAATCAAGAACTCTAATATGCAAAAGAGAAAGAAGATAAACACTCATGAAAATCCTCAAACAATGAGCAACAAGAAACATAAATCAAGCTAGGTTGTCATAAGAGTCTTAATCATCTAGAAAAGTGAGATGTTTCAAATGAAGACAAGAAGTCTCAATAACAAACAACCTTTGAAAACCTTAGTTGACAAACATTCCTAAACAGTCAAGCAATCTGAAAGCTTTACGAGACGAAGATCAAATAAACTCAAAAGGACAAAAGAACCAAGGGATCATGTTAACCTAAGGGGACCACAACTAAGAGAAAATTTACAAATTCAAAGGATAAACATAAATGAGTGATAAATGCCCAACTCTTAGAAAAACAAAGTCAACAGTATTCAAATGTCTCTGAGAAAAAATCCCCTCAGGATCAAACTGAGAAAAAGTGAGTAGAAAGGGGTAGAAAAACCTAGAAAAGGAGATCAATGCTCTTGTTTCCAAAGGGACATAGTGCTATAGATCTCTGGTATACACTATAGGGGAGCATTGATCCTAGATCAGTTCTCTCTTGTGCACATTATGGGAGTGTTTCCCTTCCCAAAAACTCAAAAAAAAGGCTAAAAACTCAGAAACAATTGCAAAAGACTGTGAAATATTCAATGAAGAAGAGAGAAATGGAAGTAGATCAGAAACAAACAACAAATAAGATCTAAATGTGGGAAAAATATCATATGATCCAAGGAAATACTAGTCAATGTCCTTCCCCAATGGAGTCACTAATTTATGTTACAAAAATATTCCCCTGCGGACAGGTGAACATTCCCTTGGAGTACATACCCCTCGACCAAGACAAAAAACTACCTTTGGACACTACCATTTCTATAGATTCATTTTATCCATCAAAAAAGAGAGAATCATGGAAATTTTGATACACCTCACTTTCAATGTTTTTCCAATCTGTGAGTTCTGAACAGTACCTACAATGGAAAACAAGAAAGAAACGACTATATCCTACTCTAATGGATTAGACAAAATCAATCGATCTATGAAGATTAAGACGAGCATAGACAAGCGCATGTAAACACATACTATAAGGAAATAGGCCAAGTATATTAATGAGAACCTCAAAATGAAACTTACAATCTTCATATGATGTTGCAGGAACCTCTCCAAGTCCTCCTCGTCCAACCCTTGCTCGAAAGATCCACAATCAAAATAACAATGCTTTGTTGATTTTTTCCTCCCTTTTTTACCATGAGAATGCCTCCATTTATAGGCTTTGCGAGGCTCAACCACCTTGGGTATATTTGGAATTAGTTGAGGATATGGCTCCAATAGTTGTGATATCTCCCTTAGATGCATCCTAGGGGTTGAATTCGAGCCAAACTAACTCGATCCATCAATAGTTGTCTTTAGAAGAAAATGGGATTTCTTCCAAGATTTGGTCAACCAATTCAACATTCCCTTAGAATGGGAAAAAAAGTGATACAACTCTCCTTGTGAGATGGAAAAAGAGTGCTAGCACTCCCTGTATATGAGTAGAGGAGTGTTGATCTTCCCAAAAGTTTCCAAGATGAGTAATTCCCATAGGAAAACATTTGTTCTGACTATCAGATGAAGGGGATTATTCCTCTAACATGTTTTAGGGGTTGTATCAAGTGTTTTCATGGTGTCATTCATGATGCAACACTTACAGAAACATAATGTGACGCTTACGACACTCGCAACAAAAGTGTGACACTTATGACACTTGCAACAAAAGTGTGACACTTATGACACTTGCGACAATGAGAATGTAACATTCTCGAAGTGAGGAATTTTGATGTGTAACACTAGGAGAAGAGGAAGAATGGGAAGAATACCTTATATGCAAATAAGGTAGAGGATCGACATGAGGTTGATGGTCTTGGGGTGGAGTACTTACTGATGAATCACTAGGAAGATTTACATTCACTGGAGTGGAAAACAACCAGACCGGTAACCCAATAGTGAGTCTGGGAAGAGTCAAAGTAGTGATATATGGAGTACCAACGTGTCCCACAAAAGGAGAAACAAACGGTATCCCAGGAAAAATGGTTCCTTCATTGTTAATTCTAGGGACTAATGCCATAGACACTGACTCAACCCTAAGGGATATCTATGGAAAACAACCAACACATGCTAAAAGTATAGGAAGCAAACCAAACAAGCAAACCTTTTCACAATGAACACGCTAGTTAGTGATTAAATCCAATGTCGCGGGATCAATATGAAAAATGGGTTGAGATATAGTAGGTGAATCAATTACATTGGTGACCTATTTAATGGACTTACACCTTGGTGCAAGTTCCCTTACGGTCTATCCATGGGTTACCCTGCAAGGAGCCCGAGTGTGTTTGGCCAATGTTTGACCCAAGTACAACAAAGACTCCCCTTCGTTGTCACCTTGTGTATGAAACCTAAAGATAAAGGCCACTAAGACTACCAAATCGCAGTCAGCCTCCGAGTGGGTACAATCGATAGTCAGGATCGAATGTATGGGTAGGATATCAAGTATGAAATTATTCTAGACAACCGATAAACTCTAGAGGACCTCGAATGGATTTGAGATTCATGAAGCACTGAGACCTTATGAAACCAGTGACACTTAAAGAATAACCCCTAGCATACTATATTTTCACTACGTTTGGTCAAGCTTCGGAGGGGTAATCTCCACTGCTCTCTCGCATGCGACCTCATGTTTAACCCTTATGTGAGAGGGGGTTCCCATATATTCTTATACAAAAATTGGATTCTCTCTCCCTATTGCAAGATTCTATGTTTTTTATGGCTTTGGAAAGTTATTCTCAACACCCATTCCAAAGCCATACACTTAAGCTAATGTAGGTTTGCAGACGCCTAGAAAGAAAAAATTCTAGATAGATTTTAATTAGCATTTGATTGTTAGGTTGTTGTTTACTCAAGGGTATGGAATATAAACTAATGATATTCATGAATTCAACTCCAAAAGAGTGCAACAGAATGTGATGCAAAGATTTATGTTTGATGAACTCTATCTATGGAAAGGAGAAGAGTCTTTTTCCATTCCCAAATTCATAAGCCCAATGCAGTTGACCTAATGCAAGCTACAAACATGTACCACCCAAAAATTTGAATACAATAAATTTTATGTTCGTTTGATTATAAATGCAGTGCACCTAAATCAAATGCAAGTTCTTTCTACTTCCTTACTTTCAATGCAATAATCCAATGTAGATGCAAAGGAATATGAAGTAAAAATATCGAAAAAGAAGTGCACTCAAAACCGATGAGAACTGAGAGAAACTAAGTATGAAATAACTCTCTCAATCAAGAACTCAAAGCTCAACAAGAAAACACAATGTCTAAATGCCTCCAACAAGAACACAAACAATGAAAAAGAGAAAGAGGAAATCACTCAACAATCCTTAAATAAAGAAGCAAGAAGCAAGTATTCAAGCTAGGTTGTGGTAAGAAAAAGAGTCTCAATCATTCAAAAGAGTGAGATGTTCTAAATAATATTGAACATAAACTCAAGACTAATCAAACCTTTTCAGACTCTTCCAATCAATCAGATAATTGAATAGATAAGGAGACAAAGACCAAACTAGTGAAAATCAAGGTGAACCAATCTCACAACGTAGAAGAGGTTTGCAATCTCAACAAATATAAAAATGAGTGATAAGTATCAAATCCTCAATCCAAACAAATTCAAAGATAATCATGAGTCATTGGGAAAAAAACTCTCAAAAGAAGACTGAGAAAAAGCAAGAAGGAAGAGGCAAAAAAATCCTGAAAAGGGATATTGGCACCCATGTTCTCAAGGAGACAGAGCACCAGTCAAGAGAATGGTGCCCTCTAGGAATATTAGGGGGAGCTCTAGTAAGCTAACGGTGCCCTTGCATGCACTATAGGGGAGCGCCAATCAAGATAATGGCACCTTGGTGTGAATTGTAAGAAGTGCCACTTTATGAAAAAGTTCAAAAAATGCTTTCTAGCAAGCTTAGACTTAGCAGAGACTCAGTCAATGAATATATAAAATATTAAATGAGGAAGAGGGAAGGGGAAATAGATCAGAATCAAGTACTAAACAATATCTAATCACAAGCAACGGATTCAATATGAAAAAGAGGAAAAACTAGTCAAATTCCTTCCTCAATGGAGTCACCATTTTCTATTACGGAATGTTTCACCTAAATACAGATGAAAATTCCCTTGGATTAATAGACCCTTATACCAATATAGAAACAAACAGTACAAGTGGAAACTAACATCCCTTTAAACTTATCTTAACCAATCAAAATGAGAAGGACAAAAAGGATATGATGAACCTGTTTGGATGTTTGTCCTCACTGCTTCCAATCCCCAGGCTTGATCTCCAAGATCCCTAGCAAAAATTGAGATCTGCAATGGACAACAAAGGAAAACAACTATCTTCTACTCTAAAATGTTAAATAATACAAGTTTAACTACGAATATTAAAGCAACAATAGACAAACAAGTGTAACAAGACATAAAATTGAAGGAAATAGGCCAAGTATATATTAATTGGAAATCCAAAAAGTGATACTTATAGACCACAATTGATGCAATAACACTTCTCCAATCTCTCCTCGTCCAACCCTTTCATGAATATTGATATCAAAATGCAGATTCTTCCTATAGATTCAAAGGTTTGATACCTATAATCTTCCCCCCTTCACCTTGGAAATGCCTTCAATATATAGGCTTGAGAGGCACAACCACCATGAGAAAATGAAGGATATGGTTGAGGATATGGCTCCTTAAGGTTGGGATATGATCCTAATATGAAGCCATAGCATAGGGGTCGAACACAACCAGCCTCATCCCTACAGTGTTGGCCCATAGAATAAGGTGGAGGATCCCACTTTTCCCTCTAACAAGACTGGCACTCCCCCCAAACAGGACACAGGGAAACATCCTATAGAGTGGTGCTCCTGTAACATGGAAAAGGGGTTGAATTACATGAAGTTGAACTCCCCCAGCATATCCATGGGGGCACCACCCTTCATAAATGCCCAAAAAATGGTCATTTTTTTCCAAGAAAAAGGTGTGTTTTGACCTTGAAACGTTGGGTTTCTTCCTCCAATATGACTTAGGGGTCATGAAAAATGTCTTTCATGGTGTCAAGGGGTGGTGACACCTAGAAAAATGAATGTGACACTTTGTAGGGTGAATACGACACATGTCACATTACATGCAACACTTAACAAGGTGCATACGCCACTTTGCGACACTTGCGACACTTAGCGTGTGAAACTCAAGTGTGATATTTTGATGTGTAACAATAGGCACTCCGACCCCTTTAAAATTTACCGGATCACCAACCTAATGTCACATTTACATAATACATTATATTTCATAGGGATTAAAACCAGGGTGTTACAAGTGGTCTGGGTTTGGCATTTAGTGTCAATCACTTTCTTCAGGCGGGATACATGAAAAACAAGATGTAGCTTAGAGTGATTGGGAAAGGATAAATAGTAGGCCACTAGCCACACTTGTTTGAGAATAATATAAGGACCATAAAATTTGGGGGTCAGTTTCTGACAGTGTTGGGATTTGAGTGAAGTTTTCTTGTATGGTTGCAGATGGAGAAACACCTAGTCCCCTTTATCAAATTGATCTTCAGAACAACCCTGATCTACCTGTTGCTTTGTGTGGTTCTGATCCATGAACAATTTTTTTTAAGAGTACATAGAATGGTCACGTGAAATGTCATATTGTGGTCAACCTACTAAACCTTGGAGACACCTAGCATGTATGGGATAACCTATGGTGGCCTTTGTCCATATTGTAAGAGGTGTTGTATCACTGTTCAATGAGGGGTAGCCACTAAACCCACTCATTTTGCCTATTTAATGCAAAACACCTTAAATATGTTTCCAAACACCTCTTTACTAATTCATTTTGTCCACCAGTATGGAGGTGATAGGTGGTGTGCAGATGCAATTGGGTTCCCTAGAGATTGAATAATTCTTTCCAAAAACTGTTGTTAAAGTTGGATCATGGTCATAAAAAATATAATGAGGCATGCCATGGAATTTGAAGATATTATTCATAAAATATTGAGCCACTGTGGAGGCTGGAAACGGGTGATGAAGAGCACGCAAATGAGAATATTTGGAAAGATGATACATGACCATCATGATGATTGAATTATTGCATGATTTAGGTAAATCCAATAATGAAATCCATAGAATGTCCATCCAAATAGTAGGTGGAAGAGGAAGTGGTTGGAGTGTGAAAGGAGTTTTGTCTCTCTTTTATTGCATGTATAGGTATCACATTCACACACAAATGTGTGGATGTCACATTTAATACTGTCCTTGAAAAAGAATGTTTGAACCATTCATAAGTTTTGGAAATACCTGAACTCCTAGTTGTAGGTGAAGCATGAAACTCAGAGAACACCATGGATTTAAGGGTCGATTGTTTTCTTAAATACAGGAGACCTTTATAGAGAAGCTCTTCATTGTGGCAATAGTACCTTGGAGAAGCTTGAGGATCCTGTTGCGGTTTTTGGATTAGGCTAGAAATTTTGGGGTCTTTCTACTATTCCTAGCAAAACACCTGAATCCAATTTGCAACAATGACTGAGAGGAAAAAGACAAACCCTTCTTCTTCATACTTCCAAGAAATCGAATCATCCACCACATTTTCTTTTCCCTTCTTCTAAATTATCTCATAATCAAACCCAAACAACTTGGTCACCCATTTTTATTTCTCTAGGGATGAAATCTATTGTTCTAGGAAATACTTGATGCTTTGATGATCCGTTTTAATTTTGAAGTGTTTCCCCAAGAGATAATGGCACCATAGATCCACTGCATACAAAATAGCCAAAATTTCCTTTTCATAGATTGATTGGCCCAAATGTCACTCCAACAACTATTTCTAGTGACATCCAAAGGTCATCCTTCTTACATGACGACTACCCCGATGCCTCTCCCTAATGCATCACATTCTAGAACAAAGGTCTTGTTGAAGTCGGGTAGTGTTGGGACAAGAGTAGTGCACATAGCTTCTTTCAAGGCTTGGAAGGATTGGTGAGCTACTGGAGTCCAACTAAAATCATTCTATTTAAGGAGAGTTGTGAGGGGAGCCACAACTTTTAAATAATTCTAAACAAACTTACTATAATATCCCATTAAACCCAGGAAACCACACAAATGTTTAAGAGTTTTAGGGCGAGGAGAATTATGCATAGCTTCAATTTTCTTAGAATTCACCCTAACACCATCCTTGCAAACAATATGACCCAGGTATTGAACTTCAAAGGCGCCAAAAGAAAATTTATACTATTTGAGGAAGTGTTTGTTCTTGGAGAGGATATGGAGAACTTGATCCACATGGGTGATATGGGCTTGGAAAGTTTTACTATAGATGATAATATCATCAAAGAAAACTAACACAAAGTGACGGAGGAAAGGATGAAAGATATGGTTCATGAGGATTTGAAAAGTGGAGGGGTCGTATTACAAAGACCAAAGGGAATGACCAAGAACTCATAGTGACCCTCATGAGTGCAAAATGTAGTCTTACAAATGTGAGATTTCAAGTGATACTGACCAATTTGTAGGTGCACATTTTCAAAACACCCCCACATTTCATGAAACCCCCATTGACAATAATGATTTGAAAATTGTTGACTACGTGGATATAACAATTGATCTCTTGGGAAAGGCAGTGATGAAGGAAATTATGAGTTATTCCACTGTCAACTAGGATGATGACTTTCCGATGCTTAATGTAGCCAATTAACTTAAGGGTTTGGGGAGAAGAAAATTCGGTGAGAGCATTTAGCGAAATCAAAGGTTCAACTTCGGGAGGATCATAAGGAGGCGTAAGATCATCTTCTTGGGGTATCACTTACTCATGTGAAACCACAACGTATTCATCAGAAATGTCCTCCGAAATGGCCATAAATTTTTTATGTTCTTTACAAATATTCGTTAGAGAGAATTTCTCATCACAATTATAGAAAAGACCCTTGAGCTGGAGTTCAACCATTTCCACCCGTGTTAATTTTTGGACCTTGAGAGGACTGGCCCGAGGGGAAAGAGGAGGGGGTTTAGGGTGGGGAATAAAAGTGGGTTTTCTTCTCTGGGTAAGGATGACATGTTATGCCTCCTTGGCACTTTTAGCTGCCTCCAACCAAATCAAGGGGTGATCCATGAGGACCTGGGCTCGTATTTCATCCTTGAGGCCACTAATAAAGCATTCTCGAAAGAAGGAATCTTTCATCCCCTCCGTTCGGAAATCAAAGTGCTAAAAGGAAATGATAAAGTATTCCACTATGCCATACTATTTCAACTAAGTCAAATGACCTAAATGGTGGGTTTCTATGTCGAAGTGTTCATAAAGCTCAGCAACAAACCGTATCCAAGAAACATATCCTTGGTGTGCATTTTGACGCCTTTTCCACCATTTCCATCATTCTGGATCCAAATAGAGAACATCGTAACGAAGCTTGGTCAACTCATCAGTAATTCCATGCAGGGAAAAGTAGTGTTCCATACGAGTGACCAGGCGATTGAATCCAAGCCATCAAATTTGTTCACCTCAACTCTAGGAAGGCGGGGGTCACAATGTAGGTAGTTCGAATGAGAGTGTAGAGGCTAGTTGGAGTTAACACCTTTAGCATGGAGAGGTGGGTCAGAGGAGGAAGGACCCTAGAATTTGTCCATGAATTGTTTGAGAGTGGAATTGATTTTGTCAATTCAGTTATTGAGTTGTTCCTGGATGTATTCCACTTTGGCATGAATGGAAGAAATGTCATAATTCAATGTGTGATTAGTTTCATCTTGGTGAGTAGGAGCCATTTGGGGACGAGGGGTGGGTCCATGGACAAAAAAGAAGATAAGTGATATATACCACTGTAATCAGTGAAACTAGAGGAAGTCAATGGAATAAGTGGGAATCAAGGGTGTCAGGAAGGGGATGGGTCCACGAGAAAAGAAAGGATTAAAAATGATAGGTATTCATGTGATCAGGGTGAAGAGGAGAATACAATGGGATAGGTCCCAAATAAGGTTGTTTGGAAGAAGTTCAGGTCCATGGAAAAAAGTCTTAAATGTGATAGATACCACTATGATCGGGGCAAAGTTAGGAATCCAATGGGATAGATTCCGAATGAGGGTGTCGATGGTACCACTATACCTTTTTTTTTTTTTTTTTTTTTTTAAACTTATACAGAGTTATACTTTGTCCTAAAGAATATTGTAGTGGTGAATGACCCAGATAGTTATCTGGAAAAAATTTGTAGAAATTTCGCAACCAGAATGTAGGAGGTAAGGTTGCACGGAAATAACTCTCATTTCTTTCTTTTCTATTTTGTTTCCTTCCCCAAGGGTTAGGGTTTACAAGGTTCCTACAGAGGAGGCTTGACCGTACCCTTAGTCGTTCTACCTGATTACCTAGGTTCTAGAGAGTATCTTCCCGGATGTTGTTCTCAGTGTCACTATAGCAGTCAAGTGGTCGATTGATTGATCTAGGGCTAGTTTCAAGAGACCTAGGGGTCTCCCAATATACCTGACGATACATGGGAGTGATGGTTGTGTACAGATTGTTTCTGATGTGGTATTACTCGAAGGGTACCAACAAGTGTTATAGAGTTTTCCAACAAGGTGAAACGTTGGTTTCTAGACAACCTCGTGAAATTGTCTATATTTCCAGCATGTAGTCTTCTCCACTTTATTTTTACATGCTGAACGACAAATCTTTGTGCTTTAAAGACACCGATAGTACACATCTCTACCTTGAAAAAGATCCCACAATTTTCGTAGAGGAAATTGCTCTGATACCACTTGTTAGGTGCCAGATCTATTATAATAAGTAGAAAACTGAAATACTACAGAAAATACCAATGGAACAGCAAAATGTAGAGAACCACAATACCAAAAATAATACCTTTATTGATAGAAAGCAATGTTCACTTATCTCTTCAAGGGGGCAACCTCCAATAGAGCAACGCTCTATCACAATAATTCTCAAGACAAGGCTTTCACATGCCTTCTACTTCTATTTATACTAAATCTATCTTCAAAAGAACAATCTACAGGGAGATCTTTCTAGAAGCAGAAGCTTCTATTAAGTCTTCTTACATAAGCCCTGTACGCATTATTAACTAGACCTTATTTATTAATATCGGTCTTTATATCATGGAAAATACATTATTCTACCTATGTGAGGGGTTAGGGAGGTTAGGCCTCTAATAGAAAGTCCTCTGAAATGAGTAGTTTACCATTTTACTTGTCCATGCCGTCTCTTGAATGCCACCATCCAAGGAACTTGAAGGCCCTCTATTTATTAAGCAAACAACAATATCCATAGCCTCTACCCAAAACTGTAAAGCCAATCTTGCATGCAATCTCATGTCCCTTGTATGTTCCATGATTGTCCTATTCATCATTTCTAACACGCCATTTTCTTGCGGTATTCCTGGAACCATCTTCTCTCTATAAATCTCATGATATTAACAGTAACTATCAAACTCCTTATTGCAGTTTTCGCCTCTATTATCTGATCTAATATAATACAAGTTCAATTAAGAATTTATAATAAAACTAATAATTTACATATTAAACACTGAACATCCAAAGTCAAAATGCATTTAAATTTTAAAGTTTTTTGTGGCCTACATAAATATTCAACATTTTGACACTATTTTCATCCATATCTTATGATCCACTACGTTGCATGTCATGTATATCGATTCATCATTTTATATGCATTACCATTCTTTTCGAGGAATATGTAATTCATAAAAAGTTATGTTTTATATTTTGAATTATATAGCACGTATCATACATATTCAACGAATGCAACCACGCTATTTTAAAAACTCATTTTAAAATAATTTAATAATTTAAAGGAACAAAATTATACGTCGTGAGACTACTCACACACTCAATATTGCGCATACTACTCACATACTCAATTTCGAAAAAGGAAAAGTATACTTCCGCACACTCAATTTTGAAAAGGAAACTATTTTCTTGAATATCTGTCAACTACAATGGAAGTTAGAAATTGGATTAGAATCGAAACCTTCATGTCAAATTTTATTTTGAAACATTTTATTTTTAGTCATTAGGCTAATTCATTAAACTTTGCACAAATATGTTACATCAGTTTCATTTTAAATCAAAATTAAAACTTTTATTAATCATTTTTTACTTTTATATTGAAATTTTCATCAATAATTTTTTAATTCAATATTATTTTTTTAATTTTATTTTGAAATATTTTATTTGTATTTATAGTCATTGGGCTAATTCATTAAACTTTACACAAATATGTTACATCAGTCTCATTTTAAATCAAAATTAAAAATTTTGTTAATCATTTTTTACTTTTATATTAAAATTTTCATAATCATTTTTTAATTTAATATTAGTTTTTAATTAAAATTCTAGTTAATCATTTTTTCATTCTAAAAAATTTGTTTATTATATTGAATTTGTTATTACATCGAATGAGTTTGATATAATTGTAAATAAAAAAAAATACTTATGTACCACGTTAAAAAATATAATACTTATAACAAATGAAAATAATATTATATCTTTATCAAATTAAAATTATATTTTTATCAATTTTTTTAAGTTTACATGTTAGCATTACTCAATTATCTATCATCCTTTATATTGAATCATTATTATACTAAAAGTAGTGAGACACATTTACAATCTAATATGATAGACATAAGTAAATTAATACTTAGATGTTAATTTTCAAAAAAATTATAACACTTCTAACAAATAATAGTAATACTATATATTAGTAAAATATATATAGATAGATTCAAAAGGGTTGGATTCAATGGTAGAAAGTTGGGATTTTTTGGTCATTGAGCAAGGTTCAATTCTCATGAGGGCTTAGCCTAGAGTCATAGGGACACCTTGAGGTAGTGGTTGAATGTGTGGTTGCACACATATATTAAATGATAGGATCCAATTTCTTAAGGTGTAAATTTATTATTATTTTACATGTCAAGTTTTATATGGTGAGTGTAATTGTTTTTATAAATTGAGTCCACTTTAATTTTTCTATTAATGTAGGGTTATCTAACATAACATAATGCTAACACCTCATATGCATTCAAAAATAGAAATATTATAAATATGATATTTACATAGGAATAGTATTCACCTTCTAAACTATGTAAATTTATTTTAAATGTTAAAAAAAAATAAACCTTAAAAAATTTTACTATAATATTTGAAATTTAAATAAACCTTATTAAAGTATGAAATATTTACCACTTATTAAAATATGAAATATTTACAACTTATTAAAAAGTGAGACATTATTTTTACATTTTGAAATATTTGACCATTAATCATTATGGATGTGTGACCATCAATCATACATAATATCCATAATAATTTAACTTCTTGACAATATTTACATTTTGAAATATTTGACCATTAATCATTATGGGTGTGTGACCATCAATCACACATAATATCCATGATAATTTAACTTCACATAATATCCATAATAATTTAACTTCTTGACAATATTTACATTTTGAAATATTTGACCATTAATCATTATGGGTGTGTGACCATCAATCACACATAATATCCATGATAATTTAACTTCTTGACAATGACTTCCTTGGAACTAAAAACAGAGGCAAAAACTCAATTGCTAATTAATTAAATCATGATACCTTTAGTTAGTTGAATAAACAAAGTTGTTATCAATGTGTTTGAAGTTTTGTTTTTTATTATAATTTTATTAAATATTTAATGTTTTTGGATTTTGTTTTATAATAATAATTTATGAATTTGAATTTTTTGATTTTTTTTTATTATATTGATTATTAAAAGTTAAATATTTTTTATTTTTATATTTAAAAAGTATTTTTACACATAAATATTTTTACATAGATGATTAAATATAAATTTTATTATTTTTAATGAAAAAAATCAATTTTTTTTAATGTACTTCTCCCCGAACAAAATCCAAAGGCAAACTACATATTCCCATCCTTTATTATATTAAAAAAATTAAAATATAAAAAAAAAACTAGTAACTCTAACAAAATCCACTTTTCATAACTTAAAAGAAATATTTGATTACTACAATATTTACAAAGAWGCATGTTGTAACGTCCATGTCTTGTAGTAGGCATCGGGCACCCCTGCATACGACATTGGCAGAAAGAGGGTGCATGGGTTCATATGGGTCAGTAGAGTTGCAAGTGCGAAGGTTAAAGAAGAAGCGGAGTTGTACTACGACAGGCCTACTCGATCGACCTAAGCGCGTGCACAATAGATGAAGGTGGCAACCACTAGGGTAGACAAGTCGCACAAGACATAGTTGTGGCCAAAGGAATTGGTGTGACCAAGTTATGGGATGCAATCAAGAGCGACCAAGGAAGTCGGGAAGTTGGAAGGTTTCCAAAGTTAAGGGGAGCACATCCACTTTTCTCCATCTTCAAAGAACATCTGTAACAAAAAAGATCAAGTTGTTGGCATGGGTTTACTTAGGCTTTGGAGGGCTTGTGGGAAACTAGGAATTGTGCAGTCGATTAGAGGCTTTGGCAAGTATAAAAGAAGGACATTGGTCAGTATGCAAACCATCCAAGTGCAAGGAAAAACACTTTGTGGTTGTAGAGTTGTTGCGGCAGTTGTTGAGTTGAAGAATGGGACCTACAAGAGGTAGACTTGTGGGGTGCATCAGGGTTTGTATGCATCAATGAGACATCTAAGTAGTTGTGTCCTAATTAATTGTTGATATTGTAAAATAATTGTGGTGGTTGTTGATTACCACCACATTGTACTCTAATTGTAATTCTTCTCTAATAAAATCCTAAGGCACCTAGCTTGGGTGTCTTCCTACTTGTGTTGTGGTGTGTTTCTTTACTACAATGGTCATTAGTTTATGAATTTTGGCTAAGTATTTAAAACACTATTTGGCATAGTTGTTAAGGTCTTTGGGTTACTTAACATTTGTAGTCTAAAGTGGAGATATATATGGGAAACCTTTAGGCAAGGAGGTGTTGATGTTCATATTGTTGAAAATATCAACAACAACCTCACAAGGATAAATCCCCCTACGTTTTTAAAGATGATGTACTCTTCTCTTATTTCTTAAGATGAATTATGGAAATACAGTTTAAAATATACAGAAGGTATATTCACAAGGAAATGTTCCTGAGAGAAGGACCAAGAACTTATTCAAAATAGAAATATGATATTTTTACAGTATTATACAGAAGTAAAGAAAACATAATATAAAGTTAACATATTCCTCACATCCATCACAACAGAAGAAACATTTGGTCATATCATAAGATAGAAAAGATACAAGGCCACAATGCAAAGAACTTTAAATAAGTACATTCCAAAAATATCATACTTGGAAATTCAAAAGTCTAAGAAATTGTTAAAGTCATGCCCCAAGATAGTTTTCTAGGGAGTTCAAAAATATTTTTTTGGTTTTACAATGAAATATAAAATTAAATGAAAGCGTTCATCCAAACAGACTGGGATGGGGCTCCTGTGGACCTTAAAAGATAGACCTAGACCTGGAAGAAAGAGAAGAAAATGATTAGAAATCAATTTTGAGTTTTCAGATAATGAAAAGACACAACTGGATGATTTCTAAGCCTCGAAGTATAGAATATGGGAAATTATGAAAGATGATTGCTTGACATACTGTGATGGAATCTCTCTCTTTTCATTTTTTGGTTGGGATGTCCTTTATATTTTCTTTTGTTGGAACTACCTAACTGGTTGCAACTGCTTCTTCTTGATCCGATTCAGTTATTTTAGTTAAAGTGTTTTTAAACCAATTCTCAATATATTCTCTCATTGGTGCCACGATTATTTTTTGTCTCACTTTAATATCAAGTAATGAATTTTCTGGATCTTTAAAATCCATCGAGAGTTAGGTGCCTTAGGAAGGCACCCAAGTTAGGTGCCTTAGGATTTTATTAGAGAAGAATTAAATACAATTCACCTCTAATTGTTTTGCAAGGATTGCCAAAGAAAAATCCTCTGCTTTTCTCCGTAATTCACTAAGACCTAAAACACTTGCACTAAAAGTACAAATAGCCCCTTTGTAAAACTCTTCATCATTTTCAAGGTTTGCTTGAAGATGTTACCTGAAATGTTTCATTCTTGAGCCTAAAGAAACAAATCTTGTTTCCAATTCCCAGGTTTCAAGAATCAAGGACATTCTCTTTTGTAAGTTTTCACCGACATATGTTTTGATAGAATCAAGCAGACTTGATGTTCCTTTTAATATTGAGCTTGATTCTAGTCTTCCTTCCAGAGTCCTCAAGGGTTGTGTGGTGGCAATGGGACTAGAAAACAATGGTGGAGGAATTAAATAATTTTCCAATTCTCTAATTATTTATTTAAGTATTACATTTTCATTACCTATATCTCCAATTGACATTTTTAAAGCTTCTCCTATGGCCTCATGGAATTCTATGACCTTGGAGGGTGGAACTCCTTGAAAGTCAAATTCTTAATTTTGTTTTTCTTGAATTTTCTTATTTTTTGAATTGATATTTTCAATAACTAACGTTCTTGAACTTTTATCTAATGTGGCACAATGTAGGGTAAGAGACTCCTCTTCAAATATGATTGGCTCTTGAGTATCCAATTCTTTTGCAATTGTTCTTCTTTCTTGTAGCCTCTATACTTCACCTACAAATTCTAATTCTTCAATGTTTACATTGAGTTCCATATCTTTTGGGCAATTTCACTTCTAGGTATGCCTTCACTTTCTCCCTCTTCATTTGCACTTCTCTTCCTCTTACTAGCAATTGGGAGCTTGTGTGTTTTTTCTAGATTTCCCTTAGGAGGATGTTGTTCTCCTCCGTCATCAGAATTATAAATCAAGGTTTTTCTTTGTTCTTGAGTTGAATTATGGGGTTTTCTTTAGGGTAGGACACTTTTTTGAGAAACATTTTGGGACCGTGAACTTCTCTCATTCACAACTCTTCGTCATTGTTTGTGTTGATCAGTTGTACTAATGATTATCCCAATATTTTCTTGCAATGTTTCTACAAGTAACCCTTGGGGGTTTTAATTGTCACCATCTTCTTCTCCGAATAGGAATGTTTTGGAAAATGACATGCTATATCCTACATATTTCATGTGTGTCATAAATAATTGATTAGGGTCGAAACCCTTGATTTCGTTTTCTTTCTTGAGATTGAATAAATCAAACTGAGTTGAGATTTCATCAAGATGGGTAATGTTTTGTACAGTTCTTTCCCCAATTTTCCATGGTAATGGGATGAACTGTTTTTTCCTTTTCTCGTTGAAGAAGTGAGCCCAAAATTTATATTATTTACATATCTCAACTACGCATATTTATCAGTGACATCATGTGGGAGGTATGAAGGTTTCTCATGCGAACAATAGAGTTTGATAACACTAAAATTTTCCATGGCTTCAAAACTTCCTTTCTTGTCTAAGAAAGATGCAGCTTCCAGGGATAATGTTGATGTATCGGGTGCATGAATTAGCCTTTTTAAAGATGAGATGAAAGAATTATGCACTTCATAGAAGTGATAAGAAACCTTTTGTTTCCAAAGTGCATTGTACCACATTTGCACAGGTTCAAACCTATAGTTAACCTTTTTGGCCAAGGGTGGGCCATTGAATACGTAAAAATAAGTCACGGGGAAAATCAAATATGAAGGCATATAAAACCTTTTATTCTTTCAGAAATTTCCCAATTGAAAAGATAATTCGTGTTGGATTGCTAATTTGATATATTTTGCATTATCATTTGGCCTTGTTTTGAGCATTCTACCCTATCCCTATACATGTTTACTATGTCTATCTACCCATAATTATGAAGCCAATGTGCCTAACAAGTTTTATGTTGTTAATATTTACAATTTCCTTTGGTTTTGGTAAGTTAGAAAGGGTTTAGACTAATCTTGTTGATGACGTATGTTCTTAGTTCACTTCCGGTACCTGATCTCCATGATTGGCATATCCACACATCTCTAGGGAAGATTTTGGAACTTCGGTTTTGTCAATAGGACCCTTGACATTGTGTGGTGTTCATCAAATCACACCCAAGTCCAACATGTCATCCTCCAACCCATGGTCAAATTTCCTCAGTCAAATACCTGCCATATTTGCAACAATGATCTTCCCACACGATTGTTGAGTTGATGAATATGAATCTAGAAAATCTAAAACATGGGTCTTGTGAAAAACATCCTAATTTGACTATTGCTTGAATAATTTTCTTAGAAAGTGCATGGTTTGAGAGATACAATTGTTTTTCTTAAATTGGGTTTTCATAGATTTATTGTTGCAGCCATCTTCTCCAATGTTCAATCCAAATGGATACACCTAGCTAGCAAGGAGATCGAATCAAGCTATTCTTAGATCTTTGATGTTATGAAAAATGGTTTGTAATAGGATATTGATTTATCCCTGCAACCAAGATCCACCAAAAAATCAGATAAACAATATCTTGAAAACTATTTATATTTTGACAGTTTTGATTTGAGGGAATTAGTTTTGATCTACTCCATTGCTCTTCTTTGTATATATGGCCATAGAACAAAGGAGGAGACGAGGATTGTTTTGAGAAAGGGAAGAACATTACTGTAAGAGGGATTAGAATCCATGCTTTGATACTTGTAATCTCTGAATTTCATTCCATAATAATCAAATGTTGATGTTCTTTTCCTGTTCTTGAGTGCTCACTTAGTTTGTAAGCTTTCTCACAATGTGTGCTAGGTTTGGTAGGGATCCCATTCCTTGGAATGCATTGTTTTTATTTATTTTTAGTTAGAAAGTATATCTTATTTCCATTTCCAGATTTGTTAAGTTCCCTTTCGTTTATCAGTCTTTTGATTTAGCTAAAGATATAGATGTAATTTCTCAGAAGCAAAGACCATTGCTAGAAATAAATGTGTTTGGAAGTATAAGAACATTTGGACTTATCCAATGAAATATTTTACTCAGAGTTGATTAAGTGTAATTGTCATTCATGGTGAATGGTTGGAATATGCCTCTATATTTCCTGTAGCTTTCAAGATTTGTATTTCCAAGTCTTAGTCTCATTTGCAATCTTTCTTTTATATTTGAGTTGACCACATGAATTGATTATCCACTGGAGATTGAAGGATTGCTATTATTTATAAGTGATCACATGAACCTTTGGGAAAGATTGTGATTTGTGCCAAGACAACATTTGAGTAACCCTCGTATAGTGATACAACTTTGTGATGTAGTTTGTTTTGACAACATTTCTTTGCTAGGTTAGCATAGGATCTGATACTGCATTTCATGTGCTTGCATATCAAATTTTATGCTCCTGTATTGATATATTTAATATCAAGGATTTATGCATATAAATAAACCGACATTTTTGGTGTCATTGTTGGGGAGTTGCTAAAGGGATTAGAACACTTATAGTTTTTGTTTTTGCACATAATTCTGTTGCACCAACATTTAATACTTGGAGGAGGAGAAACGATAAGACACAAAGGTCCCCTCACTTAGGGATTTTTGAAATGGTTCTAGCTCGCCACTTTCACTTTTGTGAGTTTATCTGAGCCCTTTTCATGTTGGTTCAATGTGTCTTCTTTTAGTTTGATGCATGGAAAGGGAAACGCTTCTCATGTCAACTTGAAACTTGTTGACAACAGGGTCGTAGTAGCGTGAGTTTTCTAAATACATGCTCTGCTTTGGAATTTGTCTTGTGTGGTGTGAAATATTTCATCTATTTTCTTAAAGTTATTGTTTTTGGTTTGTAAGAAACCCATACATTAATCCATGTGCAAGACGGGGATTAACAGACCATCCAAAAGAATGTAAATATGCTCAAACATTTGCCGAGAAAAGGAGGAAATACCCCTACAAGGATATTTTAAAATCCTTTCCCACGCTCCAGAGTTGTTTCTAGGGATGAGTCTGCATTTCAAGAAGCAGTAGAGGAATGAGCTATCCATGAACATAATCCATAGGAGGAGGATCTAAAAGTTTCTTCTAGTATTCCTTGTGAGAATATAAAAGAGATCAAATAATCATGGACTACATCAGATGAAGAGAAGACACTAGAGCCAAAGATCATAGACCTTTTGGCATGTTTATCACTAGATCCTTTGTGCATTATGGAGTGTGAATACCAAATTTCAAAAGAACTTCATCACCTGAAAATAAAAGAGAGCCAAGGAGACAAATATTACATCGAAGCTTGGTTCCAAACTGTCATCTAACTATAGTACCCCTCCACCCTTCAACACTTCTTGGCATCATCTCCACAAAAGAAGTTGGCCTCTCATGTTCGGGCATCCATTGATGTATATTTTTCATACTTGGATATGGGTATGTTTGTAATCATGTTATGCACATGGCCTCACTGGAAATACTCCTACACTTGAAAAAAGATTTATTTTTTTCAAGTATGGTAGGATAGCAAGTAAATGAATAAATTTCAATAAATGTTGCACATAGTTGTTGGTCCAACTTCAGTTACAGTGCAATAACCTTTTCATGTTTTTATGAATAAGTAGGGAATGTCAACCATTGACAAGGTAGCCTATTGAAAAGAAGGATATCTCTATTCCCATACCCTATCTCTGTTCCTATGGAAGATTTCTTTTGAGCTTGGAGTTGTTGTAGGATGATATGATGGTTTTGTACAAGTAAAATTTGCAGACAATTTGCAGCCAACAAACATCTCAAAGGAACTATCAGTCCTTGCCAGCAATAACATTTTTATCTCCCGGCACTGGAACTGCATAGTGGGTACTAGAAAACCTATAGACGCATTTTTGTATTTTTCATCATTTGAACAGGTCTAGATGACAACAAGAAATATATTAACAATGTCCAAAAAATCCAGAATATAATTTTGGATATGATTATTTGTTCCTTGTGGTCTTCAAAGATCTAGTTCCTGCACATAATTTAGAATCTAGTTCACACTTGTAAGTATTAATAACTAAGAAAATTGAGGTAAGATGATTTTACTCTTTTTTTTTATTAGAAATGAAGGGAATTAATTATAAAAAATTACTCTAAGCTTGTTATTCCCTATCCGATTTTTTTTCCCACCCTACCCCATTCACCATTTGAAATCGTATCCTATTCTATATTATATTTTTTCTTCTCCTTACCATTATAAACCCATCATTACTCACACCTCATTTCAAACTTTCCCAAATGATAATTGTGAAGAGTTGAGATAGTTAATCTACATCTTTGCTCAAGAACTCTTGCAGGCTGTGTTTAGTTGGGAATGTAAGAGGGTTTTATAATGGACTTGTAGATGATGGGCAGGGTCTAAGTCAATATGGTGTAGCATATTTTGTCCTTGGTGTAGAAGGAATTCTTATACATTAAATCCTTCAGGCTCAAAGGAAATGTTTTAGTATGAATACATGGGATCAAGTGTCCTATCTATTTTGAAGATAATAATGGAAATGTTGTTGGGTCTTCTATATTAGATTTGCAGTAACAATATATTTTAGACCCCCATTTTGGATCCCACTTGCAATATCAATGTTCCCCTTGTTTGTTCTCTACAATAGATAAATCCAATGCACTCAATATGGAAACAAATTGAGGATGAAAAAAGTAACAGAATGCACCAACTGTACATTTTGTTTTAGCAGGCTCATGCGTTGTTTGGTCTTCCCAATCTAGTGTTGTCTAAAATTGTTGGAAGTGGTTCTAACATGGGCCTCCGACCTCAAGGTCCTATGACAAATTTTCAACCACTTGAACAACCTCATGTCATTCCTTAAAGGGGAACATCTACTACAGAAGGAGATTACGGTGGTTCATTTCTCTATTGGCTCCATTATTTCTCTTTCAGGTATTAGGTTATGATTTCCTATGTTGGCGCTCTTGTAGACAGGGCTTGTTAAGTTTCTATTTTCATATTTAGGATGTTGAATCCTTTCCAAGCTTATGTGAGGGTTGAATTGGTGAACATCATGCCAATTTAAAAAAAAAAAATCCTTTTCTTACTTATTCTGTGGAGCTTTGCAGTCAACAAAGGGGAAAATTCACCTCTGTCAACAGTTTAACTTCTGATCTTCACCATGCATTGGTGCAAGAAAAAATACAATATCATTTTGCACATAAACCATCTGAATGTTTCTCGTTTGATTGAATTTGGTGTCAAAGGTGGATTGCATATTATTTTGCAGTTTTCCCCTCATGGAAGCTTATCAATACTTCATGGACCAAACTCTCAAGTACTTGACTGGGATATTCAGTAAAAAGTAGTTGTTGACACAACTAAAGTTCATATTTACCTTCATGAGTGTTGTCAAATACATATCATTCATAGATATATTAAAGACAAATTTTTTTTAACCGAAATTTTGCCAATTTGTCTAAATTTTAATTTTTTGGAAGAAATTTACAATAATATTTTTTTTTTCATTAAAAATGAAAAAATTGTATCCTAATTTATGATTACAATTATGCATACACTTATTATTTTCTCCTAAATATAAACATTTTCCATGAACATAGAATAGGTTTTATTAATATTTTCACCAAATCAATGATTATGCATCCCAAGTTTTTGGGCATATTCACTACATATGGATGATTAGTTAGTAGCAACTACTCTTGGGAAAACCATGAATTTTCAATTGAATTCATGTAAATTTATATAGGAAAAGAAAATGTTTTTTAAATACTTTACTTCAATTTTATTTTCATTTCTTTCAACGTGGAGGTGGTATATTAATTTCTATATTAGTCTGTAGAACTTTTTCCATGTATTTTTTAAGATATTTTCCATTCTCATCTTTTTTGTTGTTGTTGTAAGTTCCCTCTAATTGATATGAAAGTTTTTTTTTTTTCTCTAAATATTCTTTCATAAGATTTTTTTGTTAATTATTGTCAATGGTGCACATGTGACATGAATAGAATGGTGTTGGTCACAAATTTTAAAGGTGGTGACAAGAAATCAATCAGTTATCACCTAAGATAAATTCTATAATTTTTTTAGAAATATGGTTTGATCACCAAATAGTTTGATATGTTATGATTTATGTGGTTTGATAAAAAATAATTGATTAAAGCATCCATCATTTTACTCACATATAATTTTGAGCCTCAAATTTTAAATTTTGGATTAGCAAAATGTCTTCCCAAGCAATCGACCCACCACATAGTGACACCCATAGAAGACACTTTTGGTTATCTTGCACCAGAGTATTTTATGCATGGGATTGTTGATAAGAAGACATGTGTTTTTAAATTTGGGGTGTATCTCCTAGATCTCATTACTGGACGTCAACCAATTGACTCTTCCCAACAAAGCCATGTGATGTGGGTACAACATTTTATTGATAGTAGAAATGTTAGTGGGATTGCAGAACCCTTCTTTAATGATAAATGCAATGTTCATGAAATGAGTTGTGTGGTCCTTATAGTTTCTATATGTGTTCAACAATCTTCCCACTCTTATACATATTCCATGGAGGAGGAAAAAAAAAATTGTCTCTAGATATTACAGGCATAATTTCACGGATCACATGACTTGAGGGAATGTTTTCCTTGTTTTGGAGACCTTCCTGTTGATTATAGGAAGCCAAATTTCAAAGATAGTAGGTGTTTGGTTCCTGTTACTTAAGATGCACGTATATGTGTAGTAAAGTTCCTTGAATATGACTTTTAAATCCATCAGAAATATCATTTTGGATCTGGATTGGTGTGTTAATGCAACTACTCTTTCACTCAGATCACCATTGGAATATACATGTAGAACTCATGAGGGTTTAGATGCCTTTGTATAGATTTTTCAATGAAAAGAGGATCCCTTCTTCTTTTTTATAGTGATCTAGGTGGATATCGATGGCCACCCACCTATTCCAACTGACACAACACAGCTTTCTGACAACTTACTATTTTTAGCAGGTTTCTGATTCCTAAACTTCTAGGGCCATTTTGAGGGCCTAAATGATTTTTTTTCAGGATCGAGCATCTCAAATACATATGAAAGCTCTGATTGAGCCCCCAAAATGAATATCCTTTCTGATACCTTTCCATCAATCTATTGTGTGCCCAAAACGAAGATCGTATGCCAAAGTTATGCCCCCGGGAAGTTGATACACCAAACTACCCAAAACAGGGTCCACAAAACCGTTGGCTTTTCATCTTCAGGGGTTAGGGTTTTGGATTTTCTTTATGTTAAAAAGGCATTTAGAGCCTCATTGTAATCATATTCTTGTGAATGTGAGTAGCCGTCACATCTCTTCTCATAGATAAGATGCCACCATTCTAGTGAGTCTTTCACTCTGTATTTCTACAATTTTGTACATTTCGCTCATTAATAGAAATTGTGTATTACTGTATCTCTTTGTTTATGTTTATATATCTGATAAATATATATTATATTATTAGATATCTGATATATCTTTGTACATTTATTTATTATATATTCGCTCTCATTTCGTGCCGAAAATAATCTGGATCAGTGGTATCAGAGCAGTATGCTCTTGATCGTTTTTCAGTGCATGTTCCCGACGAGGTCTGAGTATAGCAAGTTGGGTATCGATCTTGTCTCTCTTGAGTTAAATCTCTCTCTCACACCAAAGAAACCCTCCATGGCAGAAGAAAATAAAAACAACGGAGCATAAGATTCTATCAATTTGTTGCTTGAGCAATCTCTCAAACGACAGAGGGACGAAATGATGGAGAATTTTTCCCACATCCTTCAATGAATTATGATAGAAGTAGGCACATATTCATCAAGAGACCACTTTGGAAGCACCTCTCCTTTCAGGGTACAAGTTAATTTTGATATTCCCGTATTTGAAGGTCAAATAGATGCGGATGCCCTAGAAAAATGGTTAAATATGCTAGAAGGTTATTTATCTGTTCACAATTTTTCCAATAGGGAAAATATCACCTTCACACTTCTTAAGGCTCTCCCACATGTCAAACAATGGTGGGAAACTTACTAGGAGTAAAGTTCCATAGAGGATTCTAGAATGTATGGGGTTGATCCCACTTGGGATTTTTTTATGGATGTGGTCAAGGAACAATATTACCTTGTTGGCAACTATGAAGACCAGTACATGAGATGGACCATGCTAGGTCAAGAGAGGAGCAAAGAAGTAATGGGGTTCACCAATACCTTCCATACCTTACGCACCAAGCTGGGTATCAAAGACTCCAAGAAAAATTTGGTTTTGAAATACCGTGGGGATCTACACAGATACATCCAAACTGAAATGGATTTTTTGGACATCTCATCCCTGGGTGCTTCTTATCGATGTGTTGTTAAAATGGAGAAGAAATTTAAGCACCAAAAAAAGAGAGAGTTCAGGTCTGCAAATCCTCAACAACCAAATATGGTAAATACGACCCTAACAACCATGAGCTATATTATATATCTGATATATCTCTACATTTCTTTATTATATCTCCTCTCTCATTTCATGCCTAAAATAATTCGGGTCATCGAGTGTGTTTTGGCAGTGAAAACACCTATAGAATCTGCTTACATCTTGTTTATTTATCACTTCTAAGTTCGATCTATTTTTGTCTCCATTGTTGTTGCTACATGTTTGTAGGATCCAGTATCTAATCCCAATCTGATTTGTCATTTCCTTGGGTTTTGATGGATCTAGGTATGAATATTTTTTCATTTGAATTCCCCAATCAGTGGAATGAAAAACAACAACATTCCCTCAAAATCCATCCCATTGTCAATACTTTTGATACTAAAATAATGTTGATTGAACTCTTTGCTGACAGAAATAAACCCAACATTGGATATATCCAGGAGCATGGTTGCAATCGCTCTTATGTAATTGCTAGTAACATATGGTCACTAAGTCTTGGAATGGGGTCGAAGTAAGGTTTCTCTTATTTGGTTGTTTTTATTGAAAAATGATCCATCTTTTCTTTTCAAAAGTGTTGCTGCAAAAATAAAATGATAATGGTATTTCTGAAAGAGGCATGTTTTCCATTTGTAAATTTAGTGAGATGGGTAAACTAAGTGATCATCTTTCACCATATTTCTTGTTATATATCTTATCTTTTGAAATTAGTTTTTGTTATATATCTCTTTGATGTTATGAAAAACAATTTGTAATCAGATCTTGAGTTATCTCTACAACCAAGATCCACAAAAAATGAGATAAAAAATATCTTGTAAACTATTTATATTTTTACAGTTCTGATTTGAGGGAATTAGTTTTGATCCACTCCATTGCTCTTATCTGTATATACACAACCATATAATAGAAGAGAGGAGGATTATTTCAAGAGGGAGTAGAATCCATGCTTGGATACTTGTAATCTCTGAATTTCATTCCATAATAATAAAATGCTAATGTTTTGTTCCTGTGCTTGAGTGCTGACTTAGTTTGTAATCTTTCTCACAATGTGTATTAGGATTGGCAGGTCCCTCATTCCTTGGCATGCATTGTGTTTATTTATTTTTAGTTAGATAGTAGATCTAATTTTCATTTCCATATTTGTTAAGTGCCCTTTTGTTTATAAGTCTTTTGATTTAGCTAAAGATATAGATGCAATTTCTCAAAACCAAATACCATTGCTATAATTACTTTCATTTGGAAGTACAAGAACATTTGGAGTTATCCAATGAAATATTATACTCGTAGTTGATTAAGTGTAATTGACATTCAAGGTGAATGGCTAGAAGATGCCTCTATATTTCTTGTAGCTTTCAAGCTTTGTATTTCCAATTCTCAGTCTCATTTGAAAGATTTATTTTATATTTGATTTGACCACATGAGTTTATTATCCACTTAATATTGAAGGATTGATCTGATTTATAAGTGATCACAAGAAACTTTGGGAAATATTGTGGTTTGTTTTAGGACTTGAGTAAGCCTCGTCCAGTGATACAACTCTGTGATGTAACTTGGTTTGTAAACATGTATTTGATAGGTTAACATAGGCTTTGATTCTCCATTTACCATGCTTGCATATCGAAATTTATGCTCTTAGATCGTTAGATTTAATGTAAAGTATTTATGCATATAATCAACCTGACAATTCACTTGAAATAATTATGGCTGAGTCGAAGATGGCATTCTCATGGATTAAGAAATAAAGTATGTACAAAGAAATTTTAAGAACAATAGCCATAGATTCTTGTCCAGTAATTATGGTGAAAAACCACACCATTTCTTGATAATATTTTTTTAATTAACATACATGAATATTTCAGAGATCTTTAGGAAAATGTTTTGGGTATTCAAGGTGGTATGCAGTAGTTTGAATCCTACATGCTTTATCTTCAAAAATTCCTCAACTTCGGTGCTCTTGAAAATCATGGCCAGGTTAGGACACCTAAACATCCCTTTAAAATCTAAGGGAGCTAAAGAGTTACATGATTCTTCATGTAACTGAATAATTCATAGTTCCTTATCAAAATTTTCGATACACCATGAAATTAATTCTTTGAAATCATAAACTTCGGGAACACAACCTGCCGATGCAATTCCTGATATCCAAAACTTGTTCGAATTATTTTCCATGGGTGCTAATGAAGAATAGTACCTGTAGGCTTATGACCATTGAAATATTTGGTCATGTCTTCCAAAAATGTTGATAGTGTTTACACATAACTACTCTTTTCTTCAAGTTTTCAAACTTAACCAAGGTGATAGATTTAATGAACAACGTTTTTCAAATTGGTATTATCGAAATAAACTTGTTTTCTTTAACACGTTCTAAGGTTCTTAACTCAAGGATTTTTAATGATAATTAGCATTAAAATTTATGGGAATTTGTATTGAGAAACTCATCATTATTAATAGTATTAACACTTATACAAGTGGTATTCATTTTCAGAATGTATACTTTAATGCACGTTGATAAACGTGACAAGACATGATGTAAAGCGGCATCAGGTGGCAGACGATCGAGAAAGCGAACAAGAAAGATAGTGCGATATCGGGGTAAGAAGGGATCAGGATGATGGGATGATTGAATGGAAATATGATAGAATGATTGGGATGAGAAAACGAGTGGAACAATGGACAATTGAGACAACGGGGGAATTGGGATAATTCTCTACACCCGCGTGTGAACACCCACTTTCAAAAATATTCTAAGTATAGGTGCATAATGAGGGTCGCAGAAATTAAGTGAGTATTATGAGGGTTTTGGAATTTAGATGTAGTAAGGTAATTACATTAGGAACCCATGATAATCTCCAATTTTCTAAGTATGGAATAATATTTGGAATGAAATATACAAGCATAATTATACGAGAGTTATCACACTTATGGGTCAACAACTAACTCCAAATGTGGGATAGTAACCCCCTGTGGGTTATTGAGAATTCAAAATCCAAAGAAAATAAATTGAACATTGGGTGATGGAGTCAATTGAGAGAAAAAAAGATGAGAAAAACAAAGACTCAATAAGAATGTACAAAAAAAGAAAAAAAAAACTATGTATGAGTTGTAACTAGGGCATTTTTTAGGAGAAAAAGATTTTAAGGTGTTTCCCATTAACTGGAAACATATGATTTGTGCCTTTCATATATTTCAACAATTAAGAATTGTACCCAATAATATTTTCAATCACACAAGGGCCAATCCAAAGTGCTTCAAACTCTATATGTAAGGATGGTTTTTCTTTTGCTTTATTCCATAATAACACCAACTGATTCTTTTGGAAATATTTTGCATATGCAATTTTGTAGCACACTCGACCCCCTAATATCACTTAGGATGGTGGGATGTTCAATTTTATTCTCTTTCCTCAGGGTAAGTATTCATATTTACTTTCTGTAGTTTCGGTTCATCACTATTTAAGTGAGAACTTCTCTTATCAAAATAATTATTTTGTTAAAGTTTTACTTGCTCGACCCCAAAATTACCAATGAAATCCCTATGCAGAGTTCACTTCAATGACCAAAGACCTATGTTCCCTCAATGAGACAGTTATATTTACTCCTCGTCACCAGATCAATGATCTAGAGAAACTCATATTCTTTCCCATCAGAACAACGAGTTACCAATCTTAACGTCCATTCCAATGGATTTTACCCTGATGGATCATTCCTACAAATCCATTTTAATGGATTTTAATCTGATGGATCAACAACTCTACTCACGTCATCTTATTGAATAGCCCAACGGTTATTACCCTTTTCTTCAGTTACTCTCCAAGTGAACCAGTGGGACCCACGATAAATCCATGGTTGATATTTCATCACGTCCATTCAACAATATATGGATCACATTCACTATCAGAGTCCTTCTCATCGAAGTACATCCACTTCGGCATCAAATTCCACTTTGACTAGCTCACTCTGATGACATCCTTTGACAAATCCAATGGTCCTCGCAACACCTCAACCAATGGTCAACATTTTCTTGGAGGCATCTAACTGCATGGAAGTTAAGGTTACTAGACCTTCCTCCTTGGAAAGGATCACACAAGATACAATGGATAAAATCCACCAGAATTTGTTATGAAAGATCGATGACCCTTAGACTATCTTGTCATCAAAATCCCATCTCATACCATCTCTTGAAACCTCTGATGCTCTTCCTCCCAATAGACTTACACACAACACCAATGGTCATGATTCCAGCTTTCAGTCCTCTGATAGATCAACTGATATCATTGACAGATTGTATCCATTGGATATTGTGTGATTCTTTCCAAGGAGAAAGGTATAGGAACCCTAACTTCCATGTAGTTATAAACCTTTGAGAAAATCTTGACCATTGGTTTAGGTGTCACAAGGCCAGTTGGATCCATTGGAGGATGTCATTGGAGTGATATGGTGGGAGTGGCCTTCGATGTTGAAGTGGATGTATCCCAATGAGGAGGACTTCAAGAGTGAACATGATCAGTAGACCAGAGAATGGATGGAATGAAATATTGATCGTGGATTTTTCGTGGGTCCCATAGGTTCACTTAGAGAGTAACTGAAAAAATGGGTGATATTATTTGGGCTATTTGAGGAGACAATGTGATCAGAGCCGTTGATTGCTGAGTTTGAGAGTCATTGGATCTATAGGAATGATCAATCGGAGTAAAATCCATTTGAATGGACGTTAATCTTGGTAACATGTTGTTCTGATGAGAAAGAGTTTTATTCACTCTAGATCATTGATCTGGTGATGAAGAGTAACTGTAATTTTCTGATTAAGGGTGCATAGATCCTTTGTCATTGCAACAAACTCCATAGAGGGATTTCATTGGTAATTTGGGGTTGAGAAAGTGAATATTTAACATGGTAATTATGTTAGGGAGCCAACCTCCCTAACCCCTCACATAGATAGAACAATAAATTTCCATGTAATAAAGGCCAACATTAGTTAATAAGGCCTATTTAATAATTTGAATAAGTCAATGTAAGAAGACCTAATAGAAGCTTATGCTTCTAGAAGGATCTTCCTCTAGAATGATCTTTGTAAGATAGAATTAGTATAAATAAGAGTATGAGTCATGAGAAGTTTTGTCTTGGGAATTATTCTAATCGAGCGTTTCTCTGTTGGAGGTTGCCCCCTCAAAGAGGCAAGTGAACATTGTTTCCTATCAATAAAGGTATTATGTTGGTGTTGTGGTTTCATATATTGTGTTGTTTTGTTGTATTTTGTACAATATTTCTGTTTTTGGATTGTTAAGAACCAAATACCAATATAGCATAGAAAAACCTCAGACAAAGTACTCAACGCCTTGAAGAAGAGATAATTTCAGATAATAAGCCTCTTCAAGGGGTCAGTCTCCTTTTACCCCACTTAAATGTTCAAGTACAAGATTATTCAAAATTAAAATGTCTCCTTGGTATATATAGGAGACTAGGAGGTATAATTACAACTAATGGCCTAAAGCCGACATAAATAAAATGACATTACTAATATAATATGCCTCAATTAAGGGGTAATGAGCCAATATTAGGGCTTAACATGCCCCTCCCCTTGAGACAAGTGTTGTACGCAATGCTTGAGTAACTCTGGATGCTTTTGTATAAAAGACTCATCTTCCCAAGTGGAATCTTCAGCCGGTAGTTTCCTCCATTTATTGAGATACTCTAAAATGGATTTATTCCTCAGCTGGCGAATTCTTGTGTCAGTGATGGCTTAAGGTTCCAATATGATTTTTCGTTCCTTGTCAAGTTCTGGCAATATAGTTTGAACCGAGATCTTGTTGCTTATAACCTTCTTTAAGCATGAAACATGGAAAACTGGGTGTACTCGTGAAGATGCAGGCAGCTCTAATTTGTATGCCATAGTACCAATCTTTTGAAACACCTTATAAGGGCCATAGTACTTTGTGATAATTTATTATCCTTCTTGGCTTGCTTGAGGGACATCTGTTTGTATGGTTGTAGTCTTAAAAACACCCAATCCCCTACTTAAAAAATTCTTTCACTACAATGTTGATTTGCTTGTTGTTTCATGCGATTATGTGCCATGGTCAGGTTGTCCTTTAAGATTTGGAGAACTTGTTGTTGATTCTCGATGTGATCTTCCACTACTTG
>JASDQU010100266.1:475093-537344 GCA_032191745.1 Picea mariana | reverse complement strand
TTTGTTGTTTTTTTGAATTTTTAAGTTTTTTTTTTTTCATAAATTTAGTTTTTTTCCTTTTTTTCTTTTTCTTTAAAATTAGTTTTTATATACAATTTTGATTTTTTTAATTTTTAGGTTTTTCTTTATTTTCTTTTTAATATAAATTTTCTTTTAATTTTTTTAATTTTCTCTTATTAATTTTAATTGTTTTCATTTTCTTAGTATTTTTAGTTTTTTATTTATAAAACAAAACAAAATTATATGTTTTTGTTAAATATTCAAAAATAGCGTTATTTGATTACAAATATTTTTTATTTATTGAAGTAAAGGTAAACAATTTGTTAAAAACTGATGTTTTCCACTATATTTTAAAAGTATGGAACTATAAATTAATTGAG
Source organism: Picea mariana (assembly GCA_032191745.1). Lineage (NCBI taxonomy): Eukaryota > Viridiplantae > Streptophyta > Pinopsida > Pinales > Pinaceae > Picea > Picea mariana. Next base: position 536,964 of record JASDQU010100266.1, on the reverse strand, counting down.
ACACAATTATATGAAAAATATTAATCTCAAAAAAGTAAATGGTAAAAAATATTTTTAAGATTGAAAGAAGTATGGAAAAATGACTAAAAACACACAAAAAAAAAAATTAAAAATTTGGAAATAGATGAAAAATAACCATTTAAAAAACATATTGTAGAAATATTATGGATGAAAATTTAAAATATCAAAATACCACCTAAAAATGGAGGGGGGTGCTACCAGTAGCACCATTATTTTTAAAAACGAGGTAAAACATGTGACCCTTGAAAAAATGAGAACTTGACAAAGTTCTCGTTAAGTTGGTAATATTGTTATCAATCAAAGTTGAGTTTCTTGTTGCTGTTTCTGGTTTAACTACTATGAGCATATATTTACATCCATGTCTCCCTGCCCAAGTACGAGAGTAAACTCAAATGTGAGCTCTATGCAAATGCAAATATTTAAACATAAGAAATTGCTCATATACATAAGTAAAATCAATAGTTTCTCATATAAGATGATTGAGTTAGATTTCTTCACCCTCAACGAGGCCAGACACAAAGCGTAGAAACAACTGGTAGAGTGGCTCTAAACCTTAGCTAGTTCCAATTGGAATTTTACCATTTCCTCGACCTATGCATAAGAAATTTCTCATATACATAAGTAAACTCAATAGTTTCTCATATAAGATGATTGAGTTAGATTTCTTCACCCTCAACGAGGCCAAGTGCCAGAGCATAGCAACCAATTGCTAGATCTCTAAACCCTAACTAGTTCCAATTGCAGTTTTACCATTTCTCGGGCCTACATTCAAGAAGCCAAAAAATTATTTGGTCATGCTTCCTGCTTTGGTGCTGGTAGCTAAACAGGAAAAACCAAAATCTAAAAAAACAAAGTATTACAACCCTATTCCCCCAGGGGGAGTGGTTCACAGTTTGAAATGCTCACAAGTTAAGCTATTACATTACACATTCATGCTAACTAGTAAAAGATTTATAATATATGATTAAAAAACAATAATATATGATTAAAAAACAAAATATTGTAACCATAGTGAGAGGACCTTCAGTTATCGGTGGTTCAGGTTCACTGCTAATCAACCCACCAACTAGCTCTCTAAGTCAGGTAACTTCCACTTTCTTCTTAGGAAGGCCAAATAGATTACGTTTATGAATTGATTCACAGATATGGATGCAGGTGATGTGGTTAATCTACCTCCAGACCCATTCCTACTACCTTATCAAATAGTGCAATTCATTAGATAGTACTTTGTACTTTTTTCTCCTAGAATACCGAGTGTAAGATTTGGCAAGATCTCCCACTAGAAATAGAGTTGTCTTCTCCTAGAGTAATGACTTGCATGGGCCAGAACAAAGAAAGCAAAGACGTTGGTAATAGAGTCTCATGTAACTAGTAAAGTCCCCAGTAATAGAGACTAAGAAAATAGAGGAGGTAACTCGTATCAGGTCTAACTAGGACATGGTTCAGAGCAAGCACCTTATTGATTGTCTGTCACTTTCAATATGTTATGCCTTACCTATTTCACAATGCCCTAGGTGATAGTGGCAAACACTTCTTTCATTCACTCGAAGACTGGCTTGAACTACCTTATAGAATGATTTCCACAGATTCTTACATTCAGGCATGTGTCGAAGCAAGCGAACATATTTCAAATGTATGGTCAACCAACCATATTACATATATAATATGAAATATTTGTTTTCTTTATAAGAAGAAAAAAATTGAATTTAGTAAGTATGGTTAGAAATAAATAATTTTTTAATTTAAAGAGTTAATTAAAAGAAAATAAATTTAATACTAACTTACATATTACTAAAAGAAGCTTTGGTAAAATTTCTGAAAAGATGGCTCTAGCGAAGAGAAAAAAAAATGAAAAAAATGATTTTTCTAAGTATAATTAGAAATATGTAATTTTGTAATTTAAAGAGTTAATTAAAAAAAATTTAACGTGTTTAACCAGAACTCACATATTACTAAAAGAATCTTTGGAAAAATGTCTGAAAAGATGGTTCTCCATATTGCCTTTGAGCATAAACTCTTTAACCAACACCCTTTCCTCTCCTAGTCCTCACAACAATAACCCACCTATTCCCCACCTATTTCACTAACTGGGGATAACCCACAAATTTAACCAACACCCTTTCCTCTCCTAGTCCTCACAACAATAACCCACCTATTTCACCAACTAGGGATAATCCACCAATTTCATCAGCTTGGGAATGCCTCAACGGGCCTAAGAATATCATCGCCCCTTAAGAAACACGCCAATAATCCAAAATCACCATAAGAAATTTCCCAAAAATCCCCAAAAAATAAACTCCATAAAAAATCCAAATTCTCGCAGTAGTCGAATTTCAAAAGCCTAAAAACAAATTATTAGTGACATTACCAACCATTGGCTTGCGAGAAGAAAGAGAAGAAGAGAGTGAGCCACTTGGTATAGAGCCAACAATGCCTTCAGTGGAGAACTCATACACGTCCTTGATGCAAAAAATTTCTCCAATGAAACTCAAGTGGAAGGATTTGGCCGCTTCACCCCACTCTATGGGACTTTCTAGACCAAGGAATTCACCAAAACTGGAATCGTTAACTTATCAACCCAAACTAATCTCTTATTCAAAACGAGCAATGAATGTAATCTATTTTGGGAAAAAATTTGGGCAACTTTAACTTTAGTCGGCTCTTAGCTACTATAGTCTACAAGAATCTCTGGTCATGGCATGCTCAAAATTTTAATTGGCTTTAACTTCAAATTTAGTCTACAAGAAGTTCTGGTCATAACTTGTCAACCACCCCTTCTTCCATAGCTTGCTCATTTACCTTGGTGAGCATGACAAGAGTATGTTAGATACTTTATTAAAGGGACAAATATGAATATTTCAATAAAGAAACATGAAGAACCCTTTAGACAAATACCTTTAATATATTATATGCACCCCAAGACTTCGATGCCCACACGAGTGACCTCACTAAGTGTAGGGGGCTCCAAAATTACAAAAGATAGGGAAATTTTAAAAGAATTGATTAATTATTTTGATGATAAAGTTAATAAAAAATAATTAATTCTTTAGTTTATCTTAGTAGAATCTAAACAATTGTCATTGATATCTCCTTCAACCTCGTACAAAGAGCCTAATGTTTCCCTTGTTCTCCATGTAACACCATTTGTCATATTTGTTGTTGTTGTTGGCATGTTTTACAGGAAGCATGTGCTTGTCATTGATGGCAAGAACAACAACGACGATGGCAAACAGGAACAACATAAGCTCAGGAGGAGAAGAGAATAGTATGAAGAGATCAAAGCTCAGAAGGGAAAGTGCAACAAAGAAATGTGATCAAGAACAAAATCTCCATAGGACAAACCAAAACGATTGAGAATTTGATCACACGAATCTTCGTCAGTTGTCAAATCAAATTAAGTGGAGGGACAGGATAAGCTAGAAGAGAAGCATTGAAGATAGATCGAGCCATCGATCTAAGAACATGATCGATGAACAACATTTGGTTCACGTCAAAATTTGTGAGGAGGTTACTATTCGGGGAATCTCACTTCGGAAGAATTGGCAACTTGAAAGTCAAATTACTTGAAGCCCGAAATTCGAAATGAATAAGGACCATTGGATCTAGAGAAAATGCGATGACCGTTAGATCAAGGAGAACCACGTCAGCAGACCACCTCAACAAGGACATGTGGTAGACCTTGTTAGCAAGAGCATGTGGCAGGCCACGTCAACAAGGACACGTGGCAACCACTTGACCCGTGCCAAGACAATAGGTGACATGTGTAATGTTACGTCACTCTGGGAGATTTACTTTGAGATTTTTTACCACCAGCAGATGCCCTAAGTCCCGAAGTCCCGAATGTCGAAGTCCCGAAGTGGACATGGGTCATCTGATCTGAAGAACACTTTGGGTGCATCTTCAACCATTGATCTAGTACAGTGGAAGAATAGTTTAAGTGGAAGTGTTAACCGACAGCAAGCGATCTCCACCACCTACGACTTATTCAGCAGGTGACCATTCCGGAGGAGAATGAAGCAACGATTAGCCTAAAGTCCCAAAGTGCTGAAGTCAATTATGATCATTGATCGTGCAGGAGGGTACATGTCAATGGATCATGAACTCTAGGAAAATGAGCAGGAGAAAGGTTTGAAATTGCCAGAAGGACGTGTGGCATAAATCTGTGCAGTTCATGGAAAAACACTCTAGGAGAAAGTGAAGGAAGCGAAGTTGAGATTTGAAATCCCCGAAGCCCGAAGAGCCGAAGGAGATGAGTACCATCGATCTGTAGGAGGACACACGTCAACATATCGTGTACTCCAGTTGGAACACTCCGAGAAAAACTGAGCAAGGAAACTTGAGAGTTGATATTTCTGAACCCCGAATACCTAAAGGGATTGCAACCATCTGATTCAAGGGGACATACATCATTAGATCATGTACTTCAGGTGAAACACTCTGGGAGAAAGCGAGTGTAGAGGAGTTGAATATCCCAAAGGTTGAATTCCTAAAGTGAACGAGGACCAATGATTTGAGGAGGACACGTGGCAGGAATATGTGGACTCTGGCTAAAAGGGTTCTAAGAGAGCGTGAAGGTTGAGAATTGAAATCGTTGAAGCCTGGAGTAGTGAAGCAAATCTCGACCATTGATCGAGAAAGGGGACATAGGACTATTTATCTAGTTGAGAGGTAAAATTCTCGAAGTAGAGGCAAAGCCATCGATTGAGAAGGACAGGTGTCCAGAGATCATTGACTCCAGAAGATTGGTGTATGGAGGAAAGCAGGGTTTGAGATTTGAAACTCCTAGAGCCCAGATCATGAAATAAATCACAGCCGTTGATTTCAATAGGTTAGATCTGATCCGCAAATCGTGAAAGAACAAATCTGAATCGTTCGTTCAGGAACACTGTCAATATCATGAGATCGACGATCCCATCGCATTGCAGGGTCAGAACATGCTTGGGTCTTAATTTTTCGTGAGAATACCACAATCAAAACCACAGTATCGCCAAAGGCATACATGGAGCTCTGTAGTGAATTGCGAGGTGAAAAGCGGATTTCCCTTAAACCACCTTTGGTCGCGCCCACAATCATGTGGTCACATGAGAGCATCTCCCAAGGTCACATCAACGGAAGATTGAGAAAGGAGCTAGCACTGCTAGGCTCCACATCGGAGGTTACGCATTGAAAAGTAAGAAAGGCCTCTGCGTGTATAATCCAACGATGTTGATCAAACAGAATCTGATCGAAGGGTTGTTGTTTTGTCTCGTGATTTCTTGATCAGTTACGATTCAATTACACCAACCGAATCATTTTCCTGGGTGGTTGAATCATTGTTCCTGAGCGTTGGAATCATGATTACTGAGCATTTTTTAGATTCCCGACTTGAGCATTGGAGATGCGGAGTGTAACGGATGATGAGAGCAGGAATAAAAGAAAAATGTTGTGACAGAGAGATGTTGTTGTTTCTCTGTAAATTTGAAACTGTAATAAATGAATATTACAGCATGAACTGAGGGAGAAAATGAAAATATGAAGAACATAAGCTGGACAGAGTAGAAATGGTGAAAACAACATACTGTACAAGAACTTAAGTGCAAGAAGATGCGAGAAGGAAGACACTGATGCAGGCAGAGTAGAGTAGTGTAGAAGAACAATGATGTGACTAGTAATCCATTGATAAATATTGTGTCACTGTAATAAATTTCAACAAACAAAGATTTATATTTCAGGGTGGTAGGGTGGTGCTAGGGAGGACTATTGTCCTCATAGTTTCAAGTGGGTGTTTGAACACAAGGAGTTGTAGCTTCCATCTGGTTGCAGCCAGAAAAACCAGGGTGGTAGGGTGGTGCAAGGGAGAACCATTGTTCTCTATTATACAGGTTGGTGCTTGTGTGACTGGAAGTTGGTGCTTCCATCCAGTTGGTGCTGGAACACTCAGGGAGTTGGTGCTTCCTTCTAGTAGGTGCTAGAGAAATCAGAGAGTTGGTGCTCTCAGCAAGTTGTAGCTTATTAAAGCATAGGTTGTAGCCTCATTTTGATTGGTGCTCGAGTTGGTACTCAAATAAAGATGATGTACAAAACTTAAAGACTGGTTATCATTCCAAGAAGAAGAGGTTTTCTCCCTTTATGGGTTTCCTCATGAATATCTATCTCTATGTATATCATATGTGTGATTGATGTTAATTATTCATGTTGTTCATGACTTGCATAATCTTGATGATCACTTGGAGAACATTAATAATATTTCAATAGGAATAAAATTGTTTAAGCACAGTAACAACTGATTCACCCCCCCCCCTCTCAGTTGTATTAGTATTTCCAACAATTGGTATCAGAGTGAGTTCCTTTTAGCTAAAGGTAGACAAATAAGCTTAAACATGACAAGTCATGAAGGAACTTCGACCAATAAGCCTCCTCTTTTTGATGGAATAATTTTTTCTTTCTGGAAGGTTAGAATGAGAACATACATTATGGCCTTAGGTGCTGATGTTTGGGATGTTGTAGAGACTGGATATACAAAACCTGTTGTGCTAGCTTCCAAAGATGATAAGTTAGAATTTAGCTTCAATGCAAAGGCAATGAATGCTATCTTGAGTGGGCTTGCTGAAGCTGAATTTGTAAAAGTAATATAGCTTGATTCTGCCAAAGAGATGTGGGATAAACTCATTAGCAATTATGAAGGAAATGAGAAAGTAAAAGATGCCAAACTTTAGACATATAGATTGAAATTTGAACAACTAAAGATGAATGAGGATGAAACAGTTAATAAATATTTCTTAAGAGTTGAGGAGCTTGTGAATGTTGTGACGGGTCTTGGTGAGAAGATTGTAGATGCATTTTTAGTTCATAAGATTTTAAGATCTCTACCAAATAGATTTAATCCAAAATTTTATGCAATAGAAGAACTGAATGATCTTAAGATTTTTTCTATTGATCAACTTATAGGAACTCTAACTGCTTATGAAATGAGGATTAATAAAGATAAACCCACCTCTAGAGAAGCATCATTTAAAGCAGATAAGAATGAGGATTCTAAGCTTGATGAAATTGAAGCAAAATTTGTGAGAAGACTAAAGAAAGGATCAGGAAAATACCAAGGCAAGATTCCTTTCAAATGTTTTAACTGTGAAAATATAGGTCAATTTGCATCTAAGTGTCCACACAAGAAAAAGGACCAAAACTCTGAAGGTAAAGAGAATTACAAATCCAAGAGATTTGGTAAAAAGAAAATTTTATGTGTAAACAATGATGACTCTTCAGAAGACACAAACAGTGACTCTTACTGTGAAGATAAGGTTAATGACTTTATTCTTATGGCCAAAGAGGATTATGATAATAAAAGCACAAGAAGTGATGTTAATGATGAAGAAGTTGTTGTTGATAGGGAAGGTGAACTAATCATTTATTTAGAAGAGATTGACAGACTCAGACTTAAGAAGAGAAAGCAAAAACAGTTGTTGATGCAGTTTGAAAAGAATGGTAAAAAACTCGATGAAGACTTTGCCCTGCTAAAAGTGGAGTTAGAAGAGGCAAAGAAAATAGAGGACACTCTGAAACAACAGTTATCAAAGAAGAAGGCGAGATGTGAAGCCTTGGAAGAAGAGGTAGTAAAAACCAGAAAAGAGATGGAGAAATTTAAAGCATTGTACCTCCAAAATCTTCCAAGCATTAAAGCCTTAGTAGAACTAAACGACATTCTGAGAAAACATAGATCTCCTTTGTTGAAGACTAGTTTAGGCTATGTAAGTGGTTCAAGTAGAAAACATACAGAAACAAAAGATCCAGTAAAGATGATCAAGTTCCAAGTCAGTAGACAATTAGAAAATGTGAGTACTCTTCCACCAAAAGATAATAAAGACAAGGTGATCCCTAATAAAAAACAAAGATATCAGAATATGAAGCAACAAATGCCAAGAAGAAGGCCAGCCTTTAGGTACCAAAATTTCTTCCATGGTTACTATTTTTACTGCTCTAATTTTGGTCATAAGATTGCAAATTGTCAAATTAAGTTTAGAGACATGCAATTGAGGAGATCAAGAAATAAACAATCTTTGCAACATAGAACTAAACATCCAATGAGTAGACAAAGTTGCACCAATCACCTTGATGTATTGAACAATGAGATTGAATGTTATAACTATCATAAATTTGACCACAAAGCTGCAAAATGCCATCTGAAGAATTATAAAGAAGATCCAAGGATAAAACCCTTAGCTAGAAATGCCAGCACATGGAAAAAGAAAGATAGTGAAAAATGTGGTCTAGTATTTTCAGCTCAAAAACAAAAATACCCCTGGTATATAGAGAGTGGATGTTCCAAGCACATGACTGGAGACAAGGATAAGTTTTTTTCTATAAGTAAAAGCAAAACAGGAAATGTGAACTTTGGAAATGATGAACCATGTAAAATCAAGGGTAAAGGGATGGGGAGTTTAAGTAATGGAAAAGGAAAAGCCTAGGATGTTCTGCTTGTAGATGGGCTGAAACATAATTTTCTCAGTGTAAGTCAAATGTGTGGCAGAGGATGTGAAGTGGTGTTCACTTCCAAAGATTGTAAGATAAAGTCTATAAACTCAGGACAAGTGGTGGCTAAAGGCATAAGGACAAATAATAATGTATATGTGCTGAAAGAAGATAGAGAAGAGTGTCATCTAAGAAAACATGATAAAAGTTGTTTATGGCATAGGAGACTTGGACATCTAAACTTTGACCACTTAATCAAGCTCAAAAATCTTGAGGTGGTAAAAGATCTTCCAAGAATATCAAAGCCACAAGATTCTGTGTGTAAACCTTGCCAAGTAGGAAAGCTAACGAGGACATAGTTTAAATCCAAGAGCTCTACTTCAACAAAGAAACCACTCCAATTAGTTCATATGGATTTATGTGGACCATCAAGATAGGAAGGCATAGGGAAGGAAAACTACTTCATGTTGATCATTGATGATTACTCTAGACTCTCTTGGCTTGCTTTTCTCAAAGAAAAAGTTGAAGCATTTGAGAAATTTAAAATATTTAAGGCCTTAACTAAGAATTAAACAGGCAACAGGTTAAAGGCAGTAAGGTCAAACAAAGGAGGATAATTTATGTCAAGTGATTTCAAGGAATTTTTTGATAAACATGGGATCAAGAGAGAATACACAATCTGAGTAACTCCAGAGCAAAATGGAGTAGTTGAGAGGCAAAATAGAACAGTTCAGCAAATGGCCAGGTCAATGATGAATGAGAAGAACATTGGTCAAACCTACTGGGTAGAAGAAATACACACAGTAGCCCATATTCTTAACAAATCCTACCTCAGACTACACAGTGACAAGACACCTTATGAATTGTGGTATGGAAGACCTGCTTCAATCAAACACTTCAAAGTCTTCGGGAGTAAGTGCTACATAAAGAATAATAATGAAAACCTTGGCAAGTATGATGACAAGGTTGATGAAGGCATCTTCTTAGGATATGCTACCAATAGTAAATGATATAGATGCTTTAATAAAAGATTGTATAAATTAGTTGATTGCATTGATTTAAAAGTTGATGAAGGAGTCCCAGTAAGAGAGGTGAACAATATTGAGTCTTCTACAAAGGACATAGTTGAAGCTGGAGATGAACAAGTCTTAGAATCAGAAAAAGAAGACTCTGAGTCAGATGAAGATACAAAGACTCAGGCAGACTCAAATCAACAGACAACATCAAATCCTTCCTCCATAATTACTCAAAAGAATCATCTTGCAAGTCAGATAATTGGTGAGAAAGACAAAGGTGTACAAACCATGAGAAGGATAATCAAACACATCGAGAAATCACATATAGCCTTCATATCCATGGTGGAACCCAAGAACTTTAATGAAGCCGATGAAGATGTAAATTGGTTAAAATCAATGAATGAGGAACTGGATCAGATTGAGAAGAACAATACTTGGGAGCTTGTTCCTAGACTTGCAGATAAGAACGTAATTGGCTCCAAATGGGTGTTTAAGAACAAAATGAATGAACAAGGACACATTGTTAGGAATAAATCCATATTGGTTTGTAAGGGGTATGCACAAGTTCAAGGACATGATTTTGATGAAACCTTTTCACTAGTGGCAATATTGGAAGCCATCAAAATGTTTCTTACCTATGCATGTCATAAGAACTTTAAAGTATATGAGATGGATGTTAAGTCAACATTTCTTAATGGAGATCTAGAAGAAGATGTATATGTGGAGAAACCTGAAGGATTTTCACTGATAGATAATCGTGACTATGTCTGTAAGTTGAAAAAGGAATTATATGGACTAAAACAAGCACCACGAACCTGGTATTATAGACTAGACAAATTTCTACAGGACAAAGGGTTCAAGAAAGGTATTGTTGACAGTAATCTGTACATTAAGTCTAAAGCTGGTGATTTATTAGTTGTTTTAGTTTATGTAGATGACATTATTTTTGGATGCACTAATGACCCTTCAGTTCAGTGGTTTTCTAATTAAATGAAAACTAAGTTTGAGATGTCCATGATAGGAGAACTGTCATATTTTCTTGGTTTATGAATCAATCAGAGTTCTACAGGGATATTTGTCTCTCAAGAAAAGTATTTGAAAGAGATGTTGAAGAAGTTTTAGATGGATGATTCCTCTCATGTTAGTACACCTATGGTAGTTGGTTGCAATCTTAGTGTAGATGATATTTCACCTGATGTTGATCAAAGAACATCTCGATCAATGATAGGCAGTCTTTTGTACATCACAACATCTCATCCTGATATATAATGCAAGCTAATGGAATGGAAGGTCATTATCAGTCTGCTCCTAAACAAAGTCATTTAGCAGTTGTCAAGAGGATATTCAAATATTTGAAGGATACAATGACTTATGGTCTTTGGTATCCTAGAAATCATAATTTTCAATTAACTGCATATTCATATGTTGATTGGGAAAATTGTTTGGATGAAAGAAAGAGCACCAGTGTAGGTGCATTCTTCTTAGGTGATTCATTAGTCACATGGCTTAGTAAGAAGCAAGGATCTATTTCTTTATCAACTATAGAGGCCGAGTACATTGTTGCTGCTACTTATTGCACTAAGATATTATGGATGATTCAAACTCTTGCAGATTTGAAGGTAACTTATACCGACCCCATTCCACTTCACTGTGATAACACCAGTGCCATTAGTGTCTCTAAGAATCCTGTGCTTCATTCCAAGACTAAGAATATACTAATAAAGTATCATTTTCTCAAAGAGAAGGTTACAAATAGAGTGGTTCAACTGAATTATATTCCATCCAAAGATCAGATTGTTGATATCTTCACTAAACCGCTTGCAACAACTCAATTTGAGTATCTACGCCATAAGTTGGGCGTGACCTTGTTATCTAGTTAAAATAGACTATCTGATCAGGGGAAGTATGTGTTGGTCGAATATCTGATACCTTTGAAAATTACTGCAACAACTCAGGCGGAGCATGTTTTTCTTTGACATTGATGTCAAAGGGGGAGAAAAGGTGTGGTTTGGATGCTATAGTTTAAGGTCTACAAAGAATAGTACAACCTTTCAGGGTTGCCATCAATACCAAAGGGGGGAATTGTTGGCATGTTTTATAGCAAGTGTGTGCTTTTCATTGATGGAAAGAATAGCAACGATGATGGAAAACAGGAACAACATAATATCAGGAGGAGAAGCGAACAGTATGAAGAGATCAAAGATCATAAGGGAAAGCGCAACAAAGAAACGTGATCAGGATATAAATCTCCACAGGACAAACCAAAACGATTGAGAATTCGATCACCCGAATCTTCGTCAGCCGTTGGATCAAATTAAGTGGAAGGACAGGATAAGCTAGAAGAGAAGCACTAAAGATATATTGAGACATCGATATAAGAACATGATCGACGAACAACATTTGGATCATGTGAAAAGTTGCGAGGAGGTTACTATTCGGGGAATCTCACTTCGGAAGAATTGGCAACTTGAAAGTCGAATTACCCGAAGCCCAAAATCTGAAATGAATAAGGACCATCGGATCTGGAGAAAATGCGATGACCATTAGATCAGGGAGAACCAGGTCAGCAGACCACCTCAGTAAGGACATGTGGCAGACCTTGTCAGCAAGAACATGTGGCAGACCACATGGCAACCACTCAACCCATGCCAAGTCAATAGGTGACGTGTGTAATGTTACGTCACTCCGGGAGATTTACTTCGGAAGTTTTTACCACCAGCAGATGCCCTAAGTCCTAAATTCCCTAATTCCAAAGTCCCAAAGTGGACATGGGTCGTCTGATCTGAAGAACACTTCGGGTACATCTTCAACCATTGATCTATTACAGTGGAAGTGTTAACCGACAACAAGCGGTCTCCACCGCCTATGAATTATTCAGCAGGTGACTACTCTGGAGGAGAATGAAGCAGCGATCAACCTAAAGTCCAGAAGTGTTGAATTCACTTATGATCGTTGATCGTGCAGGAGGGTACGTTTCAACGGATCATGAAATCTAGGAAAACACAAAGGAGAAAGGTTTGAAATTTCCAGAAGGACGCATGGCAGAAATATGTGCAGTTCGGGGAAAAACACTCCGAGAGAAAGCGAAGGAAGAGAAGTTGATATTTGAAATTCCCGAAGCCTGAAGAGACAAAGGAGTTGATGACCGTTGATCTATAGGAGGACACACGTCAACAGATCGTGTACTCTGGTTGGAACACTCTGGGAAAAAGCAAGCAAGGAAAGTTGAGAGTTGAGATTTCCGAACCCCGAATACCTGAAGGGATTGCAACCATCCGAATCAAGGGGACATGCGTTATTAGATCGTGGATTGCAGGTGAAACTCTCTAGGAGAAAGCGAGTGTAGAGGATTTGAATCTCCTGAAGGCCAAAGTCCCAAAGTGAATGAGGACCGATGATTTGAGGAGGACACATGGCAGGAATCTGTCGACTTCGGCTAAAATTGTTTTGGGAGAGTGTGAAGGTTGAGAATTGAAATCTCCGAAGCTCGGAGTAGCGAAGAAGATCTTGACCATTGATTGAGAAAGGGGACATAGGACCGTTGATCTAGTTGAGATGTAAAATCCCCGAAGTAGAGGCAGAGTCATTGATTAAGAAGGACAGGTCTCCGCAGATCATAGACTCCGAAAGATTGGTGTACGAAGGAAAGCAGGGTTTGAGATTTGAAACTCCCAGAGCCCGAAACAAGAAATAAATCACAGTTGTTGATTTAAGGAGGTTAGATCTGATCCATAGATCATGAAAGAACAAATCTGAACCATTCGTTCAGGAGCACTGTCAATATCGTGAGATCGACAGTCCTGTTGCATTGCGGGGTCAGAACATGCTCGGGTCTTAATTTTTCATGAGCGGGCCACAATCAAAACCATGGTATCACCAAAGGCATACATGGATCTCTGTAGTGAATTGTGGAGAGAAAAGTGGATTTCCCTCAAACCAACTTTGGTCACGCCCACAATCATGTGGTCACATGAGAGCATCGCCCAAGGTCACATAAGCGGAAGATTGAGGAAGGAGATAGCACTGCTAGGCTCCACATCAGAGGTTACGCATTGAAAATTCAAAAAGGCCTCTGCATGTATAATCCAATGGTGTTGATCAAACATAATCTGATCGGAGGGTTTCTATTTCATCTCATGATTTCTTGATCAGTTAGGATTCAGTTACACTACCTGAATCATTGTTCCTGAGTGGTTGAATCATTGTTCCTAAGCATTGGAATCATGATTCCTGATCGTTTTTTAGATTCCCGACTTGAGCGTTGGAGATGCAAAGTGTAACGAATGATGAGAACAGGAATACAAGAAAAATTCCATGACAGAGATAGGTTGTTGTTTCTCTGTAAATGTCGAACTGTAAGCAATGAATATTACAGCATGAACTGAGGGAGAAAATGCAGAGATGAAGAACATAAGCTGGACAGAGCAGAAATGGTGAAAAAAACAGACTATATGAGAACTTAAGCGCAAGAATATGCGAGCAGGAAGACACTGATGTAGGCAGATCAGAGCAGTGTAGCAGAACAATGATGAGACTGGTAATCCATTGATAAATACTATGTCACTGTAATAAATTTCAGCAAGCAATGTTAAGAACCAAATATCAATATAGCATAGAAAAACCTCAGAGTAAGTACTCAACGCCTTGAAAAAGAGATAATTTCAGATAATAATCCTCTTCGAGGGGGCAACCTCCTTATACACCATACAAATGTTCAAGTACAAGATGATTCCAAATGAAAATGTCTCCTTGGTATATATAGGAGACTAGTTGGTACAATTACAACTAATGGACTCAAGCCGACATAAATAAAATAAAATTACTAATGTAATATGCCCCAATTAAGGGGTAATGAGCCACTATTTAGGGCTTAATATGCCCCTCCCCTTGAGACAAGTGTTTTCCGCAATGCTTGAGTAATGCTAGATGCTTCTGTATAAAAGACTCATCTTGCCAAATGGAATTTTTAGCCGGTAGTTTCCTCCATTTAACGAGATACTCTTAAATGGATATACTCCTTAGCTGGCGAATTCTTGTGTCAGTGATGGCTTCAGGCTCCAATATGATTTTTCCTTCCTCGTCAAGTTCTGACAATATAGTTTGAATTGGGATATTGTCACCTATAACCTTCTTTAAGCATGAAACATGGAAAACTGGGTGTACTCGTGAAGATGCATGCAACTCCAATTTGTATTCCATAGTACCAATCTTTTGCAACACCTTATAAGGGCCATAGTACTTTGGTGATAAATTATTATTCTTCTTATCTTTCTTGAGGGACATCTGTTTGTATGGTTGTAGTCTTAAAAACACCCAATCCCCTACTTCAAAACTTCTTTCACTACGATGTTGATCTGCTTGTTGTTTCATGTGATTTTGTGCCATTGTCATATTGTCATTTAAGATTTGGAGAACTTGTTGTTGATGCTCGATGTGATCTTCCACTACTTGAACCTTAGATTTTTCTTTTAGAGAAGAAGTGATGGAAGGAGGGTGGTATCCATAGAGTGCCATAAATGGTGTCATTTTTGTTGCAGTATGAAAGGAAGTGTTATACCACCATTCTGCCAAGGGTAACCATTTGAACCATTGTGTTTGTTTATTAGAGACAAAGAAACGAAGGTAGCCTTCGAGACATTTGTTCACTATCTCATTTTGTCCATCAGATTGAGGATGATAGGATGAGCTATGAGCCAATTGAGTACCCAAACAAGAAAATATTTCTGTCTAAAAATGTCTAGTGAAGATAGGATCTCTGTCACTTACAATAATCTTTGGGCTGCCATGTAGATTTTGAACTATCTCCATGAATGTGGTGGCAACTGTATTGGATTTGAAGGGATGAGAGAGTGCACAAAAGGGTGCGTACTTGGTGAGTCTATCAACAATCACCATGATGACACTCTTTCCTTCAAACTTTGGTAACCCTATTATGAAATCCATGGAAACCTCCTCTCAGTGCTAACTTGGGATGAATAATGGTTGTAAAAGACCTGGGGTCTTAATTGTTTCCACCTTATTTTGTTGGCAAACCAAACGTTATGTGACAAACCTTTGAACATCATTTTGAAGGAAATCCCCAAAAAATTCCTTCTTGACCCTATGGTAGGTTTTCAAAAACCCCGAGCGCCCTCCTACTGGAGAGGTGTGCAATTCCAATAGTACCTTTTGTTTGAGTTGGGAGTTCTTACATAAATATATGTGATCTTTGTACCATAGTGAATGATTTCTCCATGTAAATGTATCTGATGCATTGGAATCCTGCTGCAACCTTTGATTGAGAGTCCACACTTTTTCATCATTCTTCCATTCCTCCCTTGCTTCTATTATCCAATCGGGTTGGATGATTGAGATAGCATAGAGAAAGGACTCAACATATTCATCCTTTCTTGAGAGTGCATTTGCCACAACATTTTGCTTCCCTTTTTTATAGACGATTTCAAAATCATAACCCAATATCTTGGTCACCCATTTTTGTTGTTCTTCTGAAGATAGTCTTTGTTCCAAGAATTATTTAATACTATCATGATCTGTTTTGACCTTGAAGTTCCTACCTATTAGGTAAGGACGCCATTTCTTCAATGCATGTAGTGTTTACATCATTTCCTTCTCATAAATGGGTTTGTGTAATTCTTTTCCCTTGAGTGGTCGACTTTCAAAATCCAGGGGCCTTCCTTCTTGCATTAGGACAACACCAATTCCATTTCCCAAGGCATCACACTCCACAATAAAGGTTTTTGTGAAGTTTGGAGCGGTCAAGACAGGAGCTTTGCACATCACCTCTTTAGGTTTTTCAAAATATTTAGTTGCCTCTGGAGTCCGTGAAAATGCATCCTTCTTAGTTAGTGTCGTTAAAGGTGATGTTGTTCTTACATAGTGCCGAAAAAACTTGCGGTAGTAACCCGTCAAACCCAAAAATCCTCTAAGATTCTTCAATGTTTTGGGAATCGACCAGTCCATCATGGCCTTAATATTGTTAGGGTATACCTTAACACCTTCATGAGATACAATATGACCCAAATACTCTACCTCCTTCACCCCAAAGAAACATTTGGATGGTTTGGCATATAGTTGTTGCTCCTTTAGTAGTTGTAGCACCTTGTCAACATGTTGCACATGATCCTCGCAAGACTTGCTATAGATTAGTATATCATCAAAAAATACTAACACAAATTTTCGAAGGAAGAGCTTGAAAATGGAATTCATCAACCCTTGGAATGTGGAAGGTGCATTTTTAAGGCCAAAAGGCATGACAAAAAATTCATAATGGCCTTCATGAGTTTGGAATGTTGTTTTTGGGATATCCTCTTCCTTCATTCTAATCTGATGATACCCCGAATGAAGATCCAACTTTGTGAAATAGATTGGTCCAGGTAGTTAATCTAACAATTCATCAATGACGGGAATGGGAAACTTATCTTTAATAGTGATCTTGTTGAGCTCTCTATAATCTGGACACATACGCCATGAGCCATCTTTCTTGAATACCATTACCACCGGTGTAGAGTAAGAACTTTGGCTAGATCTAATAATCCCAGCCTCTAACATTTATTCAACCATGTGTTCAATTTCACTCTTCTGGGCATAAGGGTATCTATATGGCCTGATGTTAGGAGGAACACTCCCATGAATTAGGTGAATATCATGATCATGATTTCTAGTGGGTGGAAGGCCTTTGGGAATATCTTCAAATACTTTGGAATGCTTATCAATGATCCCTTGGAGATATATAGGAATAGATGGCTTAGATGTTTGAACATCTAGTGAGCATAGTTGTGCAATAACACCTTGATGCCTATTTTTCAATAATTTTTTCACGCCATTAGAGCTTATCACCTTACTGGTTTTCCTTGTGATACCTCTTAACTCAATTTCTTTTCCTTCCAATGAAAATTTCATGAAAAGTTCTTGAAAATTAAAATCCATTGTTCCTAATGATTGTAACCATTGGATTCCTAGTACAACATCAGCACCACCCATGGGTATAGCAATCATTGGACAATTCATTACATATTCCCCCATAGTAAGATTGATCTTATTGCATTTTCCTTAACAATTGATAGTTCATCCATCTGTAATCATTACTTGAAACTATGGCGCTAGATATCCAAAGCAATTAAGAGCTTTG
Organism: Picea mariana; assembly: GCA_032191745.1. Classification (NCBI taxonomy): domain Eukaryota; kingdom Viridiplantae; phylum Streptophyta; class Pinopsida; order Pinales; family Pinaceae; genus Picea; species Picea mariana. The sequence continues at coordinate 519,354 of JASDQU010100266.1, read as the reverse complement.
GCTAATTTATAGCGAATGAAATTATGAGTACTACCAGAATCAACTAGGACTATTACCTTTTTCTTTTTGATATATCCTTCAATCTTGAGGGTTTGAGGAGTGATAATTCCAGCCAATGCATTACACGATATCATGGGAGTCAACTCTTCAGACGAAATTGTTTCTACGTTTTCATCTTGAGATGGTTCTTATTCTTGTTCTTCTTCCTCTTAACAATCTATGTAGAATAATTTCTTCTCACCACACTTTTGTCCCTTACTGTACTTGTTGTCACAATTAAAGCATAAACCTTTTTCTTTTCTTTCCTCTAATTTTGAGGTGTCAACCTTGTAGGTTGAGGTGTTTTAGAAGAAGGAGCATTATTATCTCTATAGATGTTAGGATTGGTCCTTCTAGTAGCCATAGCCATATTTTTACTTTCAACATTTCTTTCCACCCTAAATGCATTCTCCAATGATTTGGGTTCCCAAAGGCAAACCTCATGTTGAATGTTATCCTTTAAAGTTCCTATGAATACATCAATCAAGTGCTCATCTGGAATATCTATTACCTTTATATTCAATCTTTGGAAGTTCTCAATGTGCTCTATAACTTAACCCTTTTACTTGAGATTTATCAATTGGCTAAAGAAGGTATTGCTCCTTGTATCCTCATAGTGTGCTATCATTTCTTCCGTGAAAATTGTCCAAGTGACGAGTGATTTGCGAGAACAAAGCCATCTATACCATACAAATTGATAGGGTTCTAAATATAAATAAGAAATTCATACCTTTTGTGTATGTGACACATTATGTAGATCAAAGAATTTATCCATCTGAAGTATCCATGTGATTGGGTCCTTGCCATAAAACTTCCTCATATCGCTCTTAGGAACGTGGTTGGTCTTCAACCCAAAGTTGGATTTTCTCCATTTTTTATTCATCTTCATTGTGTCCTCATCATGAATTTCATGGGATACATTTTCACTTTCAGGTGTCCTCTCTATTAGGAATTTTTTCAAGCCTTCCATGATCTCCCTTTTTAAACCATCCATCTTAGTATCCATTATTGCCTCCAATTTATCTTTAGTTGAATCCATCATCCCTTGTAGTTCATCTTTTGTCACTGTCTTCTTTTGTAATTCATTTATGTCCCTATGCATTTCTTCACCTTCATCAAGAGTCCAAGTAGGACTTTCTGGAGGCTTATTTGGTGTATAAGTTCCCTTTTTGGGTGGCATGTTGGCCAAGTATCACTTTTGAACCTTGATTTTGAGGAGGTTCTGCTAGACAATCTTTCTTTCGCTGTATCTCCAAAGTTTCGGCCCTTCTGGGTATGAAAAATTACTTTTTGTAGTTCTGTAATATTTCTTCTTTGCAATGCCATAGGTCTGATCAAAATTGGATGTGCCAAGTGGAATTTATGGTAACTTCCCCACAACTTGTTGATTTTTGGCCTTTCCAGGAGATCTCATTTGTATAGTGTGCCCCGCACAAAATAATTGGTATAAAACTTTGAAAATAGTACCAGAGATACTACAGACTGTCCGAAATCCAATGTAACCAGTCTCACTCAATTTGGATACTCTAGAAAGAAGTTATGAATGTTTTACCTAGAACACTTGCTTGAGACTAGTCAATAGGACTAGTTAGATACCCTATCTTCCACAGGGAGTATCTACAAATGTAAGATGACACAGAAGCTGAATTTTTTATTAAAGATACCTTACTCATTTCTGTGAATAGCCTCCATATTTTAGGGTCTGAAACATTATAGAAATAGTTTTATAGTGAAAATTCTGCAATGACTCAATTCAGGATGATTCCATAACCCTATCTTACACAGGCTGTATCTCCGAAAGTATAAGGCCTCAAGAGATGAAATTTTAAACCAACGTACCTTGATCCATGTAATAAATATCCTCCAAGCCGTTCCTTCTTAAATGTTGCAGAAAAATATTTATAGAGAAAATGCCAAGGTGTCTCATATGTAGCAGCGAAACCCCAAGACCCTGAGCTTTGATACCATATGTTAAGAACCAAATATCAATATAGCATAGAAAAAACTCACAATAAGTAATCAATGCCTTGAAAAATAAATAATTTCAGATAATAAGCCTCTTCGAGGGGGAAACCTCCTTATACACCACATAAATGTTCAAGTACAAGATGATTCCAAATGAAAATGTCTCCTTGGTATATATAGGAGACTAGGAGGTATAATTACAACTAATGGACTTAAGCCGACATAAATAAAATAACATTACTAATGTAATATGCCCCAATTAAGGGGTAATGATCCACTATTTAGGGCTTAACAAACAAAGATTTATATTTCAGGGTGGTAGGGTGGTGCTAGGGAGGACTATTGTCCTCAAAGTTTCAAGTGGGTGCTTGAACACAGGGAGTTGTAGCTTCCATCTGGTTGCAACTAAAAAAACCAGGGTGGTAGGGTGGTGCAAGGGAGAACCATTGTTATCTGTTATACAGGTTGGTGCCTGTGTGACTGGAAGTTGGTGCTTCCATCCAGTTGGTGTTGGAACACTCAGGGAGTTGGTGCTTCCTTCTAGTAGGTGCTAGAGAAACCAGAGAGTTGGTGCTCTTAGCAAGTTGCAGCTTGNGACTATTGTCCTCAAAGTTTCAAGTGGGTGCTTGAACACAGGGAGTTGTAGCTTCCATCTGGTTGCAACTAAAAAAACCAGGGTGGTAGGGTGGTGCAAGGGAGAACCATTGTTATCTGTTATACAGGTTGGTGCCTGTGTGACTAGAAGTTGGTGCTTCCATCCAGTTGGTGTTGGAACACTCAGGGAGTTGGTGCTTCCTTCTAGTAGGTGCTAGAGAAACCAGAGAGTTGGTGCTCTTAGCAAGTTGCAGCTTGTTAAAGCAGAGGTTGTAGCCTCATTTTGAGTTGGTGCTCAAAGAAATATGATGTATAGAACTTAAAGACTGCTTATCATTCCAAGAAGAAGAGGTTTTCTCCCTTTATGGGTTTCCTCATGAATATTTATCTCTGTGTATATCATATGTGTGATTGATGTTAATTATTCTTGTTGTTCATGACTTGCATAATCTTGATGATCACTTGGAAAACATTAATAATATTTCAATAGGCATAAAATTGTTTAAGCACAGTAACAAATGATTCACCCCCCCCCTCCCCCCCTCTCAGTTGTCTTAGTATTTCCAACAGTTGCATGCATAGCACTTGGAAGGCGGACATTTTTTCAGCTCATCGAATGCATAGGTGATATGGGCTCTCAACCATTCCAAATTAATATTAAAATTGTGTTAATGTATTTATCTGTGCCCCAATGACAATTTCAATTTCATAGCCATCTTCATGAGCCAACCTCATGCTGAGACTCAACGGAAGGTCCAAAGGTGGTTGTTGATAAACAACTCGATCATTTGAAAACATTGTTTGAGGTAGTGTTTATTTCCTCTCTTCTTAGCTTTGTATTATGTTTATTGCGCTCTACAATAGGTGACTGCAGAATGGTTACTTAAACAAATACTTGTTTAGCATCACATAAATAGGTGACTACAAAATGGTTACTTAAACATATACTTGTTTAGCATCACATAATGTAGAAACCTTTAGAAAAAGGGTTTTGTTCGTAGACTCAAATGTTTACTGACAATGCTATAAGGTAAGGTAGTGGAAAAAAGAAAGGGAAAAACTTAACCTTTGTACAAGGTAAGACATTTCCATATCGTTTTCTAAATTTGGAAGACAATCATTTATGGTCTACTCTTAGGTGATTTAGTGTTTCTTTGTTACACTCTGTTGCATAATTTGTATTATAAATAATAAATTAGAAAAAAAAACCATAATGAAAGAGTAATGTTGCATAATTTATATTATAAATAATAAATTAGAAAAAAAACAATAATAAAAGAGTAATAACAAAATACATTGCAAACAGTCATAACAAAATACATTGCAAACACAATATTTAATTCAACATATCACGATTCAAATTTAGGTATTCAAATTCAATAGGTATAAAATGCATAGTTTTTTCTTTAGATATTATTATCATTAAACCTATGCAGATTGCCAAGTGCAAATCATGCACCTCTGTTTTTTGAAATAAATAAAAAATACATTTTATTGATATGTTATCTTACTACTTTATTTTAATAAAAATATCTTAATATTTAAAAAATTTATTTATTTTAATATTTTCCAAATTAAATCAAATTGGACGTTTTTAATACATTGTAATTGTTTAACCTTTATGAAATGTTACTACGTTAGTTACATTCTAAGTAAAAAAACCAATCTTGATATGCATTAATGAGAGCATAGTTACGCTCTAAGTAAAAAAAAAAAAATCAATCTTAATATCGAAAAATAAATTAACATTGCATTGTATGGATGACTCTCTACTTAATAGAAAACAGCCTTTCCCCTTCGAAAGAACGCTGGCCATAAAAAACTGTATTGCATGAAAATATTTTGGATGAACATGCATTGTATTAACTCTATTTATTAAGCATTATATTAACTTTATTTATTTTTAACTCATAGACATCATGTGATAAATTATTTGAAAAATTCAAATAATTCTTTTTTAAGACATCATGTGATAAATTATTTGAAAAATTCAAATAATTTTTTTAAGATATATTTTGAAATTTTTTATATTCTCATCACTTTAATTGTTGAATTTTCTTTAACTCCAGTTATTCTAATGGTATGAATTCTCTTTAACCATCTTTATTTCATAAGGATATAATTATTGAAATTTAAACTATCCTGTGAACAAGAAAAATATCATATTTTGAAGTGAACAAAATAAATATTATATCTTAATTAAATAAATAATAATTTAACTTTTCTTAAATATATTAAACATCAGTTTCTCCTATTCATTGCATTGAGCAAGTAAGAGTACCTTTTGGGTCAAGGTCAATCCTTCGACAATGTTGTTATTATATATGTAATTATGTTTTTCGATAGATTGATTTTGTTCATTTCGACCATTTCTTTCAGTCATTAATTATATTTAATTATATATGTAACAAAGCTATACAGATTATAGTTAATTTAATTATATTAATTAATTTAATTCAATAATTTATTAATTATATTAATATAATTAATTTATCTTAACTTAAATAAGGACTATGACGACGAACTATGACTAATCTATTTCAAAGTAGCACTTGGTTATGATTGGAAGGAACTTTAGGTGAATAGAATACATGCCAAGTGACAGATTAGATTCATATACATGGAAAACTTCCATAAACAGGTTTAGAGTTTATTGCTTACTTCGTAATAATCTTCTTGCACATATGGAAAGCATGTGTTGTTTAACAATTTGTCCCTGGCCATTTATTTCAACAATGATAATATCACAGGATAATCTTCTTACATAGTGCAAAGCACACACACTTACTGAACGCATGCATTGTTTAACAACTTGTCCCTGGCCATCTATTTCAACAAAATACAAATATAGTGATGCACTTTGTAAATATGAAATTCACCACAAATACAATGATGGTTCACATTGAAAATAAGTGAGAGAAAATTCCATTGTCTTTTAAACATGTTAAAAAATGTTAGGGTAAAATTGTTGAAAACGTGCCAACTAATTTCCCATGCCGTAGCATGCACATCAACTAAATTTAGAATGTGCATGCATGTACACTACAATGAAAATTTTGTGTAATTGGTGTAACTGTTTGATAAATGTTATATATACTAGAGAGTAGCAATGTAGTGTAGTGTGGTGTGTGGGAAGAGAGGAGAGGATGGTTATATGCATGTAATTGGGTATTGTAATTCTACCTTGAATTAATAAGAATATAGATTATCATTGACCCACGTTTTTTTCCTGTACTAGGTTTCTACATAAATCTTTATGTTCATTGTGTGATTGTTGTTCTCATCTTTTATGCTTGACATTAATCTTTCTCTGTTTATGCTTTTGCTGCCTAACAAGTGGTATAAGAGCAGGTAAGCTGAGACGAGGGGACTTGTATGAGTTCAAGACATGGATCTACGTGAGTGAATCGGCTTGGGATAGTTTTATTACACGGTCATAGGTTATCTTTGTATGACAATGCGACAGTCACAGGAAAACTTCAAAAACTAAATTTTGGAGAAAAGTGTCATAGACTATCCTTTTATAAGGTGCGACAATTTTCTATTATAAGCAGTGCAACGACTGTTGTTTTTTTGGAAAAACAAGGTATGAAGTCAAGGTATAAAGTGAATATTTTATGAGGTGATACACATGAAGTGGATAAATTTATAAATGAGTGATTGACTTTTGTCTTATTATACACATAAGACAAATTATAAGAGGGATCGATTTTATTAAAGGTCGCTTTTAAATATAAATGGGTGGAGTTATAAAGCATTTCCCTATATAAATAAATAGAGTGGATGTTTTTAAAAGGTTTTAAATATATATATTTTAAATATGGTTTGGACTCAATTTTTTTTTTATTCAATCTTGAAATATATAAGAATATGTTTTCATAAAAGGAAGATTTGATTTTACAAGTAGTGAAGTGATTTGGATGGTTTTTGTGTTAATGGAGAAAGTGTAGAGTTCTAAGTTTGAGGTGAATAAATTCAATGGGAAAACAATTTTCAGTTATGGAAGCTCAAGATGAAGGACTTGCTTGTGCAACAAGAGTTGTAGAAGGCATTGGCAGGCAAGTCAAAGAGACCAGGTCAGACGAGGACTGAGATGATCTAGATTCAAGAGCTCTCAATACCATTCATCTGTGTTGGTAGATGATTTTTTGTTTAACATCGTTGGAGAGGAAAAAACAACAAACCTATGGATTAAGATAGAAATTCTCTATATGACAAATTCCTTGACCAACAAAATCTTCTGGAAGGGGAAGTTGTACAGCTTACAGATGAAAGAAGGTACAAAAATTATTGATCATTTGAATGTTTTCAATACACTGGTTTGTCAATTATCTAGTATGGAAGTAAAGTATGAATATGAGGACAAGGAAGTTACACTATTGTGTTCATTATCCGAGTGTTGGGATCATCTGGTCACTTCTATGTGGTTCAAATCAACAAATTCCATTGATTATGACATTGTTGTGGGAGCGTTGTTGGTTGAGAAAATGAGGAGAAGGTCTAGTAAACAAACCTCAACAACACAAGCAATTGTGGTCAGAGGTTGATCTACAGAAAGAGGGAAAGATCAGAGGGGTAAATCAAGTTCTAAGTCAAAAGGCAAGAAGAGTAAGCAGAAATGTTGGTTCTATGGAAAATCAGGGCATCTCAAGAAGGATTTTTGGAAAAGACAAAATACATCCAAAGAGGACTCCACAAAGGATGCAAAGGAAGCTAATTTAGCTGAAACAAGTTCAGGTTCGGGTTTAGGTATGGTTGATGAGGTATTGTCTACTTGTGATGTTTCACATCAACATCAACATTGGTTGTTAGATTCTGGTGCCTCCATCCACATGTGTATTCATAGAAATTGGTTCTCAACTTACCAATCTATTGATGATGGTGTTGTTTTTATGGGAAATGATTTTTCTGTAAAATTGTTGGGGTTGGTAGAGTCTGGATTAAAATGCATGATGGTTCTGTAAGAACATTAACAGATGTAAGTCATGTACCCGAACTTATAAAGAACTTGATATATTTGGGAGCTCTATATTCTGATGGTTACAAGTGTACAACTCAAGGTGGAGTACTGAAGGTGTCTAAAGGCATATTAGTAGTCATGAAGAAAAATATGATCAATAACCTTTATCATCTTGAAGGAAGGACAAAAATAAATCAAGCAGTGGTAGAATCTGAAGGTGCAAGTGACTCTATTCATTTATGGCATCAACGTTTATGTAGAAAAAAATTTAAAACAGGAAGACATATAAGAAAAGGTATCTGTGATTACATTCATTCATATGTTTGGGGACCATCCCGTACAGTTTATTTTGGAGGATCGTCATATTTTGTGACATTTATAGATGATTACTCCAGAAAGGTTTGGGTCTATTTACTTAAAATAAAAGATGATGTATTCAATACTTTTAAACAATTCAGATCTTTGGTTGAAAAGAGAACTGACAGGTCAATCAATTGTTTAAGAACATATAATGGAGGTGAGTTCACATATGTGGAATTTGAAAACTATTGCAAGGAAGCTGGGATCAAAATCCATGAGACCACAGTTTATACTCCTCAACAAAATGGTGTTGTTGAATGCATGAACAGGACTCTTCTAGAGAGAGCAAGGAGCATGCTTAGTAATGCCAAGTTGTAGCAAGAATTGTGGAAAGAAGGAGTCCTTACAACATGCTATTTGATAAATCGGTCACCATCAATTGCAATAATTGTAGTATTCTATAAGAGTTATGGACAGGTCATTCGTCTAATTAATCAAATCTTAGAATATTTGGTTGTGACGCTTATGCTCTTATTTCTAAAGATCGACATTCTAAGTTAGATCCTAGATCAAAGAGATATGTCTTTGTTGGTTATGGTGATGGATTTAATGGGTATAGATTGTGGGATCCTACTGCTCACAAACTCATCATTAGAAGAGATGTAGTATTTGATGAATCCTCACTCTTAAAATCAGAATTAGTAGATGTTGAAGTGAGACAAGAACAAGTACCACAAGTTCAACAAATTCAGTTGGAGACTCAACCATCTTCAGAAAGGGAGGAGCATGAAGAAGTTCCAGAAGAAGAAGAAGAAGAAGAAGATGCATAAAATATCCAAGAAACTGAGGATATGCCTCAACCATCTCTAAGGAGATCTACATGGGTCAGGAATCCTCCTACAAGGTATGATGATTATGTTTCATCCGTGGCTTTGGTTTCTATTGATGGAGAATATAGTTGTTTTCAGGAAGGAATTAAGGTATCTGAAAGTGATCCATGGAAAGAAGATATGAAGAATAAATGGATGCCTTAGAGAGGAATAAAACATCGGACCTGGTAGAACTTCCAAAGGACAGGAAGGTTTTCGGTTGCAAGTGGGTCTACAAACTGAAAAAGGGTGTTGATGATAAAGTTAAAAGGTATAAAGCAAGACTGGAAGCAAAAGGGTATTCTCAAAAGGAATGTATTAATTTTCATGAAATATTTTCACCAGTTGTGAAGCTTGTTTCAATTAATGTTGTGTTAGTACTAGTTGCTTTACTTGATCTTGAGTTAGATCAACTAGATGTTAAAACAATGTTTCTACATGGAGATTTGGATGAGGATATATATATGGAACATCCATAAGGGTTTGTTTAGGATTGCAATAAGAGTTTTGTTTGCAAACTTGAGAAGTCATTGTATGGCCTGACGCAATCTCCTAGGAAATGGTGCAAGAAGTTTGATTCCTTCATGGTGAGCCTAAATTTCACAAGAAGTGAATATGATCACTGTGTTTACCTTAAAAAGTTGGAAAATGACATATTCATTATTTTGGTGTTATATGTTTATGATATGCTTGTGGAAAGAAAAATCATGGTCGAAATCAACAGGTTAAAGACTTAGTTGGATAGGGCGTTTGATATGAAGGATCTAGGAGAAACAAAACAAATCTTAGGCATGAGGATACACATAGACAAGAAAAATGGTAAGGTGTGTTTATCACAACTGAAGTATGTGGAGAAAAATACTTATGATATTTGGTATGAATAATGTGAAACCCGTATAGATCCCTTTGGATTCCCATTTCAATATTTCTTTAGGTTTATGTCCTAGCAATGATGAAGAAAATAATTATATGTCTCATGTACCATATGTTAATGCAGTAGGAAGTTTGATGTAGGAAGTTTGATGTATGTGATGGTGAGTACTATACCATATATTTCACATGCAATTGGTGTTGTTAGTAGATACATGGAAAATCCAGGTAAAGAGCATCGGGAAATAGTGAAATGAGTGCTTCGGTATCTTAGAGGCACAAATAATTATTCTATCACCTATGACAGTTCCAGAGATTCAGTTTGTGGTTATGTAGATTCAGATTTTGTAGGTGACTTGGAAAAAAGGAGATCCACTTCAGGATATGTATTTATTGTTGCTGGAGGACCTGTTAGTTGGATTTCGAAGCTTCAAAACGTAGTTTCTTTATTCAATACCGAGGAAGAATATATGGCTACTTCACATGCATGCAAGGAGGCAATTTGGTTAAAAGGTTTTCCGAGTGAGTTTGGAAGGATGTAGGACAAGGTGAAAGTATTATGTGATAGTCAAAGCGGTATTCATTTGGCTAGCAATCCATCTTATCACAATAAGACGAAGCATATTTCTATTTAATACCATTTTTTAAGACATTTCGTTGATGAAGGAGGAGTGGATATAGAAAAGGTCCATACAAAAGTGAATTCTACAGACATGTTTACGAAACCAGTTTGTTTAGAGAAGCTACGATGGTGTTTGGCTTCTCTTGGATTGCAGAAAAGGTGATGAATTAATCCAGGCATGATATATCAGGTAAATTGTTGTCAAGGTGGATATTGTTGAAAATTTCCAGTGTGGTAGCATGCACATCAACTAAATTTAGAATGTGCATGCATGCACACTACAGTGAACAATTTGTGTAACTAGTGGATCATATTGTAATTAGTTTGTCTAACTGTTTGATAAATGCTATATATATGAGTGAGTAGCAATGTAGTGTAGCGCGGTGTGTGGGAAGAGAGGAGAGGATGGTTGTATTCCTGTGATTGGCTATTGTAATTCTCCCTTGAATAATAAGAATACTGATTATCATTGCCTCATGGTTTTTTCCCATACTGGATTTCCACGTAAATCTTTGTGTTCATTATGTGATTGTTGTTCTCATTTTTTATGCTTGTCATTAATCTTTCTCTATTTATGCTTATGTTTCCTAACAAAAGTAAGAGTCCAGCAAAAACTTTCGATGGGACAATTTTCTTGGGATTTCTCTGGTAGGGTTTTCTGGATTTGATCACTTTTACAACGATGGTTTTGACCGGACCTGAATACCTGGTAAAGCTCGATGCACATCGGTTATTAGATTTCCGTACATTTTTTAATTTTTTTTATTAACAAAATATATTTGAATTTGAGCTAGGTTCACTATATATTTGATTCATTTATAAATCTTAACAGTTAAAATGTTTATCTTTATTTTTCAAACGCTTTAATATCTTATATATAAAATAAGTTCAAAAATTTTCCTATGCTTGAATCTTTTAAATGCTAAAATTTACTATTAAGAAACTTGTTTTTGCTTTGTTTGACTGAGATTCACAAGGTTTTCTCAACATTTGGGCTTTCCATTTGTTTTGGGATAATTGGGAGTTTTAGTTTTCTATTTCCATTGTAGAAATTGATTTGCAGGAATCACACTAAGTTTTGAGTGGATCTCCCATTGTTTAAGCATTGTGGCCACGTTTTCGATATTGAGAAGCATCGTTTGACACTTGAATGATTATGTATGGCATGCAATACATGCAAACTACGAAGTAGATATTAGACATTGCTTCCTCTTCCCATTCCTAATCATTTTGAATCAAAGGCATTATGAGCAACTCAAAATTCCCAATGTTTTTCTTACCACAACATATAAGTTTCCATTATCTTAGCACATATTATACATCATATAACTTTCTATCATCTTGCACATATTAGACATCACAGGCTCTTCTCATTCCTAGTCATTTTCAATCAAAGGCCTCATTGTATGGCCTGAGGCAGTCTCCCAGGCAATGGTACAAGAAGTTTGATTCCTTCATGGTGAGCCTAAATTTCACAAGAAGTGAATACAATCACTGTGTTTACCTTAAAAAGTTGGAAAATGACATGTTCATTATTTTGGTGTTATATGTTTACGATATGCTTGTGGAAAGAAAAATCATGGTCAAAATAAACAGGTTAAAGTCTTATTTGGATAGGGTCTTTGATATGAAGGATCTAGGAGCAACAAAACAAATCTTAGGCATGGGGATACACATAGACAAGAAAAATGGTAAGGTGTGTTTATCACAACTGAAGTATGTGGAGAAAAATACTTATGAGATTTGGTATGAATAATGTGAAACCCGTATAGATCCCTTTGGCTTCCCATTTCAATCTTTCTTCAGGTTTATGTCCTAGTAATGACGAAGAAAATAATCATATGTCCCGTGTACCATATGTTAATGCAGTAGGAAGTTTGATGTATGATATGGTGAGTACTATACCATATATTTCACATGCAATTGGTGTTGTCTGTAGATACATGGAAAATCCAGGTAAAGAGCATCGAGAAATAGTGAAATGGGTGCTTCGGTATCTTAGAGGCACAAATAATTATTCTATCACCTATGATAGTTCCATTGATTCGGTTTACAGTTATCTAGATTCAGATTTTGTAGGTGACTTGGAAAAAAGGAGATCCACTTCAGGATATGTCTTTAATGTTGCTGGAGGACCTATTAGTTGGATGTCGAAGCTTCAAAACGTAGTTTCTTTATCCAATAATGAGGCAGAATATATGGCTGCTTCACATGCATGCAAGGAGGCAATTTGGTTAAAAGGTTTTCCGAGTGAGTTTGGAAGGATGTAGGAAAAGGTGAAAGTATTATGTGATAGTCAAAGCATTATTCATTTGGCTATCAATCCATCTTATCACAATAAGACGAAGCATAATTCTATTAAATAACATTTTTTAAGACATTTTGTTGATGAAGGAGGAGTGGATCTGGAAAAGGTCCATACAAAAGTGAATTCTACAGACATGTTTACGAAACCAGTTTTGTTAGAGAAGCTACGATGGTGTTTGGCTTCTCTTGGCTTGCAGAAAAGGTGATGAATTAATCCAGGCATGATATATCAGGTAAATTGTTTTCAAGGTGGATATTGTTGAAAATTTTCCATCTAATTTCCCATGTGGTAGCATGCACATCAACTAAATTTAGAATGTGCATGCATGCACACTACAGTGAACAGTTTCTGTAACTGGTGGATCATATTGTAATTAGTTTGTCTAATTGTTTGATAACTACTATATATATGAGTGAGTAGCAATGTAGTGTAGTGCGGTGTGTGGGAAGAGAGGAGAGGATGGTTGTATTCCTATGATTGGCTATTCCAATTCTCCCTTGAATAATAAGAATACTGAATATTATTGCCTCATGGTTTTTTCCCGTATTAGGTTTCCACGTAAATCTTTGTGTTCATTGTGTGATTGTTGTTCTCATTTTTTATGCTTGTCATTAATCTTTCTCTGTTTATGCTTATGTTTCCTAACAAAAATAAGAGTCTAGCGCAAACCTTCGATTGGACAATTTTCTTGGTATTTCTCTAGTAGGGTTTTTTGGATTTGGTCACTTTTACAACGATGGTTTTGACCAGACCTGAATACCTAGTAAAGCCCGATGCACGTTGGTTATTAGATTTCCGTACACTTTATTTACTTTTTATTAACAAAATATATTTGAATTTGAGCTAGGTTCACTATATATTTGATTCATTTATAAATCTTAACAGTTAAAATGTTTATCTTTATTTTTCAAACGCTTTAATATATTATATATAAAATAAGTTCAAAAATTTTCCTATGCTTGAATCTTTGAAATGCTGAAATTTACTATTAAGAAACTTGTTTTTTCTTTGTTTGACTGGGATTCACAAGGTTTCCTCAACATTTGGGCTTTCCATTTGTTTTGGGATAATTGGGAATTTTAGTTTTCTATTTCCATTGTAGAAATTGATTTGCAGGAATAACACTAAGTTTTGAGCAGATCTCCCATTGTTTAAGCATTGTGGCCACGTTTTCGATATTGAGAAGCATCGTTTGGCACTTGAATGATTATGTATTGCATGCAATACATGTAAATTGCAATACATGCAAACTATGAAGTAGATATTAGATATTGCTTCCTCTTCCCATTCCTAATCATTTTGAATCAAAGGCGTTATGAGCAACTCAAAATTCCTAATGTTTTTCTTACCATGACATATAAGTTTCTATTATCTTAGCACATATTATACATCATATAACTTTATATCATATTGCACATATTAGACATCACAGGCTCTTCCCATTCCTAGTCATTTTCAATCAAAGGCCTTATGAGCAACTCAAAATTCCCAAAGTTTTTTTTTATAAGTTTATATCATCTTGTATGCAAAAGGCTTCTTGTCAGTGACATCACCACTATAGTAGCACTTGTTTACATATATTCAAACAATTTCTTTGTAGTTGGGATTACTACTTTAATAATGATATGATATATATATATATATATATATATATATATAATTTGTAAAATTCTGAGGAACTAAAGGCTTCGCAACAGGTCTGTCTTTTGACCTCTTGTTGGTCTCTAAGTTCAAGGTTTCAAAGTTGTCCTTGCTATTTCTTTAGGAAAACAAACATGTCTGAAAGTTATCCCCTCAAATTTGTCTTTAAACTCATGATTGGATGATCTTTTAAGGTGCCATTGCAAGTGTTTTTCCCAACCAAGGTTAACACATGCATAAACCTTAAAACATACAATACTTCTCTAGATATTTAACTACTTGCAACTGATAAATAACTAAGCATACATGAAAATTGAACACATTATGTTTTTGGCCAACATGACCCTGAAAAAACCCCCCATGGGGAAAACCAATGAGAGAAATAGATGTATATATGGAGATATCAAAGTAAGAGCTACAACATGTTGAGATTTTATGTAATTTTGGAATTTATTCCTAAATGTAATTGCAATAGTTATTCCTAAGTGTAATTGTGAAAGGATTTATTGATAAATCATGTATTTTAGGTCTTTTAGAGTATAAATAGAGGTTATATCGAGTCATTTTGATCACTCATTGAATATAAGTACAAGAGAGTAGTACACACTTATCTAGGAGGTTGTTCTTGGTTCATGTATGGGTCTCTTTGGTATTGATTTCGTGAGCATTGTATGGTATTGTACATGTTGGAGGAATCTATAGTGAGGAAAGTTTGCAGCGTTTTCTCCCCCTTGAGGGTTTCCCTAAGGATATATCTTATTTTTCTGTGGATATTTATCTTTAAGTTGTGATCCTTTTGCATATTAAATAATAATAAAATAATACAATACTTTAAATGTTGGAAAAACAAAAAGAAATTCAACATGGTAACCGAGCATGCCTGAAAAAAGAAGATTTTTTTGTAGATTTTTGGAAGTGTTTTGACAAACTAACTTCAACTTCCCAGGCATGATGACTACCAGCACCAAAATTGATGAGAAGTTGGAAGGAGTGAAAAAATTCATAGCATGGAAGTATAGAGTAGGCATCCTTCTAGAAGAACATGATTTAGAAAGATTTGTTGAGGAGGATGTTCCAGAACCAAAGGAAGATGAGGCCAAGGAAAAGCATAAAATTAACCAGGCCATGGCTAAGAGGATTATTGCAGACTCAATCAAGGATCATCTGATCCATCATGTTTCTTTGTTAAAATCTCCGAAGAAGATGATGGATGCATTGAATCGTCTATTTGAATGAAAAAACATCAACAAAAGGATAACATTGAAGACCCAGATGAAAAATGTGAACCTTCAAGATTCATATTCCATTCACTCTTACTTCCCTAGAGTGAATCATATCAAGGAACAAATTGAAGCTATTGGAGACACTATTGATGAATCAAAAATGGTGATGACCACCTTGAATGGTTTCCCAAGGTCATGAGATTCATTCATTCAAGGAATATGCTCAAGGAGGAAGCTAATCAAGTTTAGCAGATTATGGGAAGATTTCACTCAAGAGGAAGCAAGGCTGGTAGCAAGAGAAGAAAATTAAGGGATGATGATCAAGCTTTAGATGCTCATACAAGGAAAGTAAAGAGTAAGAAAGAACCCTCATCCCCAAAGCAACCTCAAAATTAGAAGAAGAATCAAAGAGACTATTCAAATGAAATGTGTTTTAGTTGCGAAAAATTGGGACATGTTGTAAAATTTTGTCCCCTTATTATTAAACTAAAATAAAATGAAAATGGAAAGAGGCATCATGATCGTGTCACTGAAGATGATGAACCATAAAATAAAATTGAAAGAGAATATGATTCAAGTGATGATGACTACGTCCTAATATCAACTCTCACGGGAAAAATCACCCCTGGAAATGATACTTGGTTGGTGGATAGAGGTGCTTCTAAGCACATGAAAGGGTATACAGGTTCTCTGTCAAAATTGATTCATAAAGACTCACCTCGTAATGTGAAGTTGGGTGATCTTTATCAGTATCCGATCAAAGGAGTAGGAGAGACCTCCTACAAACTAGATTCTGGGAAGGCAATGAGGATGAAGGATGTGCTTTATGTACCAGGTTTGAAGAAGAACCTTCTCTCAATTTCAGCTTTGGATGAGAAGGGTTTCAGTGTTTCATTTGTAGATATAGAAGTTCTCATGTGGCCAAAAGGAAATATGTTTGATGATGCAGTCATTATTAGTGTCCAAGAAGGAGGACTGTATAAATTAAAGGGACGCTTAGATTCAACATTGATTCACAACATTGTGAATTCAAGTGATCTATGGCATAGGATATTTTCCCACCCACACTATAGAGATTTACCAATCGTGAGAAATATGGTAACAGGACTACCATAGATTCAGATGAATCTAGATGGCATGTGCAAAGGTTGTGCACAAGGAAATAATGTGAAGAACCCATTTCCAAGCAATGACAACAGAGCCAAAGGAGTCTTGGATATTGTACACTCAGACGTATGCGGACCAATGTCAACACCATTGCTCATCGGGTACATATATTATGTATCTTTTATTGATGATTACTCACACAAAAATTGGATTTACTTCTTGAAGTCAAAAGGTGAAGTATTTGGTATGTTCAAGGAATTCAAGGCACTAGTAGAAAAAATAATAGAAAGGAAGATAAAGACGTTGAGACCAGACAATGGAGGATAATTCACCTCAGATGAATTCTTATATTTCTACAAAGAAGTTGGGATTAAGAAGGATCTCTATACTCCCTATAATTTGCAGCAAAATGGAGTGGCGGAGAGAAAGAATCATATGATTATGGAATAAATGAAGGCCATGATCCATGATCAATATTTACCTATGTATATATGCGTAGAAGCTGCGCTGACAACTGTGTACATACAAAACAAAAGTCCCCATCGAGTTCTTGAAAGAGAGACACCAGAGGAAATGTTTTCAGGAGATAAGCCAAAGGTCAGCCACCTGAGGATATTTGATTGTCCTGAATATGTGCATGTCCCCAAGGACAAGATAAAAAAATTGGACCCATCTAGAGAGAAAGTTATATTTGTTGGGTAGAGTGACACATTGAAGGGCTACAGATTATACATTCCTGGTCACCGAAAGATCGAGATTAGCAAGGATGCAACCTTTGATGAGGATGTAGATCTTCACAAATCAAAGAAGGGTCATGCAGAGGAATCTCATGATAAAGAGATGGAGTTCCTAGAGCCACAGAGACAAGAGAAGTGGAAGAAGAGGAATCCATTCCTGAGGATCAGGATATGTCCAAACCACAGAGGCCTATGGAGAAGCCTACATAAAAGAGAAGAATAGCTTGGGAACAAGAGGCCATCAAAGATGCAGAGAGATATGGTGCCCATAATGGATCATCTAGGAAAGTCAAAAAACCAAAACCGTATCCTATCTATGTGGAATTATTGTGTGATATCATTGATGTAGAGCCTACCATCTATGAACAAGTTGCAGGAAAGAAAGAATGGAAGGATTCCATGATCAAGGAATACCAATCAATAGTGAAGAATGATGTTTTGGATGTGGTTCCCAGATCCAAGGAAAAATCATTTATGAGATCCAAGTGGATGTTTAAGATGAAGCATGCTACAGATGGAAGCATTGAGAAATACAAGGCTAGATTTGTAGCAGTAGGATTTTCTCAGAAGGAAGGAATTGACTACGAGGAGACTTTTTCTCTTGAGGCAAGATATAGTTCAATAACGTTTGTTCTTTCAATAGCTACTGCGATGAAATGGAAGGTTCATCAGATGGACGTGAAGACGACATTTTTGAATGGGGTAATAAAGGAATAGGTTTATGTGGAACAACTACAAGGATTCGAGACACATGACAGGGAGACGCATGTGTGCAGGTTAAAGAATGAATTATATGGTTTGAAGTAGGCACCAAGAGCATGGTATGGTCGGATTGATGGTTTTCTGATGAGCTTGGGATTTACCAAGAGCATTGCAAATCCTAACCTTTACTTCAAGGTTGAGGATGACCTATGGAACAGTGATATTACTACTATATGTGGATGACCTATTCTTGACAGGAGTGGAGAAGCTCATCATTGATTGTAAGAGAAAACTTGTTGCAGAGTTCGAAATGAAAGACCTAGGTTTGATGCACTACTTTTGGGTCTATAGGTATGGAAAAGGAAGAACGAGATCTTCCTAAATCAGGGAAAATATGTCGTGGATATCCTAAAGAGGTTTGGGATGTTAGATTGTAAGCCAATGGCTACACCAATGCCATCAAATATGAAGTTTCTCGATGATACGACTTAAGAGGTTGTGGATGCTACATTATACATGCAGATGATTGGATCATTGATGTATTTGAAAAATAAACAACCATATATATGTTTTGTTGTGAACACCTTGAGTCAGTACATGGTTGATCCTAAACGTGTTCACCTTATTGTAGTAAAACATGTGATGAGGTACCTTAAAGGTACAATGGATTATGGGCTCAAGTATGTTGTATATAGTGATATCAGTCTACTTGGATATTCAGATTCATATTGGGATGGTTGTGTTGAAAACCAGAAAAGTACATTAGGATGTTCCTTCACTTTGGGATCCAGTATGATTTCATGGATCAGTAAGAAGTAGTCATGTGTAACACTCAGTACAGATGAGGCAGATTATGTGGCAGCATGTGCAGTAAATTGTGAAGTAGTGTGGATTCATAAATTACTGAATGGATTATTCCATACTGCGATGGAGGTGACCTGTATCTTGTGAGACAACCAGAGTTGTATAAAGTTGTCATAGAATTCGGTCTTTCATGATAGGTCGAAGCATATCAAAATAAGGTATCACTCTATCATGGATATGGTACAGAAGGGAGCAATGAGGCTCCAATATGTGGCTACTGATGAGCAAGTTGCAGATGTACTGAAAAATCCATTGTCAAGGATGAAGTTCAAGTACTTCAGAGAGTGATGGAGTGATGGGTTCAGATTTTATCATAGGGTAGTGGATGTCATGATGACATGTTGTATCTATTGGAGAGATACCCACCATCCCTGGATGCATGTTGAAGAGATGAGGTACATATTTTATCACAAGGTACTGGATGTTATGTAGAATATATTTGATCTTTCTGCGAGAAACTAGATAGTCTCATGATGGCATGTTGTATCTATTGGAGAGCTATCCACCAGCCTTGAATGCATGTTGTGAAGTCACTATGGATTTCCTGTGATGTATATATTGGTGTTTCCGACAATCAATGGTCATGAGCTTGTATGGATGGAGACAGTGTTAGAGTCTGTGTCAGATAGAATACCTTCCTCATTAAGAGGGAGTGTTGAGATTTTATGTAATTTCGGAAGTTATTCCTAAATGTAATTGTATTGGTTATTCCCAAGAGTAATTGTGAAAGGTTTTATTGATAAGTCATGTATTTTAGGTCTTTTATAGTATAAATAGAGGTTATATTGAGTCATTTTGATCACTCACTGAATATAAGTACGAGAGAGTAGTACACACTTATATAGAAGGCTATTCTTGGTTCGTGTCTGGATCTCTTTGGTCTTGATTTCATGAAAGATCGTAGTATGACATTGTACATGTTGGAGGAATCTATACTGAGGAAAGTTTTTGGGTTTTTATCCTCTTTGAGGGTTTCCCTGAGGATACATCTTATTGTTCTATGGATATCTATCTTTTAGTTGTGATCCTTTTGCATATTAAATAATAATAAAATAATATACTACTTTTAATTGTTGGAAAAACAAAAAGAAATTCAACACAACAAAGAAATACAACTAAAGAACCCGATACAATAGCAACTCCTCTCAATATGATTTGGATTTCTTTATTTCTTTGTGTCTTATAGCCTTAGAAGAGTGCACCCTTTTCCTTGGTGTGCCTCTTCCACTTGTATTTCCTTACTTTAACCATTGCTTTTCCTTTGCCTTGCTTTGATGTAATCTTCCGCCCCTTGCCTTGGAGAAAGCACCCAATACTATGGTGCGCCCCTTGCCTCACACTTGGACTTACTCCTTGGATTGTAACCCACACCAACAAGTGTGACCTCACACACTATTGTGCCCTCTATGCTCAAGAGTTTTCCCACTCCAAGTATGTGTGCCTCTTCCTCAAGGATGCACCCCCTCATAAGCTAGATGTGCCTCCCCTCTTTGGATGTGCCCCTCCACTAAATTGTGTGCCTCCTCTCTAGAATTCTCCCTTGCTCCGGCACTAGCACCTAACCTCCATGAATTATCTTCAAGGAAGCTTGCACCCACAATCGCTTCTCCTCCAAACCCTTGACCTCATGCGCCCTCTTCTCCTCAAGAAATGTTCCCAAGTGTTCTCCAAACCCTCACTCTCTCTTCCTCTTCACTTCTATTCTCCTCACCTAAGTCCCTCAAGTGATCAAGTGAAGAATAGAGACTCTCTTTTTCCTATGCGCCCCCTTTATCCATCCAAGGGAAAACCTAAAAGACTAATGGATAAGATTAACTCTTGCCAAGTATAATAAATGGGTGAGATATCATCTCATAAATATCACTTGGAAACCCACTTTGCTCAAGTTTCCATAGTTTTCTTTATGTCTCTTAATTCACCCACATAGCGAATTAATTGTCACTTTATGACTTAAGTGAAATATTTCACTTTGGACTTAAATCTCCTAAGTCAAAGTAAAATTAGAACATAAAGTAAAGGTATAAGGATAATAGTCTCCCCCTTTGTGTTTAGAGACTCATAAACACAAGGGGACCACTTTCCAAGGTACGCAAATCTCAACACTCTCTTTTACCAAGGAAAGTGTCACTCACCCCTCCAATCTCGTCCTTGCAGTGGACACCATTACATGATATAAAATACTCATTGAGTATGAATGTACCCTGATCATCAAAAGTGGCCTCTGACCCTGATCTACTTGACCTGCATGATCTCTAGATGGAAGTCCATCTCCACCTATCCAAGACCTCCTTGAATTAATGTCCTTCTTGATCTAAACTGTGATCTTTGCATCTCACCTAATATATCTACCTTGGCATCTCACCAAGGATCTATACCTCTTGGCATCTTATCAAGAATATTTATCTCTTAGCATCTCACCAAGAGTCTCTTGATCTTGGCATCTCACCAAAGATCCTCACCTTGGTCTCTCACCAAGGGTCTTCCTTCTGAAGAGGAATCTGAAATTGATCTACTCGTCTCCATAGCCAAGTGAGACTCAAACCTCTCTGGCACCCTACTCACACTCATCAATCTTTGATTCTATGAAGCCCTTGCACCAACTATTTGTCTACTCAACAACTTTGAAATGGAATTTGTCTCGGGTGGTACAATCACCGTTGAAAATGGTGTACTCGACAACTGAGTCTACGTCCCATAAGATAAAAATCTCTCAATATGTGGGACCTCCTCAACTCTTTCTACGCACCAACCGCTATATTATGTCTCAATTGTAAAACAACCTATGAAGCACACTCCCTCTCAAATTGAGCAGTGAACTCTTGCTCCTCTATTGTCCTTGTTGCACCATCCTGCTGCTTCTTCTTATTCTTGGGACACTGTTCATCATAGTTCCCCATCTCTCCACAAGCAAAACATCTCACTTTTCTTATCTCTCTCTCCTATCCACTACCACTTTGTTGTGGCTTGGCCCCTCCCTCGGGACCTTGTCTATCACCCTGACCGATCTTGTTCTTTCCYTTTGCATAAAGAGAAATATCCTCCTCACCCTCTTCAACGTGTTGTTGGCCTGTAGATCCAAAGATGAATCTCATCTCCTCTTGTACTAAGTCATCCGAGAGTTTCTCCCAATTGGGCATAGCCTCCCTAGACACAATGCCTCACACAAAAGYGTCCCAAGGTTTGGAGAATCCATTTAAGGATTTCCTCACCAAAACCATGGGATCCATTATCTCACCAACTCCGCCCTCCAACTCATCTCTAGTCTGAGTAAATATCCCAAGGTATGAGGTCACCGAATCTGACTTGAGCATCTTAATGCTCTTAATCTTATCCTGCAAAACCATCTTCAGGTTCTGATTAGGACTCTGGTATAGTTTTCATAATGAATCCAACATCTCAAAAGAAAACTCCTTACCAGTCAAATGAAGTATGACATGGTCTCTCACTGCATCACATATAGTCCTGTTTGTCATGTTGTTCCTCTTCCTGAGATTTTCTACCACTGAGGGAGAAGTAATAGGAGGAAGAACCACTGGAGCCTGAACTATATCCCATAGTTCAAGATCCTCCCAAACAAACACTATTCTGGTCTTCCAAGGGGACCAGTTACTAGCACTTTCTAGCCTATCCTCCACCCTCATTTGTGTCACCAACATGACTACCCACTAAATCCCAAACTGATGCTAAACACCAAAAAAGAAAACAACCTCACTCCTATACACACATGTGAGAAAATAGGTTGTCCAAAATTGTCCAAAATTGTCCAAAAATTCTTCCCACTGTATGCTCCAAGAAATCAACCAAACTTAGCCCTTTGGCTCTGATACCATGTAAAATTATGAGGAACTAAAGGCCACCCATCATGTATGTCTTTTGACCTCTTTTTGGGCTCTAAGTTCAAGGTTTCAAAGCTATCCTTGATGCTTTTTTAGGGCAACAAACATGTCTGAAATTTATCCCCTCAAATCTTCCTTTAAACTGATGATTGGATGCTCTTTTAAGGTGTTATTGCAAGTTTTTTTCATAACCAAGGTTAGCACATGAATAAACCTTAAAACATATAATAATCATCTAGATATTTAACTACTTGTAGTTGAAAAATAACTAAGCATGCATGAAAATTGAACACATTATGTTTTTCATCAACATGACCCTGGAAAAACCCCCCATGGGGAAAGCCAGTGAGAGAGATAGATGTATATATGGAGATATCAAAGTAAGAGCTAAAATAAAGAAATACAACTAGAGAACCCGATACACTAGAAACTCCTCTCAAGATGCTTTGGAGTTCTTTATTTGTTTGTTCCTGCTAGCCTTAGAAGAGTGCGAACTTTTCCTTGGTGCACCTCTTCCACTTTCCTTTCCTTGATTTAGCCCTTGATTTTCCTTTTCCTTGACTTGATGTAGACTTTCATCCCTTTCCTTGGAGAAAGCACCAAATACTATGGTTCACCCCTTGCCTCAAAATTGGATTGCAACCCACACCAACAAGTGTGCCCTCACACACTATTTCACCCTCTATGCTCAAGAGTGCGCCCAATCCAAGTATGTGTGCCTCTTCCTCAAGGATGCACCCCCTCACAAGATATATGTGCCTCCTCTATTTGGATGCACCCCTCCACTAGCTTGTGTGCCTCCTCTCTTGAATGTGCCCTTGCTCCAACACTAGCGCCCAACCTCAATGAATGCTCTTCAAGGAATATTGTACCCACAATGGATTCTCCTCCAAACCCTTGACCTCATGCACCCTATTCTCCTTAAGAAATGCGCCAAAGTGTTCTCCAAAACATCAATCTATCTTCCTCTTCACTTCTCTTCTCCATACCCAAGTCTCTCAAGTGATCAAGTGAAAAATAGAACCTATCTTTTCCCTATGAGCCCCCTTTAGCCACCCAAGGCAAAACCTAAAAGACCAATGGCTAAGATTAACTCTTGCCAAGTATAATCAATAGGTGAGATCTCATCTCATAAATCTCACTTGGAAACCCACTTTGCTCAAGTTTCCATAGTTTGCTTTATGTCTCTTAATTCACCCACAAAGTGAATTAATTGTCACTTTATGACTTAAGTGACATATTTCACTTTTGACTTAAATCTCCTAAGTCAAAGTGAAATTAGAACACAAAGTAAAGGTATAAGGGTAATAGTATCCCCCTTTGTGTTTAGAGACTCATAAACACAAGGGGACCACTTTCCAAGGTACCCAAATCTCAACAAAATTTAGGTAAAAAATTTGTTTATAAAATCTTCAAAATTGTGAACTCGTGGTTTCATTGTTTGGGTATCAAAGTCTTTTCATAGGGGAATTTCATTTTCACATTGCATTTTCTTGAATCTTTTTTACATAGATTGGATTTATATGTGTTGATCTCAATTCTCTCACTTGTTTCTCTTAGAACCTAAGTTATAGGTAGGGCAATGCCATTGAGTCATTTATCTCATTGATCTTGACCTAAATCATTGTAATTTTATCTTCTTGATACGAGTTTTGAGCATGGAATTTTTTAATATTGTTCAATGTTTCTTGATACTCTTTCCTCACAATCCATTGTTTCTATTTGTGCTTGTCAGACATCACCTACTGTTGTTACTAAGCATAGAAAACTTTGATTACATAAAGAAACTTGTAGTAGCTTGTTGAAATTCTATAAGTTTACACCCATAAAGGATTTCAATGAGTGGGGCCACGAGCATGCATGGGTGTCGCCAAGTCGTCACCACGCCATGCATTGAGAGCCCTATACAAATAGAGGATGATATAGTTAATGTCGTCCACCGCAAGGAGGACAGGGATAGTAGGGAGGAGTATGAACTCCTCCCCACCAAATGTTGACATGATGAGTTTGTGTGGGATTTCATGGATCTGGTACATTGAGAAGATGCTCTGGTATTTGATACAGAGCTGCATCACAAAGAGGTGGAGTACAAATAATAGAGTGGGTAATGATATTTTTTTGACAGTCATTTCCAATGAGATGGGAATCCTTTTATCTGAAAAATTGATTGCATTTTTGGTTGTCCCCTATTTTTGACTAAGTGAGAGGAAGAATTGGTGCTCCGACCTACTCCTGACAAGCCTAGGGAGTGTCTCTTCTTGGTTTCCAGGTATTTTGTTGTATTCCCCATAGATTTTATGGTGGTTTTTTTGGTTTTTTTTTCTAGGTTGGTGTGGGGCTGGTTGTCTACTTCTAGGTTTGGATAATTTGGACAATGTTTTGGTCAGCTCTAGAGGACAGATTTAATAATTCTCTTCCTACTTTTTCTCCCTCTCTTTTTTTCATCCCCACCCTATAAGCACTTTTGTTTTAGTCGGTTATGGAATTTTTACTTGTAGCTTTCTCCCTAGTTAAGGCAACTCATGTTCCATGAAGGGATAGGTGTCAACATAAAAAGAATCCTAGGTATGGGTCAGGAAGGGCCTCAACCTCAAGAACCCATAAATCCACCTCTATGGATGATGAAGATACTTGGGAGGCTGCGAGGGGTTTTGTTGAGAATTTCTTTGCAAAGGCCAAACAAGAAATGGAGGAATTGGAAAATGAGGTCAGGGGAAAAAGACAAAGCCTCATTTATACTCAATATCCGACCTATTCCCGAACCCATGGCACCATGTTCCTTAGAATATTTGAGACCTACTAGTTAGTTAGATCCTTAATTTCCCAAGCTCTAGAAAATAGAAAGAAGGAACAAGACATCCTTCAAACCATTAGTATTTTTGAAGGAAAATATGAGGCTATGTGAAAAGTGGATTTTGGTATTGGAATATCAATCACATAGGCCAGAGAGGAAGATGGAAAATTAAAGCATGAGGAGGTCTCCTTAGGTTTAGAGGCACTCAAGATAATCCCATTGTTTTGGACGAATATCCACAGCCTTCAGGGACTGCACAAGAGGAAGAAAGAGAAACCAATGTGGAGGCGGATAGGTTTGCAAAGGAGAATTCTTAACCCCTACCTGTTTGATGTTTGGTTTGTCTTTCAACTTTTCTTATAATATGAAAAATTACATGTAGTTATCTCTATTAATGACTTCATTTTGTAATTTAGTATATAGAAGGCTTACTAAGTACAATATGAACAAGTTTGATGAATCTCAACTGGTGAGGGTTTTGGTTTCCCTTGGGGTGGGCCCTCACTAGAGACTATTGTAACTCCTTTTTGTATATAATGTAATAATATATATGTGTTTTTAGTTTAAAAAAAAAAGTCAATAATTTTAAGCACTAATGTAGAAAATATAACTTATAATGAAGAAGAAACATGAATCCTGAGAATTGAAAAAGTAGTGTTGGACTCACAAGGGTGTAACTATATCTCCTTCATATGAGGTGCATGGGAGAAAGGAGTAGAGTGAACCCCAATTTGATGAGAATAGGATAGAAGAAGATTCAAACTTAATATGCTTATAGAAATAATTTATTTTCCTTACATAAGTGTAACATTTTATTGTGAGAAAGTTTGTTGAGGTGTGTGAAGAACTTTAATGAGAGTCAAATTCTATGAGATCAGCCTCGATTGAACAAATAAGAGATGTATTTTGAAGGAAAAAATATTTTAGAAGATGGCATGAAGACAACTTTCCCCAACGACGTGAGTTGGCCTAATAGTTAAGAACATATATTTCCCCCTTGGAGGTCATTGGTTTGAATCCAAATGGGGAGTAGGGTATATACACTTCCGTTGACTAAGTTGTATGAGACACCTCAAAATTTGAATATGTTGGAACAAAATTTTAAGCATGTAAAGGTTAAAAATGTGTGCACAACATTGATTTGGATTAAGACACTCAACATGAAAAGGTTAAAAAGGTATACACAACACTGATTTTTTTTACCACCTCTATTGCATGGGGTTGCACATGTGATTTTTTATCACATGAGTTAGATTTTTTTTCAAGTTGGTAACATGATCCTAGCCTTCCAAAGGTTGGGATGTTGGTGGAGGTTACTTCACTTGTGCATCATGGAGGCTTGTTGGATGCAGGCCTAGCTAGGAAGAAAGGCTATTTTTGGAGGAAAAACAAATAGAAGATAGTTGGAAGGAAAAGTAGCACATGTAAGAGAAGCAGGAGAAGCGTGCATGCAAGGAAGACCTAACGACACTAGGGTTAGGGTTTTTGTAATGCATTGTAATGGCTGGTGAGCCGATGATATAAATAAGTAGTACTTAGGTAATGTAAGAGAACACAGTATGTGAGAGGAGATAGAGAGGACATACAGAGGGAGGAGGGAGTCCCGACAAAGAGAAAGAGAAATGTAAGGATTGTATGAATCATTAAGTTGGTGAGCTAGAGAAGAAGTGGGTGACTCAATCCCAAGAGTTAGATCATAGGCTGAGGATCCTGGTGTGACCTAGTCAGCCTCACAGGTATCGAGCAGCCTATGGGAGAAAAGAAGAATTAATATTGTAACCACGCACAACGTGATATATTTATAACCTATAATAAAGATCGAGAGATAAATATTTGTGGACGTATCCCGAGAGGGGGTGAACCACTGTAATACTGTGTTATGTGAATGAATGAATTCATCTTTATGTCTAATTAATTGATTAATGTTAGATAAATGGAGCACTAACTAGATCTGGTATTCTACATACATGCATCAAATGAATGATATAACTAGATAGGGGATTGAATGAATAAAGTTTACATCACACAACCTCATATCTTTCTCAGTCGCAGGTTGCAAACACCTGAGTATTGAAGCCACCCATAGAGCTATCGCAGGTGAGACTGTGCAATACATCCCGTGTAATGTGTTTCCCTTTGGTTTACCAAAGGGGCCGATAGTATTAAAGGGATTTTATTGGGAAGCTTCTTAGTTTTGACCCAGGGTCAATCTGTGATCATCAATTAGAATACCCCATAAGGAATCCTCAAGACCAATAGAAAATATTATATAAAAAAGACCAACAAATGGTTTCATTTCCAGTTGTGTGGAAGAAAATGGGATTGAGTATATGAGATTTGTGGAGGACGTGTCAGAATAATTTCAGACCGGATCACAACATGTTGAGGATAATGAGAATATGAAAAGGGGATGTTGAGACTGTAGAATCCCATGAAGGAAGATATAGAGAGTTGGTTGAAGACAAAAGAGTTAGATTTTGCACAGAAATATAACAGAAACCCGAAGTTGACACCGTGCAAATATTTGGACAAGTACATATTCACCAACTTACATGAAGTATTTTTCTGTGATTTCCCACACATATTGCAGGAGTGGATAAACATATTGAAAGACAGCCATCCTATGAATCGGATCAGAGAACTAGAGTGGAATCCTGAAGAGATCGCTCAGTTACAACGAGTTGATAATAACTTTATGCGTGCAGTATATTTTTGGTTATACAACATTGTTGTTGGATTCAACACAGAGTTTGCAGTAGATACAATGAGGTCATACAACGCAGTTAAACAAGATTTATTGAAGGGACCTCAAGGTAGGTACATTAGATCATTATATACTTCCATTAAGATATTATTATATAACAAAGGCGTAATGACGATGGAGTCAGACAACTAAACTTCCTTGCGTGCATGGGGGAAGTGGGGAAGAACTGACAGGAAAAGGAGAAATGGAAGGAGAAGGGGATAAAGGAAAGAAGGAGGAGGCCTTGGACCCAATTATGATGGACAAAGACCAGATCAAGTGGTTCATGGCAACAACTGGAAAGATGCATAGTGGAGTACCCTACCAATATAAGGTGAACACCAAGAAGAGAGATGTAGATGTGAGGGAAGGATTGGCAAGTGATGAAGAGGAGGTAGAGGATATTCAGGCTGTGGAGCAGATTGAGGAAATATTACATGCAACATATGAGAGGAAGACGAGAGGTCCAAGACTAGAAATAGAAGGAAATATTCCTATCCATATCAGTGTTAGTGTGGAACCCATAAACCCATGTGCAACTAATACACCAAGAAGAACACCACCATTTAGACAACCAAATTTTGGGAGAAGGAAGACAACAGGAAGTACATATAGACAAGGAACAACAATTGGGGGAGCTAGTTCAGGAAGTAGTATTCAAGTATCTACACCGCACAAAGGTAGCAGTTCAACATTCAAGATGGAAGGACATGATCCAACCATCAAGTTACAAGAATTCAAAGGAGAAGCATCAAAGGACCCAGAGAAGCACCTTTTTATCTGTGAAAATATTTGGGAAGTGAAACATATCATAGATGAAGGCACTAAATTGCACAGTTAGCTATCACATTAATATATCGTGCACTAGATTGGTACATGATTTTAGCTGCAAACAGTCCGCCAGGGACAACCAGAACAATTGGAGATATCAAGAAGTTGTTGATAAATGTGTTCCAGAAGCCTAGTTCAGAGGATCAATACATGAAAGAGATGATAGATATTAGATAGAAACCAGGAGAATATGCATGGGAAATTGACCAGAGATTCAAACGATTGAAGGGAAATATAAAATACGTCATGAAAGATATACAACATTGGCATATGTTCGTCAATTCACTGCTACCACACTTGAAGTATCTGTTGTGACAACAAAAGTTTCAGACATAGGCAAAGGCTTTACAAGCAGCCCTACAACTTGAAGAGAACCAATATCATAAGATAGGTCCAGCCATAGAGGATCTGAAGGAGGATCTAAAGAACTTAACGTTCCAGTTGAACCAAAACAAAGGTAAGGAAAAAAGAGAATTCGTTTAGTGTACCACATGTAGGATAGAAGGACACCATAAGAACGAATGTCCAACATTTGCACAGTACATGGAAACATGAATGTCAAATCCATTACCAACATGAGGAATATGGTGTGATATTTGTAAGAAACAGGTTCATGATCCATACCACCGCCCAATGATGCATAAGTACTAGACAATACCGAAGAGCTCGTATTGCAACTTTTGCAAGTCATTAGGCCACGATGACAAAGATTACATAACCATGGACTTGATGAGGGAAAGAACATCACATGCATATAGGGTACAGGAAAAAATGATGACCGGGCAAGCCACACCTCATTTTAACCAAGTACCATCCATGTACAACACTGCGCAACAACAATATAACACTACGAAGCCGTAGTATAATATCGCGTAGACACATTATAATACCGCGCAATATAACCAGACACCTCAATATAACATGTCGCGAGGGGATCGATTTGGCTACAGAGGGGGAGGTAGAGCAAGAGGAGGCTTTGGAAGAGGTAGATTACCATTGGTATGTCACAACTGTCAACAACCAGGACATTATGCAAGAAAATGTCCACTTCCACTAGCGACCCGTATGTATTTTCGTGCATCAGATCATGACATGGAAGAATGTCTGACACTATTAGGGAAGATCTAGGAAAAGAGGAATCAGAACAATCATAATTTTCAGTGGATTTCCACAGAAGCAAGGGATGAAGGGAGAAACATCAACATAGTTACACGGGGAGGATCTAAAACAGGAAACGATGCACTAAGACAAGAGCCAATACAACACCAATGGGTGAAGAAGAATGTCAAACCAAAGAAGAAGTTTGATGTGCAGAACGAGAAGGAGATATATAAGAAATCCAAACAAGAATTCTTGAATCCATACATTGCATCGACATCAACTACGTAACATAATGAGGAAGTACCAGAGTACGATATGCCTCCATCGCTGGATCACATCGGAAAACCACAACCGCTGGGACAAGTAATTACCATTTAGGGTTTTTTGAAATCATGTGTTAGACTAATGAATGATCCATCCTCTGTTAAAATATTACAAAATATTATAGAAATATGTAGCGTAGAAGAAAAAGGAAAGTTAGAACAGAAAACAGTCAATCACCTACATACAAGGAGGAGAACAAGTAGGGAATTCAGGCTGAACGCCAACATTGGAGATTTCAACATGGGAGATATTATACTGGACTTAGGATCCAAAGTTAATATATTACCCAAGAAGACATGGCAATGTATGGGAGAACCCACATTAGGATATTCACCTGTTCAACTCAAACTAGCAAATCAACACAGAGTTCTACCAATTGGAAGACTAAAAGGAGTAACAGTAGACCTGCATGGAGTACGAACTAAATCCAACTTCGAAGTAATTGAGATAGTGGATGGCACAACACCTTATCCATCATTGTTGTGATTGGATTGGGAATTTGATAAGTAGGCCATAATCAACTTAAAGACACGGAATATGACCTTCGAGTCAGAAGAATACAAATTCATTGCACCATTGGACCCATCCAAAGGGTAAAGGTTTGTAGATCCTACTTGCTTGGACCTGGAGGAAATTAATCAGTTGTACAGAATAACTGCGTGAGATGTAGATTGCATGAACCCAACTATAGATGGGGTATTCATTTGGCGAAGCATCACCTCATGCGTGTTAGACTCAGATACAGGCTTAGAAAATTGGTAGCATAGGTTACATTAAGTCTCCACAAGAAGATGTGCAAGAATAGACCGCGCAGTGAGATGGGTAGGTACGGAGATAAGGGAACCTCCCATATTCCATGGGGTGAACGAATTAACAGCATTCTTAACATGGTACGAATATTAAGTATTAGAAAATGAGAGGCTCTTAGTCCTAGATATAACACTCAAGGAAACACCTGCAAGATGGTAGGGTGCGCACAAAGAGACAGTGAAAGACTGGTACCAATGTAAACGATTATTACGCATTAGGTTTGGTGTAAAACAAGGAAGAAATGAGATAGAGAAATGTGACATACAAGGAGCACCAACAAAACACTTGGATAAGTGTTGAACTCTATGGAGGATGACACCACCGGAGGAATGGCCTCATCATTTTGTTCACACATTAGAAGGTATCCCAGCAAACTGGTATGCAGACCAAGAACTGTGCGGAAGAACTACGAGCTAGAAAATATTACAACATAATTTTATAGTCACTTTCTCATTTGAACATGAGAACCCCAACATAGATGCAACACTCAAACAAATAAGAGGGGTGATATTCATTAAGGAACCAAAATCTGAACTTGTGACAAAGGAACAACAACAAAACAGACAGACAATGAAGGAACTACTATCATGCTACTGTGTGCAGGAAGAAACACCAAATGAAGATGACCCCAACGATATTCACATTGAGGAAGTTGAAGGAGAGAGAGAAGTGGAAGGTACACCTCTAGAATCATAAGTAATTGTTGTGCCAATCAAGGTGAAGAAAGTAAACATTGGGACAACTGAGAATCCCAAAATGGCCAGCATTGGAGACTATTGGGATGAGAAAAAAATGGAAAGTATAACAGAGTTACTGCACAAGTACAACGACCTGTTCCCAACAAAATTCACAGAAATGAAAGGCATAGAAGGAGAGCTAGGAGAAATGAAGATACCACTCAGGGCTGAGGCAAGACCGATCAGACGATGACCATATAGAATGAATCCCATATATAAGAAAAAAGTCAAAGCCAAAATCGATAGGATGTTAGAAGTTGGAATCATAGAAGTTGTAGAGGAATCACAATGGATAAGCCCGATGGTAGTTCAGGAGAAGAAACAAGGGGGGATTCGAATATGTGTCGACTTAAGGAAGCTAAACGATGAGTTCCTACATGACCCGTTCCCTACTCCCTTCATAGACGAAGTGTTGGAGAACGTAGGAGGACAGGAAGTGTATTCATTCACCGATGGATTCTCAAGATATCATCATATCAAGATAACACTAGAAGACAGATACAAGACCACTTTTTCCACAGAATGGGGATCCTACCAGTATACAGTCATGCCATTTGGATTAAAGAATGCACCAGCAATATTTTCCAGAGTAGTTATAGCGACATTCAAGGAATTCATCCACAAGTTCCTAGAGGTATATCTGGACGATTGGATAGTCTATAGTATGTTGAAAGACCATGTAGAGGTCTTGTGGTTGTTATTCAAAATATGCGAGCAGTGTCAGATATTGTTAAATATCAAGAAGTGCATCTTCGGAACACCCTTTGGGATACTATTAGGCCACATAGTATGAAAACAAGGCTTGCTAGTAGATCCTGCCAAGATTGCAGTAATTGTTAACCTTCCACCACCAAAAATAGTCTTCCAATTGAGAGTGACATTGGGACACACATGATACTACAAGAAATTTATAAACGGGTATGCACAGATCACTGTGCCAATGGAAAAATTGCTAAGGAAAGACATAAATTTTCAATGGAATGAGGATTGTCAGCACATATTAGACACCCTGAAAGAGAAGATGGTAACCACACCAATACTAGTATTCCTGGATTGGAAAAATACATTCCACATACA
Source organism: Picea mariana (assembly GCA_032191745.1). Classification (NCBI taxonomy): domain Eukaryota; kingdom Viridiplantae; phylum Streptophyta; class Pinopsida; order Pinales; family Pinaceae; genus Picea; species Picea mariana. The sequence goes on along the minus strand of JASDQU010100266.1, from coordinate 486,300 downwards.
TGTATATGCATCAGCCATAACACTTGGAGCTATTCCGGCATAACCAGGAGTAGGATAATTGGACCATCCTATAGCATTTGCTAGCAGAAAACTGTCAGAATTGAAGCAAAATTATAATACTACAGAAAGGGAAGGCTTATCAATGGTCTATGCGCTTCCGAAATTTAGGCATTATTTATTGGGGAAACATTTCAATATGTTCACAAACCATTCAATGCTCAAATACCTCGTCAACAAGCCAGTGTTGGGGGGGAGGATTTGTAGATGGTTATTGTTGTTCCAAAATTTTGACTTTGAAGTGATAGTCAAACCAGGAAAGTTGAACGCATGACCTGATCACCTGTAGAGGATCACAAATGGGGAGGAACCTAAGAGTCTAGAGGATAACTTTCCCGATGCACAACTATTTTCAGTCCAGATAGTCGATGAATACTTTGTAGACATCATCTAGTACTTGAGTACAGAGACTGCGCCACAAGAATTCAACACTGCACAGAAGAAAAACTCGGTAGTTAGGGCTGCAGACTATCAATTGATCGCAGGACACTTATATAAAATGGGTGCAGATGGCATCTTGAGAAGATGTGTGCTAGAACATGAAAGACCAAGGATCTTAGTAGAATCCCATGAGGGAATAGAAGGAGGACATTATGCAGGCAAAGCTACCACGCAGAAAGTATTGTGTGCAGGACTATGGTGACTGACCATTCAAAGAGACTCAAAGGAATACTACCAGAAATGTGATGTATGTCAAAGGGTTGGCAAACCGAATAGAAGGGACAAGATGCCCCTCAAACCACAAGTAACCTTGTAGGTATTTGATAAATGGGACATAGATTTTGTGGGACCAATTAACCCACCAGCAAAAAGGTCTTTAGCGAGGTACATTATCACTACAACAAAATACTTAACAAGATGGGCAAAAGTAACACCAGTAAAAGATTGCAGCATAGAGACAACAACACACTTCCTGTTTGAGCAAGTGATCACTAGATTTGGTTGCCCAAGGATTTTGATGAGTGACCAAGGTACTCATTTCATTAACAACACTATTAAGGCTATGCCTAAGGAGTTTGAAGTTAATCATGAAAATAGTACACCATATCATCCTCAAGCAAATGGAACAGTGGAAGCCTTTAACAAAATCCTTGAAAATGCACTGACAAATATTTGCAACGTTAATAGGGATGATTGGGACTTGAAGACACCAACATTACTTTGGGTGTACAGGACCACATGCAAAAAGTTGACAGGATACAAACCATTCAGATTGGTGTATGGACAAGAAGCAGTGGTGCCATTAGAATTTTTGGTACCTAGTCTGCGCGTAGTAGCAATTACAAACATGACAGAGCAGGGCACAATACAGGAAAGGATAATCAGTTGATGTTCATGAAGGAATATAGGATCCTAACAGGATTTCACCAAGAAGTACATAAAGAAAGGGATAAATCTTGGCATGATAGACACATCAAAAGGAATAATTTCAAGGAAGGAGACTTAGTCTTAGTGTATGACAATAAATCTCTTCGGCACCCAGGAAAAATCATAATGAATTAGTTAGGACCATACGAAGTAAAGACTGTCACAGATGGGGGAGGTTTATAGTTGAAGGATTTAGGAGCAACATAACTCAGAGGGATGATCAATGGGAGTCAACTAAAGTCGTATAGGTACAGTCGACCTCCTAGCACTTATAAAAAAAAAAACACAGAGGGGTTACCACATCGAACACCAAAATATAGTAACAAAAGTGTAGTGTGCAAAAAGAGAATGAGCACGCACACTCAAAAATGCTAGCACGATGGAGAAAATACCAATGGTCACTAAAAAGCGGAAACATTGTGAATGGCGGGTACGGAAAATAAAGACCCAATGGACGAAGAATATTAAACTTAAATGAAAAAAAATGATTGACGAGACACCGCATTAATCGTGCCAACTGGCGACAACAAGGGAGATCAATGGTAAGTACGCGGGAAGTGTCGGTTCATTTAAAACACACGATGGGTAACGTCTTCGAGAAGTTTCAATCAATTTCTATATAAGGGAAGCACTCCAGGATTGAAAGGGTTATTGGGAAATTGAGAAAATCATAGAGCGATAGAATACACAGAGTAGACAATGAAGTTTGCAGAGGTTACAGAGGCCACTAAGATCGATAGACAACATCTTTAACACCATGGCACCACCCAAATTGGGAGAGTCAAGCCAAACTTGCACATGACCTTGAAGCAACATCAGACCACCACCACAGCCACAAGGAAGCGAAAAAAAACCACCTCAGCCTCCAGAAGTCGTCAACATGGACAAAATCCCATCACCTGATATGACACTAGGAAGCCCCACACCTATCATGGGGGAAATCCAATAGACAACACCAGTGGGAATGGACATTGATGTGCTAGAAGGGGGACATGGCCAACAGACTGAGGACGTAGGAAATCATTCGCACCCCGAAAACCCTGAAGAAGACCTTAGCATTAATGGGATGGTCCCGAACCAGGCATAAATGACTGCGCCAGAAAGGTCACACACAACCACGCCATAAAATCTACAGGAGGGCACAGTGGAAGATGTCACTAGCCGGGCAGATGAGTATGAAAAAAAACGAACAATGGAGGCTCGAACCTCGACTCAGCCACCACAGCGGAAGGGAAAACAACTAGTACCACGATCTCTGTGCAAGAAGGCTACCACAACCATAGTTTTTTCGTGCATCCCAGATGGCCTACATATCGTAGGAAATATGTTAGGCCACGTGGAGAAATTGCAGTACTCAGACCATGATGTGATGGACACAGACAAGTTTCTGAAGTTTTCCAATAAATTTTATCTAGAGATGGTGGGTATAGGACCCTTTGGCAAACCAATTAACCAACCAAGCTAGTGGGCAACCGGACTGGCCAAAACTGGGATTCTAGGCCTATTGGACATCTCGCACTTTGGGAGGGGCCAACACACAAACAACTGAATCAAGCAAATGATGGCAGTCACCCACAGAGGATACCTGTGGCTGGAACAGATAGTCTCAATAGACGTGGAGCTTATTGCATACATGAAAGGGTTGCCATCATGGGGGGAGACACCCATGCAATTCCTAGAGGAGAAGACAAAGGAGAAGGCACTCGCCAAGGAAATGAAGAAGTATGGCATAGAAAGAGGGTCACGCAGAATCGTAATCAAGCGTATTAGTGACGTAGCGAAAAGAATGGCCACAAAAATCATGGTATGCAAGTTAATCAGGAAATGTCACAAGGAGGAAGTCCCTGCCGGGGTTGTCATAGCTACAACACAGTGTGTGGAGGACACCGCAATCAGATGGGCCCTGTATTTGTTGAATTTGTTCCTCGAAGACTGTAAGGATGCACAAGACCTGGGGACAAAATTTCACTATTCATGGCTACTCATCCTGATCGCCTTGATCGGATGGAAGGAGCCTAAGTATTCATTTTTTGCCACAAGACCCAATCCTTTCCACACAACGTGATACCTATCATTGGGGTGCACTCCAGACCCCAAGAACAGAAAGGAAAATGGAGCCATATTTGAAGGATATCATAACGATCTATATCAGAAAATCACCAAAACTTGGCGCGTTACACTGGAGATGGTCGCACAGTATCAGGGCATAGCCAACTTTAAAGTGATTAGGAATGCAATGTGGATCCAAGCACATAAGGATCCTAACAATAAATGGCTACAACTGTGCTACTGCATCAAGGAGGAGGACATAGAGATGGCCATCAAGGATTGGAACAATGACTGGAGGATTCCAATCTTGAATCAAGAAATGCCTGTAGATACAGAGACGGAGGCAAGGCAGGAACATACACCTATAGAAGAGATAACAGTGCCCAAGAATCCAAGGATAGGTCAGACCCAGACGCAACAGAAGAAAGGGCTTGATTCCAAGAAAGGAACCCAGGTGGGGAAGAAGAACAACACCCAGGCGCCACAGGAATAGGCGAAATAGACTGAGACAACACGGGGAACCACATCAAGTGATACACAATAGGAGCAAGCCCAAACCAAAATGTCATTCATACAAATGGGGGGTGTGCACAAGAAAGCTAAGGTGCACAGAACGCCACCATAATACATGATAATAGAGGACGACGCGGACCTCGTAGCCTTGATGGTCTAGGATCATACAACGAAGGAATTTGATGAAGCTCAACACCAAAGATATAGGATGTAGAATGAGATGGAAAACATGAGACATATCCTCAATCAAATCAGAGAAACACATAGGGTTGACAGAGGAATAAAACCAGTTTCAACAACATCACAGATATGAGCCGAGGCTCGATTGAGCGAGCAGGATAGGATCCAGATGACAACACAACCAAGGTCAACATTTAACGTCACACCCAGCATATTGCGCATGGATGAAATCGTGGGGTAGACACCCTTGAAGGATTTTGCCCAAATATAGTTGGTAATGACGTAGATACCAAGCAAGGCCTTATATAAACTACAAGTTAGTGTCGCACAAGAGGTACAGTCGCGCGCATGCATAGATGCAGCGAAACTGTAGCAAAAAAAGGATATTTGAGATGAGTTGGAATTGGTACTTGAGAAGGTCAAGATCGAAACCAAAAAGGAGAAGGACCACGTAGATAGGCTGGAGCAGGGATTGGTCGTATCCTATGAGAAAATTTCACAGAGCACGCAAACAGAAGAGCTCACAATGGCGTTGAAGATTGATAAGATTGTGCATATAATCGATCAATAAAAGCAGGAGATCGAGCACCTCTGGGAGAAGATCATACCTACCACTCCCCCGGGTGAAGGAGAAGAGAAAGCAAGAAGAAACAATGCAAATAAAGGATATGGAGCGACCAGTACATGCGGCAATTGACTTGTTTGAGAAGGAAGAAAAACTATGGATGAAGTTGGAAGAGGATCAACAGGTCCAACAGTGGGACCAAGAGGAAGAAATGATAAGCGCAGCTATCTAGGACCTCAAGCAGAGGCAGAGGATGATGTTGATCATGGAGTGCATCAAAGGAGCACAGGATATGAAGAAGATGCAGACAAAACTCATAGTTTCGCAAACACAAAAGAAGGAGCACCAAGATAAAATGGAACCACTTTAAGAGTGGGTAGCAGAGGTCATTGCGTAGGCGGAAGATGCAAAGAAGAACATGGCACAAACTTAGGCAGAGTTCAAAGAGATGATCAATGATGAGATTGCAGTGCAAGTATTGGACGCACTTAGGGTGAAGACTGTGAATGCTCAAATGCAAGGAAAGGAACTCACAAAGAAGTTCTAGGCTCTCGCAGGAAAGATAGAAGAGGTGCACAAGTTTTAGGTGGCTCGGGATGAGCCACATGTCAATGTTGCGGGCCTGTTGGATGCAGGCCTAGCTAGGAAGAAAGGCTGGTTTTGGAGGAAAAGTAGGTAAAAGACAACTGGAAGTAAAATCAACACGTGTAAGAGAAGCAGGATAAGCGCGCATGCAAGGAAGACCTAACAATGCTAGGGTTACAGTTTTTGTAATTCATTGTAATGGCTAGAGAGAAGAAGATATACATAAGTAGTACTTAGGAAATGTAAGAGAACACAGTATGTGAGAGGAGATAGAGAGGGCATATGAATGGAGGAGGGAGTCTCGATAGAGAGAAAGAGAATTGTAAGGACTATATGAATCATTAAGCTGGTGAGCTAGAGAAGGAGTGAGTGACTCGATCCCGAGGGTTAGATCACAAGCTGAGGATCCTGGTGCGATGATCGATCTAGTTAGCCTCACAGGGATCAAGGAGCTTTTGGGAGAGAGAAAGAACTAAGATTGTAACCATGCGTGACGTGATATCTTTCTAACCTATAATAAATATCGAGATCCAAATCTTTGTGGACGTAGCCCGGGAGGAGGTGAACCACGGTAATACTGTTGTATGTGAATGAATGAATGCAGCTTTATGTCTAATTAATTGATGAATGTTAGATAAATGAAGCACTAAGTAGATCTGGTATTCTACATACATGCATCAACTGAATGATATAACTAGATAGGGGATTGAATGAATAAAGTTTACAATGCATGACCTCAGATCTCGCTCAGTCTTAGGTTGCAAATACATGATTATTACAACCACCAATAGAGCTATCTCGGGTGAGACCACGCAGTACATACTGTGTACTACATTTCCCTCTGGTTTACCAAAGGGGTTGATAGTCTTAAAGGGCATTTGTTGGGAAGCATCTTAGTTCTGACCCAGGGTCAATTTGTGATGATCAATTAGAATACCCCATAAGGAATCCTCAAGACCAATAGAAAAGAGTACATAATAAAGACCAACAAGGCTACATGGTCATGTTCTAGTCACTTTCACTTTTTTTTGCATGGTTGGTTCATGTCCTCTAGCATGGTGGTGTACTTTCCTAGTTTCATTCATATTTCATCCTATTCCAACATTTCACCTGGGTAATTCATGTTTCACATAATATTTCCACCTTTGAACTAGGTAAAACCCACATCACCCCTTCATTCCATCTCCTAGAAGGTGCATGGCATCTTTAGTTTCTAGTTCCCTAAGTTTTATTTCATATTAACCCCTCATTTCTCATATTTGTGTTTTTTTAGTGTGAACACAACCAACTAGTTTAGGATATTTTAATTAAATCCTAAAACCTTAGGTTGAGTGCCTAATTATTGACCTAATAATTTATTGTTATAATTTTTTATTAAGGCTTATTTCCTAAGTAATATTGTTGATTTATCACTAGGGAACACAACTTTATGTCCATGTGGTACACAACTTATGTTATCAGTTCCCCTTTGGCACACATGTTGAGGCAACTCATTAAAAAAACCAATTCATCCTAGCCTCAATTCGGACTTGTTCACACTTGCCAACTCACTCATGTCATTTCCTTATCCACTTACACACATATTTAGGAGGTTTTTTGACCCTTGATTTGACTAGGGCCTAACCATGCATGCACCCTAGGGTTTATCCACCTCATCAACTCGCCTTAACCTTCCACTAACACTTTCAAGCATGAGCATGTTCACACCTTGCAAACATTTGGAAGTGACTTGTAACTAATTTGACTTCGTCAAAGTATGTCAACTTGCACAATTATTGAGGAGATAAGGCTGATTTGATGTGGATCCATTCACACAAGTATCGAGGACACACTTCCTATGATGGCTTCTTCATGTTTGCTTGGTCAAAGTTGCACATATTTCAAGGGCTCTCTGTCTCTCTCTCTCTTAGGGTGAATTCATGCATGGTGAAGGTTTTAATGTGAACCTAAAGAACATTTCTATTGTTTTATTCTAGTCAAAGTGGTTGACAAGGCACAAGTACCAAGGGCACACTTGCTAGAGGAGATATTTTATTGATTTTTTTGTCAAAGGACTTCTAGAAGAATCCCTCTAACCATGAAACTTGGCACTTGCATGCTAATATTGGACAATTCCCTCATTATTTGAGTTGTACACATGGCATTTTTCATCTATTGGCAGTTCACCCTACATCATTGACACATCATTTTATTAATATTTTTGAGGTGGCTTTTCCTTGGAGAGTGTCCTATCTCATGGAGAGGAAAAGTGTCTCATTGCATGTGTTTTGCATGAGATATATTTTTGAGGAAGATTATATGTGGCACCACAATCATCTAATATTTTATTTTAGCATTTTATACGGGCATTTTTGGTCTAATTCACCCACTTAAGAGAGTATTATAATATTTTCTAGCATTTTATAGAATAAAGGAAAATATTGTTTTATTTGTGAAAGAGTTGAGCTGAAATATATATAGGATTCGCTCACTTATTTTGAATGTTGGATTTTGGATACTTCTCCCCCTTGGATCTTAATGGAAAATCTATTGGATGTGCTTGGAGAATCAACAATTATCTCGTGAGTGAATATGTTTTTCATATTTTTTTATTGATTTTTCCTTTGTTGTTGAAATAGATAAACACTTACTTTAGGAGTTAGAAGTTGGTGTATTTCTCCCATCTCATTTCATACCATCATTGGTATTTTTCTTATGAATACATCTCCTTCTCTACTCATGAACTGATGTTTTTCATATCTTATTCTCGATAGCTATAATATCCTCAAGTGTTGGGTGTTGTCTACACATGTAGCACCCTTAGCATATTTATGCAATCTAGGACTGGAAAGAGAGAATGTTTTCAGCTATTATGTTTCTTTCCCAAATTTATAAAAACCTTCCATTTAAGCCTTTGTTATGACCCCAAGTGCCCAATGGACTAGGAACTAATCTTTCTTCCACCATCCACTTATTTCTTTCACTTTCATAATTATGTTTTGTTGGAATTTACTGTTCAAATCACCATTGCACTCCATAGCCTTATAATTACAACAATCTTAATTAGGGAAGCCTCACTTAATCTGAAGGAGAACCAACCTAAAGAACAAAGGAGAGTTGATGAGGTGATAGTGGTCAACCTCCTGATTACACAAATCTATCATCTAGGTGCTTGGTACTTTACACTTTCATTGGTGACAAATTTTATTAAAGCCTTTGAATTTCAACAATCTTAATTAGGGAAGCCTCACTTAAGTTGAAGGAGAACCAACCTAAAGAGAAAAGGAGAATTGATAAGGTGATAGTGGCCAACCTCCTAACTACACAAATCTATTATCTAGGTTCTTGGGACTTTACACTTTCATTGGTGACAAATTTTATGGTAACAACAATGAAATGACAAAAAATGTAAAAGGATTTATAACCTATTATCGATTTACAATAATAATCCAAGTAAATGTTAAAACCTTAGTTTTATGGGAATTACATTACTTTGTTTGAAATTTGTTTTTGATATTGAATCATCAATTAGAATTCATTTTATATATGTCACTAATAAATGTAATAATGATCCTAATACATTAAAAATCTTTAAAAACCTATATACATGGAAATACACGAAAACAAAGTCTATATAAAGAAACAGAGTCAAATCAGATGAGCCCAAAGGATTAGCTCAATTGATAAGACATGTGCACACTCTCCAAGAGAAGGGAGAGGTCACGAGTTCGAGCCTAGAATCCTTTGGGGTTAGGCCTCTGGAAGTGGGGAAGTATTGGTGGGATGTCATCATAGTTGAATCTCAGGAATAGCTCTTGGAAGTTCATTGCCACTGTTCCTACGAATTTTAACCATTGAACTCCCAATACCACATCTGCCCCTTTCATGGGAATAGCGATCCCAGGACTATCCATACAATAGTTACTCATGCTTAGCTTAATATCCTGACATTTTCTTGCACAATCAATGGTTCCATCATCTACAACCATTACGTAGAATTTTGGTGTTGGGTATATAAAGCAATTGAGAAGAAGTTTTTCTAATTTGTGCTTGATGAAATTGTGACATTGTGACATTGTGCTTGATGAAATTGTGACATTTTATGTCACTGTTTATGACATTTTCTAATGAAATTGTGAATGTTGTCATTGTTTATGACATTTTCTAATGAAATTGTGAATGTTTTCACTATTTATGAAATTTTCCTGCATAATTGTTTAAGGATAAATTTGTGAGTGTGGACACAGACCAATCTCCCCAGATCCACCTGGATCTGGAACAAAACGTGACAGAATACTACCCTTTCCCTAGATATAGACTATTGAAATGAACTAAGAGAAATGGATGGCGGACATACCTTATGAACGCTCTCCTTTAATCTCTGTTGTTCCTTGATCTGCTCCGATGCTCTTGCGTCGTTCCAATCACAACAACACAAACCAATCACAGCAAATGCAGATTAATGTATTCAATACCTAGTCTATACATGTGATCAAGGAATCATGTAATAAGATGACATCATCATTATGGGAAAGGGACATATTACTGTATTGCATTAAATAAAAGAGAAACTTACAACCTGAGCCTTGATGTAGTAGGTCTCCTTTCGATGGCTCCTAGCTTTGACACACACACTTGCTCATGCATGAAGAAGTTGAACCACATATGATGACCTTGTTGTTGTCTCTTACTGCTGTAGCATCAATCCTCCATACAGTCTTGCACCAATTCTCCAATCAATCTCTTGCTATCTTTCTTCTTCTAACCTTTTCCATGAGCAATCCCCTCAATATATAGGAGAAGATTGATTAGTTACTTGGATAGGGAATGATCCCAAGATATCTGGGAATTCAGTACTTTGCCAACCATTCGAAAGCCAACTCACCCTTCTAGAAGATTCCTTCTAGAAGGATCGAGAACTTATCCATTTTCCTCCTTTAAAAAAAAGTTCACACCCTAGCCTTGAGCACAATGCGAGAATTTCGCACCCTAGAGTATATATGCAGCCTGCGAACTATCTTTAAAATATGATTTCTGGAAGATGACAAGTGTAACCTTTTCTCAGGAAAATGTTCTTATTGAAGAGTTTGATATTCTATCATCATGTCTTTATCATGTCATCATCTTAATGACCAAAATTGTGGATAACAGAATGCCCCCCAAAGTCTGAGAGTGGAACCAGTGACAGTCGATAGACTTTGTAAGCTGCATGTGTGTGTCAAGAACCAAAAGCACATCTAGTCAGAGACCTGCAAACATCCAAGCATCAGTAGAATATCATATATATCAATTCTGAGGTAGGCATTCCCATACTCAGATCATAGACTGATGACATCATACCTAAAAGTCATGGCCACCAATCATACACTGTGGATCCATGTATTCATAACATAGCACAGCCACCTGAATACATTGTGGATCTGTGCGAAAAAATTTCAATCAAGACGACATAGCCACGAAACATACACAGTGGATCTATGTGTCACAAATAATACATACTCCATCGCAACCTGGATCATAAGGATAATATCCAGGGTCTTCAATCTCATCACCCAAAGTACGAATCTAACCATGTGATTACATGTGTCGAAGTCGAACATGGTAGAAACCACTTGATTACCGTTAATTGATGTATACCGTTAACAAGTGCGAGGAAAATCACCATTAATGTCAATGACTCCCAAGGTACTATAGTACAATCCATCGACTGTGAATAAATGAGTTGATGTCGAACAATCGACGGAATCTTTCGATCAGGGATCAATGATGTAAACCCACTGTCGAAAGAGAGAAACTTGCCATTGAGGCATGCAAGCTCCAAGGTACTAAATAATTTCTAAGCCTTAATACCGGATAATGTGTTGATGTCAACGGAACAAGACTCATCACAGGAGGGCCTTGATGTATCCCC
>JASDQU010100266.1:431316-468285 GCA_032191745.1 Picea mariana | reverse complement strand
AATTTTTTAATTTTCTTTTATTAATTTTAATTGTTTTCTTTTTCTTAGTTTTTTTAGTTTTTAATTTATAAAACAAAACAAAATTATATGTTTTTGTTAAATATTCAAAAATAGTGTTATTTGATTACAATTATTTTTTATTTATTGAAGTGAAAGTAAACAATTTGTTAAAAATGATGTTTTCCACTATATTTTAAAAGTATGGAACTATAAATTAATTGAGACACAATTATATGAAAAATATTAATCTCAAAAAAGTAAATGGTAAAACATATTTTTAAGATTGAAAGAAGTATGGAAAAATGACTAAAAACACAAAAAAAAAAAAAAAAAATTGAAAATAGATGAAAAATAAGCATATAAAAAACATATTGTGGAAATATTATGGATGAAAATTTAAAATATCAAAATACCACCTAAAAATGGAGGGGGGTGCTACCAATAGCACCATTATTTTCAAAAATGAGGTAAAACATGTGACCCTTGAAAAAATGAGAACTTGACAAAGTTCTCGTTAAGTTGGTAATATTGTTATCAATCAAAGTTGAGTTTCTTGTTGTTGTTTCTGCTTTAACTACTATGAGCATATATTTACGTCCATGTCTCCCTGCCCAAGTATGAGAGTAAACTTAGATGTGAGCTCTATGCAAATGCAAATATTTAAACATAAGAAATTACTCATATACATAAGTAAACTCAATAGTTTCTCATATAATACTATTTAGTTAGATTTCTTCACCCTCAACGAGGCCAGACACAAAGCGTAGAAACAACTGGTAGAGTGGCTCTAAACCTTAGCTAGTTCCAATTGCAATTTTACCATTTCCTCAACCTATGCATAAGAAATTTCTCATATACATAAGTAAACTCAATAGTTTCTCATATAAGATGATTGAGTTAGATTTCTTCACCCTCAACGAGGCCAGGTGCCAAAGCATAGCAACCAGTTGCTAGATCTCTAAACCCTAACTAGTTCCAATTGCAGTTTTACCATTTCCCGGGCCTACATTCAAGAATCCAAAAATTTATTTGGTCATGCTTCCTGCTTTGGTGCTGGTAGCTAAACAGGAACAACCAGAATCTAAAAAAACAAAGTATTACAACCCTATTCCCCTAGGGGGAGTGGTTCACAGTTTCAAATGCTCACAAGTTAAGATATTACATTACACATTCATGCTAACTAGTAAAAGATTTATAATATATGATTAAAAAACAATAATATATGATTAAAAAACAAAATATTGTAACCATAGTGAGAGGACCTTCAGTTATCGATGGTTCAGGTTCACTGCTAATCATCCCACCAACTAGCTCTCTAAGTCAGGTAACTTCCAGTTTCTTCTTAGGAGGGCCAAATAGATTACGTTTATGAATTGATTCACAGATATGGATGCAGGTGATGTGGTTAATCTACCTTCAGACCCATTCCTACTACCTTATCAGATAGTGCAATTCATTAGATAGTACTTTGTACTTTTTTCTCCTAGAATACCGAGTATATGATTTGGCAAGATCTCCCACTAGAAATAGAGTTTTCTTCTCCTGGAGTAATGACTTGCATGGGCCAGAACAAAGCAAGCAAAGACATTGGTAATAGAGTCTCATGTATGTAGTAAAGTCCCCAGTAATAAAGACTAAGAAAACAGAGGAGGTAACTCGTTTCAGGTCTAAGTAGAACATGGTTCAGAGTGAGCACCTTATTGATTGTCTGTCACTTTCAATATGTTATGCCTTACCTGTTTCACAATGCCCTAGGTGATAGTGGCACACACTTCTTTCATTCACTCGAAGACTGGCTTGAACTACCTTATAGAATGATTTCCACAGATTCTTACATTCAGGCATGTGTCGAAGCAAGCGAACATATTTCAAATGTCTGGTCGACCGACCATATTACATATATAATATGAAATATTTGTTTTCTTTATAAGAAGAAATAAATTGAATTTAGTAAGTATGGTTAGAAATAAATAATTTTTTAATTTAAAGAGTTAACTAAAAGAAAATAAATTTAATACTGACTTACATATTACTAAAATAAGATTTGGTAAAATTTCTGAAAAAATGGCTCTAGAGAAGAGAAAAAAAAATGAAAGAAATGATTTTTCTAAGTATAATTAGAAATATGTAATTTTGTAATTTAAAGAGTTGATTAAAAAAAAAATAACATGTTTAACCAGAACTCACATATTACTAAGAGAATCTTTGGAAAAATGTCTGAAAAGATGGTTCTCCATATTGCCTTTGGGCATAAACTCTTTAACCAACACCTTTTTCTCTCCTAGTCCTCACAACAATAACCCACCTATTCCCCACCTATTTCACTAACTGGGGATAACCCACAAATTGAACCAACACCCTTTCCTCTCCTAGTCCTCACAACAATAACCCACCTATTTCACCAACTAGGGATAACCCACAAATTTCATCAACTGGGAATGCCTCAACGGGCCTAAGAATATCATCGCCCCTTAAGAAACACGCCAATAATCCAAAAACACCATAAGAAATTTCCCAAAAATCCCCAAAAAACAAACTCCATAAAAAAACCAAATTCTCGTAGTAGCCGAATTTCAAAAGCCTAAAAACAAAATACTAGTGACATTACCAACCATTGGCTTACGAGAAGAAAGAGAAGAAGAGAGTGAGCCACTTGGTATAGAGCCAACAATGTCTTAAGTGGAGAACTTATACACGTCCTCGTTGCAAAAAACTTCTCCAATGAAACTCAAGTGGAAGGACTTGGCCGCTTCACCCCATTGTATGGGACTTTCTAGACCAAGGAATTCACCAAAACGGGAATCGTTAACTTATCAACCCAAACTAATCTCTTATTCAAAATGAGCAATGACTGTAATCTATTTTGGGAAAAATTTTGGGCAACTTTAACTTTAGTCGGCTCTTAGCTACTATAGTCTACAAGAAGCTCTGGTCATGGCATGCTCACAATTTTAGTTGGCTTTAACTTCAAATTTAGTCTGCAAGAAGTTCTGGTCATAACTTGTCAACCACCCCTTCTTCCATAGCTTGCTCGTTTACCTTGGTGAGCATGACAAGAGTATGTTAGATACTTTATTAAAGGGACAAATATGAATATTTCAATAAAGAAACATGAAGAACCCTTTAGAAAAATACCTTTAATATATTATATGCACCCCAAGACTTTGATGCCCACACAAGCGACCTCACTAAGTGTAGGGGGCTCCAAAATTACAAAATATAGGGAAATTTTAAAAGAATTGATTAATTATTTTGATGATAAAGTTAATAAAAAATAATTAATTCTTTAGTTTAGCTCAGTAGAATATAAACAATTGTCATTGATATCTCCTTCAACCTCGTACAAAGAGCCTAATGTTTCCCTTGTTCTCCATGTAACACCATTTTTTATATTTGTTGTTGTTGTTGGCATGTTTTACAGGAAGCATGTGCTTGTCATTGATGGCAAGAACAACAACGACGATGGAAAACAGGAACAACACAAGCTCAGGAGGAGAAGCGAACAGTATGAAGAGATCAAAGCTTAGAAGGGAAAGTGCAGCAAAGAAACGTGATCAGGATCAAAATCTCCACAGGAAAAACCAAAACGATTGAGAATTCGATTACATAAATCTCCATCAGTTGTCAGATCAAATTAAGTGGATGGACAGGATAAGCTAGAAGAGCAGCATCGAAGATAGATCGAGCCATCAATCTAAGAACATGATCGATGAACAACATTTGGTTCACGTCAAAAGTTGCAAGGAGGTTACTATTCGGGGAATCTCACTTCGGAAGAATTGGCAACTTGAAAGTCGAATTACCTGAAGCCCGAGATTCAAAATGAATAAGGACCATCGGATCTGGAGAAAATTCAATGACCGTTAGATCAAGGAGAACCACATCAGCAGACCACCTCAACAAGTACATGTGGTAGACCTTGTTAGCAAGAACATGTGGCAGACCACATTAGCAAGGACACATGGCAACCATTCGACCCATGCCAAGTCAACAGGTGACATGTGTAATGTTACGTCACTCTGGGAGATTTACTTCGAGAGTTTTTACCACCAGCAAATGCCCTAAGTCCCGAAGTCTCGAAGTGGACATGGGTTGTCTGATCTGAAGAACACTTTGGGTGCATCATCAACCATTGATCTAGTATAGTGGAAGAATAGTGTAAGTGGAAGTGTTAACCAACAGCAAGCGGTTGCCACTGCCTATGACTTATTCAGTAGGTGACCATTCCGGAGGAGAATGAAGCAACGATTAGCCTAAAGTCCCAAAGTCCCAAAGTCAATTATGATCAGTGATCGTGCAGGAGGGTACATGTCAATGGATCATGAACTCCTGGAAAACGCACAGGAGAAAGGTTTGAAATTGCTAGAAGGACTCGTGGCATAAATCTGTGCAGTTCGTGGAAAAACACTCTAGGAGAAAGTGAAGGAAGCGAAGTTGATATTTGAAATCCCCGAAGCCCAAAGAGCCGAAGGAGATGAGGACCATCGATCTGTAGGAGGACACATGTCAACATATCGTGTACTCTAGTTGGAACACTCTGAGAAAAAGTGAGCAAGGGAACTTAAGAGTTGATATTTCCGAACCCCAAATACCCGAAGGGATTGCAACCATCTGATTCAAGGGGACATACGTCGTTAGATCGTGGACTCCGGATGAAACACTATGGGAGAAAGTGAGTGTAGAGGAGTTGAATCTCCCGAAGCTTGAAGTCCCAAAGTGAACGAGGACCGATGATTTGAGGAGGACACGTGGCAGGAATCTGTGGACTCCGGCTAAAAGGGTTCTAGGAAAGTGTGAAGGTTGAGAATTGAAATTGCTGAAGCTCGAAGTAGCAAAGCAGATCTCGATTGTTGATCGAGAAAGGGGGCATAGGACCATTGATCTAGTTGAGAGGTAAAATCCTTGAAGTAGAGACAGAGCCATCGATTGAGAAGGATAGGTGTCTAGAGATCATTGACTCCGAAAGATTGGTGTACGGAGGAAAGTAGGGTTTGAGATTTGAAACTCCTGGAGCCCAGATCATGAAATAAATCACAGTCGTTGATTTCAAGAGGTTAGATCTGATCCGCAAATCGTGAAAGAACAAATCTGAACCGTCCATTCAGAAGCACCGTCAATATCGTGAGATTGACGGTCCCATCGCATTGCAGGGTCAGAACATGCTCGGGTCTTAATTTTTCGTGAGTAGGCCACAATCAAAACCACAGTATCGCCAAAGGCATACATGGAGCTCTGTAGTGAATTGTGATGCGAAAAGAGGATTTCCCTTAAACCACCTTTGGTCGCACCCGCAATCATGTGGTCACATGAGAGCATCGCCCAAGGTCACATCAATGGAAGATTGAGAAAGGAGCTAGCACTGCTAGGCTTCACATCGGAGGTTACGCATTGAAAGGTAAAAAAGGCCTCTGCGTGTATAATCCAACGATGTTGATCAAACAAAATCTGATCGAAGGGTTGTTGTTTCGTCTCGTGATTTCTTGATCAGTTACGATTCAATTACACTAACTGAATCATTTTCCTGGGCGGTTGAATCATTGTTCCTGAGCGTTGGAATCATTATTACTGAGCGTTTTTGAGATTCCCGACTTGAGCGTTGGAGATGCAGAGTGTAACGGATGATGAGAGAAGGAATAAAAGAAAAATGTCATGACAGAGAGATGTTGTTGTTTCTCTGTAAATTTCAAACTGTAAGAAACGAATATTACAGCATGAACTGAGGGAGAAAATGCAAATATGAAGAACATAATGCAAGTTGCAGCTTGTTAAAGCAGAGGTTGTAGCCTCATTTTGAGTTGGTTCTCAAATAAAGATGATGTACAGAACTTAAAGACTAGCTATCATTCCAAGAATAAGAGGTTTTCTCCCTTTATGGGTTTCCTCATGAATATCTATCTCTATGTATATCATATGTGTGATTGATGTTAATTATTCCTGTTGTTCATGGCTTTCATAATCTTTATGATCACTTGGAGAACATTAATAATATTTCAATAGGAATAAAATTGTTTNCCCCCCCCCCTCGCTTCTCATTTGTCTTAGTATTTCCAACAATTGGTATCAGAGCGGGTTCCTTTTAGCTAAAGGTAGACCAATAAGCTTAAACATGACAAGTCATGAAGGAACTTTGACCAATAAGCCTCCTCTGTTTGATGGAATAAATTTTGCTTTCTGGAAGGTTAGAATGGGAACATACATTATGGCCTTAGGTGCTGATGTTTGGGATGTTGTAGAGACTGGATATACAAAACCTGTTGTGCTAGCTTCCAAAGATGATAAGTTAGAATTTAGCTTCAATGCAAAGGCAATGAATGCTATCTTGAGTGGGCTTGCTAAAGATGAATTTGTAAAAGTAATACAGCTTGATTCTGCCAAAGAGATGTGGGATAAACTCATTAGCAATTATGAAGGAAATGAGAAACTAAAAGATGCCAAACTTCAGACATATAGATTGAAATTTGAACAACTAAAGATGAATGAGGATGAAACAGTTAATAAATATTTATTAAGAGTTGAGGAGATTGTGAATGCTATGAAGGGTATTGGTGAGAAGATTGTAGATGCATTTTTAGCTCATAAGATTTTAAGATCTCTACCAAATAGATTTAATCCAAAAGTTTCTGCAATAGAAGAACTAAATGATCTTAAGATTTTGTCTATTGATCAACTTCTAGTAACTCTAACTGCTTATGAAATGAGGATTGATAAAGATAAACCCACCTCTAGAGAAGCATCATTTAAAGCAGATAAGAATGAGGATTCTAAGCCTGATGAAATTGAAGCAAAATTTGTGAGAAGACTAAAGAAAGGATCAGGCAAATACCAAGGCAAGATTCCTTTCAAATGTTTTAACTATGGAAATATAGGTCACTTTGCATCTAAGTGTCCACACAAGAAAAAGGACCAAAACTCTGAAGGTGAAGAGAATTACAAATCCAAGAGATTTGGTAAAAAGAAAAGTTTATGTGTAAACAATGATGACTCTTCAGAAGATAGAGATAGTGACTCTTACTGTGAAGATAAGGTTAATGAATTTATGCCTATGGCCAAAGAGGATTATGATAATAAAAGCACAAGAAGTGATGTTAATGATGAAGAAGTTGTGGTTGATATGGAAAGTGAACTAATCAGTTCTTTAGAAGAGATTGACAGACTCAGACTTAAGAAGAGAAAGAAAAAATAGTTGTTGATGCAGTTTGAAAAGAATGGTAAAAACCTTGATGAAGAATTTGCCCTGCTAAAAGTGGAGTTAGAAGAGGCAAAGAAAATAGAGGACACTCTGAAACAATAGTTATCAAAAAATAAGGCAAGATGTGAAGCCTTGGAAGAAGAGGTAGTAAAAACCAAAAAAGAGATGGAGAATTTAAAGCATTGCATCTCCAAAATATTCCAAGCATTAAAGCCTCAACAGAACTAAATGACATTCTGAGCAAACATAGATCTCTTTTGTTGAATACTGGTTTAGGTTATGTAAGTGGTTCATGTAGAAAACAGACAGAAAGAAAATATCCAGTAAAGATGATCAAGTTCCAAGTCAGCAGACAATTAGAAAATGTGAGTACTCTGCCACCAAAAGCTAATAAAGACAAGGTGATCCCCGATATAAAACAAAGATATCAGAATATGGAGCAACAAATGCCAAGAAGAAGGCCATCCTTCAGGTACCAAAATTTCTTCCACAGTTATTGTTTTTACTGCTCTAATTTTGGTCATAAGATTGCAAATTGTCAAATTAAGTTTAGAGACATGCAACTGAGGAGATCAAGAAATAAACAATCTTTGCAACATAGAACTAAACATCCAATGAGTAGACAAAGTTGCACCAATCACTTTGATGTATTGAACAATGAGCTTGAATGCTATAACTATCATAACTTCAACCACAAAGCTGCAAAATTCCATTTGAAGAATTACAAACCAGATCCAAGGATAAAACCCTTAGCTAGAAATGCCAGCACATGGAAAAAGAAAGATAGTGAAAAATGTGGTCCAGTACTTTCAACTCAAAAACAAAAATACCCCTGGTATATAGAGAGTGGATGTTCCAAGCACATGACTGGAGACAAGGATAAGTTTTTTTCTATAAGTAAAAGCAAAATAGGAAATGTGACCTTTGGAAATGATGAACCATGTAAAATCAAGGGTAAAGGGATGGGGAGTTTAAGTAATGGCAAAGGAAAAGCCCAGGATGTTCTGCTTGTAGATGGGATGAAACATAATTTGCTCAGTGTAAGTCAAATGTGTGACAGAGGATGTGAAGTGGTGTTCACTTCCAAAGATTGTAAGATAAATTCTATAAACTCAGGACAACTGGTGACTAAAGGCATAAGGACACATAATAATGTATATGCGTTGAAAGAAGATAGAGAAGAGTGTCATCTAAGAAAACATGATAAAAGTTGTTTATGGCATAGGAGACTTGGACATCTAAACTTTGACCACTTAATCAAGCTCAAAAATCTTGAGGCAATAAAAGATTTTCCAAGAATATCAAAGCCACAAGATTCGGTGTGTAAACCTTGCCAAGTAGGAAAGCTAACGAGGACATAGTTTAAATCCAAGAGCTCTACTTCAACAAAAAAACCACTCCAATTAGTTCATATGGATTTATCTGGACCATCAATATAGGAAGGCACAGGGAAGGAAAACTTCTTCATGTTGATCATTGATGATTACTCCAGACTCTCTTGGATTGCTTTTCTCAAAGAAAAAGTTGAAGCATTTGAGAAATTTAAAATATTTAAGGCCTTAACTAAGAATCAAACAGGCAACAAGTTAAAGGCAGTAAGTTCAGATAGAGGAGGATAATTTATGTCAAGTGATTTCAAGGAATTTTGTGATAAACATGGGATCAAGAGAGAATACACAATTCGAGTAACTCCACAGCAAAATGGAGTAGTTGAGAGGAAAAACAGAATAGTTCAACAAATGGCCAGGTCAATGATGAATGAGAAGAACATTGGTCAAACCTACTGGGTAGAAGCAATACACACAACATCCCATATTCTTAGCAAATCCCACCTCAGACTACACAGTGACAAGACGCCTTATGAATTGTGGTATGGAAGACCTGCTTCAATCAAACACTTCAAAGTCTTTGGGAGTAAGCGCTACATAAAGAATAATAATGAAAACCTTGGCAAGTATGATGACAAGGATGATGAAGGCATCTTCTTAGGATATGCTACCAATAGTAAATGATATAGATGCTTTAATAAAAGATTGTATAAAGTAGTTGATTGCATTGATTTAAAAGTTGATGAAGGAGTCCCAGTAAGAGAGGTGAGAAATATTGAGTCTTCTACAAAGGACATAGCTAAACATGGAAATGAACAGGTCCTAGAATTAGAAAAAGAAGACTCCGAGTCAGATAAAGATACAAAGACTTAGGCAGACTCAAATCAGCAGACAACATCAAATCCTTCCTCCAGAATTACTCAAAAGAATCATCCTGCAAGTCAGATAATTGGTGAGAAAGACAAAGGTGTACAAACCATGAGAAGGATAATCAAAGACACTGAGCAATCACATATAGCCTTCATATCCATGGTGGAACCCAAGAACTTTAATGAAGCCAGTGAAGATGTAAATTGGTTAAAATCAATGAATGAGGAACAGGATCAGATTGAGAAGAACAATACTTGGGATCTTGTTCCTAGACTTGCAGATAAGAATGTAATTGGCTCCAAATGGGTGTTTAAGAACAAAATGAATGAACAAGGACAAATTGTTAGGAATAAAGATAGATTGGTTTGTAAGGGGTATGCACAAGTTCAAGGAATGATTTTGATGAAACCTTTGCACTAGTGGCAATATTGGAAGCCATCAAAACATTTCTTACCTATGCATGTCATAAGAACTTTACAGTATATGAGATGGATGTTAAGTCAACATTTCTTAATGGAGATCTAGAAGAAGATGTATATATGGAGAAACCTGAAGGATTTTCACTGACAGATAATCGTGACTATGTCTATAAGTTGAAAAAGGAATTATATGGACTGAAACAAGCACCACGAGCCTGGTATTATAGACTAGACAAATTTCTATAGGACAAAGGGTTCAAGAAAGGTATTGTTGATAGTAATCTGTACATTAAGTCCAAAGCTGGTGATTTATTAATTGTTTTAGTTTATGTAGATGACATTATTTTTGGATGCACTAATGACCCTTCAGTTCAGTGGTTTTCTAATTAAATGTAGACTAAGTTTGAGATGTCCATGATAGGAGAACTGTCATATTTTCTTGGTTTACGAATCAATCAGAGTTCTGCAGGGATATTTATCTCTCAAGAAAAGTATTTGAAAGAGATGTTGAAGAAGTTTTAGATGGATGATTCCTCTCATGTTAGTACACCTATTGTAGTTGGTTGCAATCTCAGTGTAGATGATATTTCACCTGATGTTGATCAAAGAACATATCGATCAATGATAGGCAGTCTTCTATACATCACAACATCTCATCCTGATATAATGCAAGCTAATGGAACGGTAGGTCGTTATCAGTCTTCTCCTAAACAAAGTCATTTAGCAGTTGTCAAGAGGATATTCAAATATTTGAAGGGTACAATGACTTATGGTCTTTGGTATCCTAGAAATCATAATTTTCAATTAACTGCATATTCATATGTTGATTGGGAAAATTGTTTGGATGAAAGAAAGAGCACCAGTGGAGGTGTATTCTTCTTAGGTGATTCATTAGTCGCATGGCTTAGTAAGAAGCAAGGATCTATTTCTTTATCAACTATAGAGGCCGAGTACATTGTTGCTGCTACTTGTTGCACTCAGATATTATGGATGATTCAAACTCTTGCAGATTTGAAGGTAACTTATACCGACCCCGTTCCACTTCACTGCAATAACACCAGTGCCATTAGTGTCTCTAAGAATCCTGTGCTTCATTTCAAGACTAAGAATATACTAATAAAGAAACATTTTCTCAAAGAGCAGGTTACAAACAGAGTGGTTCAGCTGAATTATATTCCATCCAAAGATCAGATTGCTGATATATTCACTAAACCGCTTGCAACAACTCAATTTGAGTATCTACGCCATAAGTTGGGTGTGACCTTGTTATCTAGTTAAAATAGACTATCTGATCAAGGGGAGTATGTGTTTGTCGAATATCTGATACCTTTGAAAATTACTGCAACAACTTAGGGGGAGCACGTTTTTCTTTGACATTGATGTCAAAGGGGGAGAAAGGTGTGGTCTGGATGCTACAGTTGAAGGTCTATGCAAAATAGTACAACCTTTCAGGTTTTCCATCAATGCCAAAGGGGGAAATTGTTGTCATGTTTTATAGGAAGTGTGTTCTTGTCATTGATGAAAAGAACAGCAACGACGATGGCAAACGGGAACAACATAATATCAGAAGGAGAAGCGAACAGTATGAAGAGATCAAAGCTCAGAAGGGAAAGTGCAACAAAGATGTAAATTCTAACCTTGTACAATATTTACTGCAAACGGATATTCAGAAAAGAACAGAAAAGATACAATGGAAAATACAAACATTACACAGAGATTTTTCACCTAGAAACCCAAACCGGGAAAACCAGCATATATTATATTCATACATTGTGTTACATTGTTTACAATACAATATACATATAGGAGCCAACGGCATCCAAAACTCTAACCCAATGACCTGGATTAGTCCAAAACCCTAATTCCTTAACCGGAAATAGAAAACCATCGGCAAAAAACCATGTGCCGAAAAACCACCTAAATATCATGTGGTCCCAGAAATATGTCATCTCGGTGCGAAAAAAAAATTCGGGGGCATTGCCCCTGCACCCCCCCTCTAACCCCCCTACGTCCCCAGCATAGACGCTCAAACACTACTACTCGTGCAATGAATATAGCACATACCCAACAAAAGAAACGTGATCAGTATCAAAATCTCCACAATACAAACCAAAATGATTGAGAATTCGATCACCCGAATCTCCGTCAGTCGTCGGATCAAATTAAGTGGAAGGATAGGATAAGCTAGAAGAGTAGCACTAAAGATATATTGAGACATCAATCTAAGAACATTATCAATGAACAACCTTTGGTTCATGTGAAAAGTTACGAGGTGGTTACCATTCAGGAAACCTCACTTCGGAAGAATTGGCAACTTGAAAGTCGAATTACCCGAAGCCCAAAATCTGAAATGAATAAGGACCATTTGATCTGGAGAAAATGTGATGACCGTTAGATCAGGGAAAACCAAGTCAGTAGACCACCTAAGCAAGGACATGTGGCAAACGTTGTCAGCAAGAACATGTGGTAGACCACATGGAAACCACTCGACCCATGCCAAGTCAACAGGTGACGTGTGTAATGTTACGTCGCTCCGGGAGATTTACTTCGGAAGTTTTTACCACTAGCAAATGCCCTAAGTCCTAAAGTCCCTAATACCGAAGTCCCAAAGTGTATATGGGTCATCCAATCTGAAGAACACTTTGAGTGCATCTTCAACCGTTGATCTATTACAGTGGAAGTGTTAACCGACAGCAAGCGGTCTCCACCGCCTATGAACTATTCAGCAGGTGACCACTCTGGAGGAAAATGAAGCAGCGATAAACCTAAAGTCCAGAAGTGCTGAAGTCACTTATGATCGTTGATCATGCAGGAGGGTACGTGTCAACGGATCATGCAATCTGGGAAAATGCGAAGGAGAAAGGTTTGAAATTTCTAGAAGGACGCATGGAAGAAATATCTGCAATTCGGGGAAAAACACTCCGAGAGAAAGTGAAGGAAGAGAAGTTGAGATTTGAAATCCCCGAAGCCTGAAGAGCCAAAGGAGCTGAGGACCATTGATCTGTAGGAGGACACAAGTCAACAGATCGTGTACTCTGGTTGGAACACTCTGGGAAAAAACAAGCAAGGAAAGTTGAGAGTTGAGATTTCAGAACCCCGAATACCTGAAGGGATTGCAACCATTCGAATCAAGGGGACATGCAATGTTAGATCATGGACTCCAGGTGAAATTCTCCAGGAGAAATTGAGTGTAGAGGAGTTGAATCTATTGAAGGCCAAAGTCCTGAAGTGAACGAGGACTGATGATTTGAGGAGGACACGTGGCAGGAATCTGTCAACTTCGGCTAAAATTGTTTTGGGAGAGCGTGAAGGTTGAGAATTGAAATCGCTGAAGCCTAGAGTAGCGAAGAAGATCTCGACCATTGATCAAGAAAGGGGACATAGGACAATTGATCTATTTCATATGTAAAATTCCCGAAGTAGAGGCAGAGTCATCAATTGAGAAGGAAAGGTCTCCGCAGATCATCGACACCAAAAGATTGGCGTACGAAGGAAAGCAGGGTTTGAGATTTGAAACTCCCAGAGCCTGAAACAAGAAATAAATCATAGTTGTTGATTTAAGGAGGTTAGATCTGATCCAGAAATCATGAAAGAACAAATCTGAACCATCCGTTCAAGAGCACTGTTAATATCGTGAGATCGACAGTCCCATTGCATTGCAGGGTCAGAACATGCTCGGGTCTTAATTTTTCATGAGAAGGCCACAATCAAAACCACAGTATCACCAAAGGCATACATGGATCTCTGTAGTGAATTATGGAGAGAAAAGCGGATTTCCCTCAAACCAACTTTGGTCACACCCGCAATCACATGGTCACATAAGAGCATCACCCAAGGTCACATCAGCGGAAGATTGAGGAAGGAGCTAGCGCTGCGAGGCTCCACATCAAAGGTTACACATTGAAAAGTCAAAAAGGCCTCTGCATGTATAATCCAATGGTGTTGATCAAACATAATCTGATCGAGGGGTTTCTATTTCATCTTGTGATTTCTTGATCAATTACGATTTAGTTACACTAACTTAATCATTGTTCCTGAACGGTTGAATCATTGTTCCTGAGCATTGGAATCATGATTCCTGAGCGTTTTTTAGATTCCCGACTTGAGCATTGGAGATGAGAAGTGTAACGGATGATGAGAACAAGAATAAAAGAAAAATTCCATGACAGAGAGAGGTTGTTGTTTCTCTGTAAATGTCAAACTGTAAGCAATGAATATTATAGCATGAACTGAGGGAGAGAATGTAGAGATGAAGAACATAAGCTGGACAGAGAAGAAATGGTGAAAACAATAGACTGTACAAGAACTTAAGCGCAAGAATATGTGAGTAGGAAGACACTGATGTAGGTAGATCAGAGCAGTGTAGCAGAATAGTGATGAGACTGGTAATCCATTGATAAATACTGTGTCACTGTAATAAATTTCAGCAAGCAATGTTAAGAACCAAATATTAATATAGCATAGAAAAACCTCACAGTAAGTACTCAATGCCTTGAAAAAGAGATAATTTCATATAATAAGCCTCTTCGAGGGGGAAACCTCCTTATACACCATATAAATGTTCAAGTACAAGATGATTCCAAATGAAAATGTCTCCTTGGTATATATAGAAGACTAGTTGGTACAATTACAACTAATGGACTCAAGCCGACATAAATAAAATAACATTACTAATGTAATATGCCCCAATTAAGGGGTAATGAGCCACTATTTAGGGCTTAATATGCCCCTCCCCTTCAGACAAATGTTGTCCACAATGCTTGAGTAACTCTGGATGCTTCTGTATAAAAGACTCATCTTCCCAAATGGAATTTTTAGTCGGTAGTTTCCTCCATTTAACGAGATACTCTAAAATGGATATACTCCTCAGCTAGTGAATTCTTGTGTCAATGATGGCTTCAGGCTCCAATATGATTTTTCCTTCCTCATCAAGTTCTGGAAATATAGTTTGAATTGGGATCTTGTCACCTATAACCTTCTTTAAGCATGAAACATGGAAAACTGGGTGTACTCGTGAAGATGCAGGCAACTCCAATTTGTATTCCATAGTACCAATCTTTTGCAACACCTTATAAGGGCCATATTACTTTGGTGATAAATTATTATTCTTCTTAGCTTGCTTGAGGGACATCTGTTTGTATGCTTGTAGTCTTAAAAACACCCAATTCCCTACTTCAAAACTTCTTTCACTACGATGTTGATCTGCTTGTTGTTTCATGCGATTCTGTGCCATGGTCAGGTTGTCCTTTAAGATTTGGAGAACTTGTTGTTGATGCTTGATGTGATATTCCACTGCTTGAACCTTAGATTTTTCTTTTATATAAGAAGTGATGGAAGGAGGGTGGTATCCACAGAGTGCCATAAATGGTGTCATTTTTGTTGCAGTATGAAAGGAAGTGTTATACCATCATTCTGCCAAGGGTAACCATTTGAACCATTGTGTTTGTTTATTAGAGACAAAGAAACGAAGGTAGCCTTTGAGACATTTGTTCACTATCTCAGTTTGTCCATCAGATTGAGGATGATAGGATGAGCTATGAGCCAATTGATTACCCAAACAAGAAAATAATTCTGTCTAAAAATGTCTAGTGAAGATAGGATCTCTGTCACTTACAATAATCTTTGGGCTGCCATGTAGCTTTTGAATTGTCTCCATGAATGTGGTGGCAACTGTAATGGCTTTGAAGGTATGAGAGAGTACAGAAAAGTGTGCATACTTGGTGATTCTATCAACAATCACCATGATGACACTCTTTCCTTCAGAATTTGGTAACCCTATTATTAAATCCATGGAAACCTCCTCCTAGCACTAACTTGGGATGGATAATGGTTGTAAAAGACCTGGGGTTGTTGAAGGAAAATATCCATGTGGACAGGTAGATCTCCTCTTGAGAGCTAGACTCTTAACTCTTAAGACAGAAGATGCTTAACGTGGACACTGACTTCCTTTCATATCTATACAAACTAATGCATGAGAGGGAAAGAGAAGAGAGGTACCTTTTATCAGTGTTTGTACCTGCACGCTTCGAGTTGAGCTCCAATATTTCACTCCTCAATGAGCCCTGTAGACAAACAACAATACAACCACTTCCTACTCTATTGATGTTAGCTTGAAATAGATCTATCTATCATAGACAAGTTCATATGAGACTAAGCTCGAACTAGAAAGAAACAGGCCAAGTATGTCATATTAATGAGAACAATGACAGAAGTAGCTTACAACCATAGATGCGAGTGCGACAGCTTCATCAAGTCCGCTTTGTCTAACCCTTGCTCAAAAGATCCACAATCTGGATGACAACAACTTTACTGATTACTTTCCTCCAGTTCACTGTGTGTTTCCTATGAGATCATAGGTTTCATGCTTGCAATTCTTCCCTCCTTTTTCACCATCATAGAGCCTGTTTATATAGGTTTAGAGAGGCTTAACCTCTTGAGGTATCTTTAGGATAAGTTGAGGAATTCCCTCCTTAGATCAAGGATCTTCTCCTCAGATCATGATTGAACCAGGAATTTGAATGCAACTACCTTCCAAACTTGAAAGATCTTCCCCTTATTCTCCTCAACAGATCAACCACTGCCCAGATTAGACAACGCTCCCTCAAAAGGGTCATCAAGGCACTATAACACTCCCTAGTAAGCTCAAGGGGATCGCTAGTTCTTCAAATATTTGTAGCGCTCCTTCAGAGGGGTGGTTTAGTGTTATAACGCTCCCCAGCACGTTATAGGGGAGCGCCAATGCTCCTAAGGGTGATGTAGGGGAGTGCTCCCTTCTAAAACTCTAGTTTGAGAGCTCTTTTCAGGTAGCAAGAGGTACCTGACTTCAGTTAGCCATTCTCTTTCTTAAAATCAGGTGTTTGAGGTACTCTAAGTGTCTCCCTAGTGTCGTTATCATGGCAATATGCTTTGTTTGACATTTGCGACACTTGTGAACAACATGTGACACTTGCGACAATTGTGAAGAACATGCAACACTTATATAAGCGAGTAATGTTGATGTGTAACAGATTGCCCCCCAAAGAATGAAGTTAGAAGATGAGAACTGATATCTAAAATGATTTGTAGACTTTCAAGAAAGGGTATAGACTCAGAGAACCTAACGGAAGCTGCACACAAACATCCAACAAATATCATGACATGTTTCAAAACCCAAGGCAGGCATACCGATGCTTGGGTGATCAAGACTTGCAAGATATGGCTGCCATAAAATACACTGCGGATCCATAATTGTATTGATGAAAAGGTATAGCCACCGAGGATACAATGTGGATCTATACTTTGATGACTTGGACTGATCGTAGCCATGAAGAATACACAGTGTATCTAAGAGATGACAAGACATAGCCACGACCAATACAAAGTGGATCTATGTAATAGTGTATGTATCATTTGTCCAAGAGAAACTCCTTCGCAACCTGGAAAAAGCATATATCAAAGTGATCACTCAACCCAGGGTCTTCTTACCGATTCCAATGTGGTATGAATCTATCCATGTGAATATATGTCATGATGTCAAACATGGTAGAAACCACTTGATTACCGGTCAATGGTGTAAATCGTTAACAAGTGCGAGGGAGGTCACCATTAATGTCAATGATTCCCAAGGTACCCTAGTACATTCCAACGAATGTGAATGGATGAGATGGAGTCGAACATCCGTGGAATCATCCAATCAGAGGTCAATGATGTAAACCTACTTTCGAATGTGAGGAGGCCTGCTATTGAGGCATGCAGGTCCCAAAGTACTAACTAGTTTCTAAGACTAGTTCCTGGATAATGTGTTGAAGTCAACAGGAATAGACTCATCGAAGGAGGGCCTTGATGTATCCCCCATCAACAACATGAAAAGGACATAGAGATATAATTGGTAGATCAAATGAACATGGACTGACATGGGTATTGAGACAAGATATTTGTGATGGCCGACTCTCGAGGCAGATACTTCCCTTGAACACTGAGGCACAATAGCAGAAACATGACATGGACCAAAACTTGATGATGCAATGGATACTGTGACTTTCGTCGGGTGACCCAAAGGAGTGAAAGAAACTCAAAGGATTGGCTCAGTGCAGAGGTTTAGCGGATTATAATGCGCACAAAGACAAAGTGTCGTGTTCAAGGGCGACTCTAAGAATTACTTGGTAATGTTCTCAAGAGACTTCTTGGCTTGCTTCTTTCAAATTTTCCCCCATCCAGATATATGAGTACCTCTTTTTGATTTAATGAGCTCAAGGAGGATAACACATGCTTGATAAAACTCACCTTCGGCAAGTTCCTCTTCCTTTGTTTAACGAACTGGAAGAAGTAAGGGTTCGGTCCCATATGGGTCTGTCGATGTTTTGTTTAGCAAGTCCAAAGACAGAAAAATTGAATTTTTTTCATGATTATAGAGTCTAGAAAAACACTTAAAAGAGAACTCTCTCAGTTCCTTTTTTGTAAAGTAGTCTGACAAGACTGAAAAAGAGATAAACTATCGCTCAACAGACGTTTTCTTCAAATACTTTAATGAGCGTGAAGAGAAGCAAGGTCGCTCGGTAATCTTTTCATGTTTAGAGAGTCTGAAAAGGACTTAAAGGTGACTCCAATGTTGTCCTTTTTCGTAATGTTAGTCTCGCGAGGCCGAAAAAAGAGATAAATTATCACTCGAAAGATGCCCTTTCAAACTGTTTAACGAGCGGGAAAGGAAGCAAGATCACTCGGCAATCTTTTCATGTTTAGAGAGTCTGAAAAGAGCTTAAAGGAGACTCCAGGGGGTTCCTTTTTCATGTATCCATACAGGTCCAAAAAAGAGACAAAAGTATACCCAGATGCATTCTCATGTATTTGCGAGCACGAGAAAGAACAAAGACTAAACTCGGTATTCCCCCAGCTTGAAAGCTAGTGGCTTAGCTCCAGAATGATTGGCAAAGGCTGGAGAAATGCCATCCAAGCTTCAATTCATTCACCGACTCTAAGGTCATCATCAATTTCTCTAGGAGATGAGAAAAAGGAGAAGGGTGAATGAAAATAAGGTTCAAGAGAGGTGACTGTTTCATTTTTTAATGAGCTTGACACAAGAAAAGAACTATGCTCAGGACCTCTGTTTCATTTTTTAACGATCTTGCCATAGAGAAGAGAAACTAAACCACCCCTCTGAAGGAGTGCTACAAATATTTGAAGCATTGGCGCTCCCCTTGAGCCTACTAGGGAGCGTTATAGCACCTTGATGCCCCTTTTGAGGGAGCGCTGTCTAATCTGGGCAGTGGTTGATCTGTTGAGGAGAATAAGGGGAAGATCTTTCAAGTTTGGAAGGCATTTGCATTCAAATTCCTGGTTCGATCATGATCTTAGGAGAAGATCCCTGATCTAAGAAGGGAATTCCTCAACTTACCCTAAAGATACCTCAAGAGGTTAAGCCTCTTTAAACCTATATAAACAGGCTCTATGATGGTGAAAAAGGAGGGAAGAATTGCAAGCATGAAACCTATGATCTCATAGGAAACACACAGTGAACTAGAGGAAAGTAATCAGTAAAGTTGTTGTCGTCTGGATCGTGGATATTTTGAGCAAGGGTTAGACAAAGGGGACTTGACGAAGCTGTCGCATTCGCATCTATGGTTGTAAGCTACTTATGTCATTGTTCTCATTAATATGACACGCTTGGCCTGTTTCTTTCTAGTTTGAGTTTAATCTCATATGAACTTGTCTATGATAGATATATCTATTTCAAGATAACATCAATAGAGTAGGAAGTGGTTGTACTATTGTTTGTCTACAAGGCTCATCGAGGAGCAAAAGATTGGAGCTCAAATCAAAGCGTGCAGGGACAAACGCCGATAAAAGGTACCTCTCTTCTCCTTCCCTCTCATGCATTAGTTTGTATAGATCTAAAAGGAAGTCAGTTTCCACGTTAAGAATTTTTTGTCTTAAGATTTAAGGGTCTAGCTCTCAAGAGGAGATCTACCTGTCCGCAGGGAGATTTTCCTTCAACAGAAACTAGCAACTCCGCGGGGGACTGACTTCCTTTCATATCTATACAAACTAATGCATGAGAGGGAAAGAGAAGAGAGGTACCTTTTATCAGTGTCTGTCCCTGCACGCTCTGAGTTGAGCTCCAATCTTTCTCTCCTTGATGATCCCTATAGACAAACAATAGTACAACTACTTCCTACTCTATTGATGTTAGCTTGAAATAGATCTATCTATCATATACAAGTTCATATGATGTTAAACTCAAACTACAAAGAAACAGGCCAAGCATGTCATACTAATGAGAACAATGACAGAAGTAGCTTACAACCATAGATGCGAGTGTGATAGCTTCGTCAAGTCCCCTTTGTCTAACCCTTTCTCAAAACATCCATGATCCAGACGACAATAACTTTACTGATTACTTTCCTCCAGTTCACTATGTGTTTCCTATGAGATCATAGGTTTCATGCTTACAATTCTTCCCTCCTTTTTCACCATCATAGAGCCTATTTATATAGGTTTAGAGAGGCTTAACCTCTTGAGGTATCTTTAGGGTAAGTTGAGGAATTCCCTCCTTAGATCAGGGATCTTCTCCTAAGATCATGATTGAACCAGGAATTCGAATGCAACTACCTTCCAAACTTGAAATATCTTCCCCTTATTCTCCTCAACAGATCAACCACTGCCCAGATTAGATAGTGCTCCCTCAAAAGGGGCATCAGGGCACTATAACGCTCCCTAGTAGGCTCAAGGGGAGCACCAGTGCTTCAAAGATTTGTAGCGCTCGTTCAGAGAGGTGGTTTAGTGTTATAATGCTCCCCAACACCTTATAGCGGAGAGCCAGCACTCCTAAGGGTGATGTAGGGGAGCGCTCCCTTCTAAAACTCTAGTTTGAGAGCTCCTTTCAGGTGGCAAGAGGTACCTGACTTCAGTTAGCCATTCTCTTTCTTCAAATTAGGTGTTTGAGGTACTCTAAGTGTCTCCTTAGTGTCGTTATCGTGGCAATATGCTTTGTTTGACATTTGTGACACTTGTGAACAACATGCGACACTTGCGACAGTTGTGAGGAACATGTGACACTTATCTAAGCAAGTAATGTTGATGTGTAACAGGGGTCTTAATTGTTTCCACCTTATTTTGTTGGCAAACAAAAACGTTATGTGACAAACCTTTGAACATCAGTTTGAAGGAAATCCCCAAAAAATTCCTTCTTGACCCTATGGTAGGTTTTCAAAAATCCCAAGTGCCCTCCTACTGGAGAGGTGTGCAATTCCATTAGTACCTTTTGTTTGAGTTGGGAGTTCTTACATAAATATATGCGATCTTTGTACCATAGTGAATCATTTTTCCATGTAAATGTATCTGATGCACTGGAATCCTGCTGCAACCTTTGATTGAGAGTCCACACTTTTTCATCATTCTTCCATTCCTCCCTTTCTTCTATTATCCAATCAGGTTGGATGATTGAGATAGCACAAAGAAAGGACTCAACATATTCATCCTTTCTTGAGAGTGCATTTTCCACAAAATTTTGCTTCCCTTTTTTATAAACAATTTCAAAATAATAACCCAATATCTTGGTCACCCATTTTTGTTGTTCTTCTGAAGATAGTCTTTATTCCAAGAAGTATTTAATACTATCATGATTTGTTTTGACCTTGAAGTGCCTACCTATTAGGTAAGGACACCATTTCTTCAATGCATGTAGTATTTACATCATTTCCTTCTCATAAATGGGTTTGTGTAAGTCTTTTCCCTTGAGTGGTCGACTTTCAAAAGCCAGGGGCCTTCCTTCTTGCATTAGGACAACACCAATTCCATTTCCCAAGGCATCACACTCCACAATAAAGGTTTTTGTGAAGTTTGGAGTGGTCAGGACAGGAGCTTTGCATATCACCTCTTTAGGTTTTTCAAAAGCTTTAGTTGCCTCTAGAGTCCATGAAAATGCATCCTTCTTAGTTAGTGTCAATAAAGGTGATGCTATTCTTACATAGTGCCGAAAAAACTTGTGGTAGTAACCTGTCAAACCCAAAAATCCTCTAAGATTCTTCAATGTTTTTGGAATCAACCAGTCCATCATGGCCTTAATATTATTAGGGTATACCTTGACACCTTCATGAGATACAATATGACCCAAATACTCTACCTCCTTCACCCCAAAGAAACATTTGGATGGTTTGGCATATAGTTGTTTCTCCTTTAGTAGTTGTAGCACCTTGTCAACATGTTGCACATGATCCTCCCAAGACTTGATATAGATTAGTATATCATAAAAAAACACTAACACAAATTTTCGAAGGAAGATCTTGAAAATAGAATTCATAAACCCTTGGAATGTGGAAGGTGCATTTTTAAGGCCAAAAGGCATGACAAAAAATTCATAATGGCCTTCATGAGTTCGGAATGTTGTTTTTGGGATATCTTCTTCCTTTATTCTAATCTGATGATACCCTGAACGAAGATCCAACTTTGTGAAATAGATTTCTCCATGTAGTTCATCTAACAATTCATCAATGACAGGAATGGGAAACTTATCTTTAATAGTGATCTTGTTGAGCTCTCTATAATCTAGACACATACGCCATGAGCCATCTTTCCTGAATACCATTACCACTGGTGCAGAGTAAGAACTTTGGCTAGGTCTAATAATCCCAGCCTCTAACATTTATTCAACCATGTGCTCAATTTCACTCTTCTGGGCATAAGGGTATCTATACGGCCTGATGTTAGGAGGAAAACTCCCAGGAATTAGGTGAATATCATGATCATGATTTCTAGTGGGTGGAAGACCTTTGGGAATATCTTCAAATACTTTGTAATGCTTATCAATGATCCCTTGGAGATATATAGGAATAGATGGCTTAGATGTTTGAACATCTAGTGAGCATAGTTGTGCAATAACACCTTGTTGCCTCTTTTTCAATAATTTTTTCACGCCATTAGAGCTTATCACCTTACCGGTTTTCCTTCTGATACCTCTTAACTCAATTTCTTTTCCTTCCAATGAAAATTTCATGAAAAGTTCTTGAAAATTAAAATCCATTGTTCCTAATGATTGTAACCATTGGATTCATAGTACAACATCAGCACCACCCATGGGTATAGTAATCATTGGACTATTCATTACATATTCCCCCATAGTAAGATTGATCTTATTGCATTTTCCTTAACAATTGATAGTTCCTCCCTTTGCAATCATTACTTGAAACTATGGCGCTAGATATCCAAAGCAATTGAGAGCTTTGGCTAATTTATAGTGAATGGAATTATGAGTACTACCAGCATCAATTAGGACTATTACCTTTTTCTTTTTGATATATCCTTCAATCTTGAGGGTTTGAGGAGTGATAATTCCAGCCAATGCATCACACGATATCGTGGGAGTCAACTCTTCAGAAAAAATTGCTTCTACGTTTTCATCTTGAGATGGTTCTTGTTCTTGTTCTTCTTCCTCTTAACAATCTATGTAGAATAATTTCTTCTCACCACACTTTTTTCCCTTACTGTACTTGCTGTCACAATTAAAGCATAAACCTTTTTCTTTTCTTTCCTCTAATTTTGAGGTGTCAACCTTGTAGGTTGAGGTGTTTTAGAAGAAGGAGAATTATTCTCTCTATAGATGTTAGGATTGGTCCTTCTAGTAGCCATAGCCATATTTTTACCTTCAACATTTCTTTCCACCCTAAATGCATTCTCCAATGATTTGGGTTCCCAAAGGAAAACCTCATGTTGAATGTTATCCTTTAAAGTTCCTATGAATACATCAATCAAGTGCTCATCTAGAATATCTGTTACCTTTATATTCAATCTTTGGAAGTTCTCAATGTGCTCTATAACATAACCCTTTTTCTTGAGATTTATCAATTGGATAAAGAAGGTATTGCTCCTTGTATCCTCATACTGTGCTATCATTTCTTCCGTGAAAATTGTCCAAGTGACGAGTGATTTGCGAGAACAAATCCATCTATACCATACAAATTGATTGGGTTCTAAATATAAAGAAGAAATTCATACCTTTTGTGTATGTGACACATTATGTAAATCAAAGAATTGCTCCATCTAAAGTATCCATGTGATTGGGTCCTTGCCATCAAACTTCCTCATATCGCTCTTAGGAACGTGGTTGGTCTTCAACCCAAAGTTGGAGTTTCTCTATTTTTTATTCATCTTCATTGTGTCCTCATCATGAATTTCATGGGATACATTTTCACTTTCAGGTGTCCTCTCTATTAGGAAATTTTTCAATCCTTCCACGATCTCCCTTTTTAAACCATCCATCTTAGTACCCATTATTGCCTCCAATTTAGCTTCAGTTGAATCCATCATCCCTTGTAGTTCATCTTTTGTCACTGTCTTCTTTTGTAATTCATTTATGTCTCTACGCATTTCTTCACCTTCATCAAGAGTCCAAGTAGGACTTTCTGGAGGCTTATTTGGTGTATAAGTTCCCTTTTTGGGTGGCATGTTGGCCAAGTATCAATTTTGAACCTTGATTTTGAGGTGATTCTTCTAGACAATTTTTCTTCTGCTGTATCTCCAAAGTTTCGGCCCTTCTGGGTATGAAAATTTATTTTTTGTAGTTCTATGATATTTCTTCTCTACAATGCCAGAGGTCTGATCAAAATTGGATGTGCCAAGTGGAATTTATGATAACTTCCCCACAACTTGTTGATTTTTGGCCTTTCTAGGAGATCTCATTTGTATAGCGTTCCCCACACAAAATAATTGATATAAAACTTTGAAAATAGTACCAGAGATACTATGAACTGTCCACAATCCAATGAAACCAGTCTCACTCAATTTGGATACTCCAGGAATAAGTTACGAATGTTTTACCTAGAACACCTGCTTGAGACTAGTTAGATACCCTATCTTCCACAGGGTGTATCTACAAATGTAAGATGACACAGAAGCTGAATTTTTTACCACAGATACCTTACTCATTTCTGTGAATAGCCTCCATATTTTACGGTCTGAAACATTACAGAAATAGTTTTATAGTGAAAATTATGCAATGACTCAATTCAGGATGATTCCATAACCCTATCTTACACAGGCTGTATCTTCGAAAGTATAAGGCCTCAGGAGCTGAAATTTAAAAAAAACATACCTTGATCTGTGTAATAAATATCGTCCAAGCCGTTCCTTTTGAAATGTTGTAGAAAATAATCTATAGCGAAAATGCCAAGGTGTCTCATATGTAGCGGCGAAACCCCAAGACCTTGAGCTCTAATACCATATGTTAAGAACCAAATATCAATATAGCATAGAAAAACCTCAGAATAAGTAATCAAAACCTTGAAAAATAGATAATTTCAGATAATAAGCCTCTTCGCGAGGGAAACCTCCTTATACACCACATAAATGTTCAAGTACAAGATGATTCCAAATGAAAATTTCTCCTTGGTATATATAGGAGACTAGGAGGTATGATTACAACTAATGGACTCAAGCCGACATAAATAAAATAACATTACTAATGTAATATGCCCCAATTAAGGGGTAATGAGCCACTATTTAGGGCTTAAAAAACAAAGATTTATATTTCAGGGTGGTAGGGTGGTGCTAGGGAGGACTGTTGTCCTTAGAGTTTCAAGCGGGTGCTTGAACACAGGGAGTTGTAGCTTCCATCTGGTTGCAGCCAAAAAAACCACGGTGGTAGGGTGGTGCAAGGGAGAACCATTATTATATGTTATACAGGTTGGGGCATGTGTGACTGGAAGTTGGTGCTTCCATCCAGTTGGTGTTGGAACACTCAGGGAGTTGGTGCTTCCTTCTAGTAGTTGCTAGAGAAACCAGAGAGTTAGTGCTCTCAACAAGTTGTAGCTTGTTAAATCAGAGGTTTTAGCCTCATTTTGAGTTGGTGCTCAAAGAAATATGATGTATAGAACTTAAAGACTGCCTATCATTCCAAGAAGAAGAGGTTTTCTCCCTTTATGGGTTTCCTCATGAATATTTGTCTCTGTGTATATCATATGTGTGATTGATGTTAATTATTCTTGTTGTTCATGACTTGCATAATCTTGATGATCACTTGGAGAACATTAATAATGTTTTAATAGGCATAAAATTGTTTAAGAACAGTAACAACTGATTCACCCCCCCCTCTCAGTTGTCTTAGTATTTCCAACAGTTGCATGCATAGCACTTGGAAGGCGGACATTTTTTCAGCTCATCGAATGCATAGGTGATATAGGCTCTCAACCATTCCAAATTAATATTAAAATTGTGTTAATGTATTTATCTGTGTCCCAATGACAATTTCAATTTCATAGCCATATTCATGAGCCAACCTCATACTGAGACTCAACGGAAGGTCCAAAGGTGGTTGTTGATAAACAACTCGATCATTTGAAAACATTGTTTGAAGTAGTGTTTATTTCCTCTCTTCTTAGCTTTGTATTTTCTTTATTGCGCTCTACAATAGGTGACTGCAGAATGGTTACTTAAACAAATACTTGTTTAGCATCACATAAATAGGTGACTACAAAATGGTTACTTAAACATATACTTGTTTAGCATCACATAATGTATAAACCTTTAGAAAAAGGGTTTTGTTCGTAGACTCAAATGTTTGCTGACAATGCT
Organism: Picea mariana; assembly: GCA_032191745.1. NCBI lineage: Eukaryota > Viridiplantae > Streptophyta > Pinopsida > Pinales > Pinaceae > Picea > Picea mariana. Next base: position 441,940 of record JASDQU010100266.1, on the reverse strand, counting down.
ATAAGGTAAAAAAAGAAAGGAAAAAACTTAACCTTTGTACAAGGTAAGACATTTCCATATCGTTTTCTAAATTTGGAAGCCAATCATTTATGATCTGCTCTTAGGTGATTTAGTGTTTCTTTGTTACACTCTGTTGCATAATTTGTATTACAAATAATAAATTAGAAAAAAAAACCATAATAAAAGAGTAATGTTGCATAATTTGTATTATAAATAATAAATTAGAAAAAAAAACCATAATAAAAGAGTAATAACAAAACACATTGCAAACACAGTCATAACAAAATACATTGCAAACATAATATTTAATTCAACATAGCACGATTCAAATTTAGGTTGATGCTCGAAATTCAAATTTAATAGGTAGAAAATGCATAGTTTTTGCTTTAGATATTATTATCATTAAACCTATGTAGATTGCCAAGTGCAAATCGTGCACCTCTATTTTTTGAAATAAATAAAAAATACATCTTATTGATTTGTTACCTTACTACTTTATTTTAATAAAAATATCTTAATATTTAAAAATTTATTTATTTTAATATTTTCCAAATCAAATCAAATTGGACATTTTTAATACATTGTAATTATTTAATCTTTATGAAATGTTACTACGTTAATGAGAGATAGTTACATTCTAAGTAAGAAAACCAATCTTGATATTCATTAATGAGAGCATAGTTACCCTCTAAGTAAAAAAAAAAAAAAAAAATCTTAATACCGAAAAATAAATTAACATTGCATTGTATGGATGACTCTCTACTTAATAGAAAATAGCCTTTCCCCTTCGAAAGAACGTTGGCCATAAAGAATTGTATTGCATAAAAATATTTTGGATGAACATGCATTGTATTAACTTTATTTATTAAGCATTATATTAACTTTATTTATTTTTAACTCAGAGACATCATGTGATAAATTATTTGAAAAATTCAAATAATTATTTTTTAAGACATCATGTGATAAATTATTTGAAAAAATCAAATAAATTTTTTTAAGATATATTTTGAAWTTTTTTATATTCTCATCACTTTAATTGTTAAATTTTATTTAACTCAAATTATTCTAATGAACTTTATTTATTTTTAACTCAGAGACATCATGTGATAAATTATTTGAAAAATTCAAATAATTATTTTTTAAGACATCATGTGATAAATTATTTGAAAAAATCAAATAAATTTTTTTTAGATATATTTTGAAATTTTTTATATTCTCATCACTTTAATTGTTGAATTTTATTTAACTCAAATTATTCTAATGGTATGAATTCTCTTTAACCATCTTTATTTCATAAGGATATAATTATTGAAATTTAAACTATCTTGTGAACAAGAAAAATATCTTATTTTGAAGTGAACAAAATAAATATTATATCTTACTTAAATAAATAATAATTCAACTTCTCCTAAATACATTAAACATCAATTTCCCCTATTCATTGCATTTAGCAAGTAAGAATACCTTTTGGGTCAAGGTCAATCCTTCAACAATGCTGCTATTATATATGTAATTATGCTTTTCGATAGATCGATTTTGTTCATTTCGACCATTTCTTCCAGTCATTAATTATATATGTAACAAAGCTATACAGATTATAGTTAATTTAATTAATATAATTAATTTAATTCAATAAATTATTATTTATATTAATATAATTAATTTATCTTAATTTAAATAAGGACTATGACGGCGAACTGTGACTAATCTATTTCAAAGTAGCACTTGGTTATGATTGGAAGGAACTTTAGGTGAATAGAATACATGCCAAGTGATAGATTAGATTCATATACGTGGAAAACTTCCATAAACAGGTTTAGATTTTATTGCTTACTTCATAATAATCTTCTTGCACATATGGAAAGCATGCGTTGTTTAACAATTTGTCCCTGGCCATTTATTTCAACAATGATAATATCATAGGATAATCTTTTTGCATAGTGCAAAGCACACACACTTACTAAACGCATGCATTGTTTAACAACTTGTCCCTGGCCATCTATTTCAACAAAATTCGAATATAGTGATGCACTTTGTAAATATGAAATTCACCACAAATATAATGATGGTTCACATTGAAAATAAGTGAGAGAAAATTCCATTGTCTTTTAAACATGTTAAAATATGTTAGGGTAAAATTGTTGAAAACGTGCCAACTAATTTCCCATGTCGTAGCATGCACATCAACTAAATTTAGAATGTGCATGCATGTACACTACAATGAAGATTTTGTGTAATTGGTGTAACTGTTTGATAAATGTTATATATACTAGAGAGTAGCAATGTAGTGTAGAGTGGTGTGTGGGAAGAGAGGAGAGGATGGTTATATGCATGTGATTGGGTATTGTAATTCTACCTTGAATTAATAAGAATATAGATTATCATTGCCCCACGTTTTTTTCCTGTACTGGGTTTCTACATAAATCTTTATGTTCATTGTGTGATTGTTGTTCTCGTCTTTTATGCTTGACATTAATCTTTCTATGTTTATGCTTTTGCTGCCTAACAAGTGGTATAAGAGTAGGTAAGCTGAGCCAAGGGGACTTGTATGAGTTCAAGACACGGATCTACATGAGTGAATCGGCTTGGGACAGTTTTATTACACGGTCATAGGTTATCTTTGTATGACAATGCGCCAGTCACAGGAAAACTTCAAAAACTAAATTTTGGAGAAAAATGTCACAGACTATCCTTTTATAAGGTGCGACAATTTTAGAAAATTGTCGCATATTATTCTTATAAGCATTGCAATGGCTATTGTTTTTTTGGAAAAACAAGGTATGAAGTCAAGGTATAAAGTGAATATTTTATGAGGTGATACACATGAAGTGGATAAATTTATAAATGAGTGGTTGACTTTTGTCTTATTATACACATAAGACAAATTATAAGAGGGATCGATTTTATTAAAGGTCGCTTTTAAATATAAATGGGTGGAGTTATAAAGCATTTCCCTATATAAATAAATAGAGTGGATGTTTTTAAAAGGTTTTAAAGATATATATTTTAAATATGGTTTGGACTCAATTTTTTTTTTTATTCAATCTTGAAATATATAAGAATATTTTTTCATAAAAGGAAGATTTGATTTTACAAGTAGTGAAGTGATTTGGATGGTTTTTGTGTTAATGGAGAAAGTGTAGAGTTCTAAGTTTGAGGTGAAGAAATTCAATGGGAAAACAATTTTCAGTTATGGAAGCTCAAGATGCAGGACCTGCTTGTGCAACAAGAGTTGTAGAAGGCATTGGTAGGCAGGTCAAAAAGACCAGGTCAGACGAGGACTGAGATGAACTAGATTCAAGAGCTCTCAATACCATTCATCTGTGTTGGTAGATGATTTTTGTTTAACATCGTTGGAGAGGAAACAACAACAAACCTATGGATTAAGATAGAAATTCTCTATATGACAAAGTCCTTGACGAGAAAAATCTTCTTGAAGGGGAAGTTGTACAGCTTATAGATGAAAGAAGGTACAAAAATTGTCGATCATTTAAATGTTTTCAATACACTGATTTGTCAATTATCTAGTATGGATGTAAAGTATGAATATGAGGACAAGGAAGTTTCACTATTGTGTCCATTACCCGAGTGTTGGGATCATCTGGTCACTTCTATGTGGTTCAAATCAACAAATTCCATTGATTATGACATTGTTGTGGGAGAGTTGTTGGTTGAGAAAATGAGGAGAAGGTCCAGTAAACAAACCTCAACAACACAAGCAATTGTGGTCAGAGGTCGATCTACAGAAAGAGGGAAAGAACAAAGGGGTACATCAAGTTCTAAGTCAAAAGCCAAGAAGAGTAAGCAGAAATGTTGGTTCTGTGGAAAATCAGGGCATCTCAAGAAGGACTGTTGGAAAAGACAAAATGCATCCAAAGAGGACTCCACAAAGGATGCAAAGGAAGCTAATTTAGCTGAAACAAGTTCAGGTTTGGGTTTAGGTATGGTTGATGAGGTATTGTCTACTTGTGATGTTTCACATCAACATCAACATTGGTTGTTTGATTCTAGTGCATCCATCCACATGTGTATTCATAGAAATTGGTTCTCAACTTACCAATCTACTGATGATGGTGTTGTTTTTATGGGAAACAATTTTCCTGTAAAATTGTTGGGGTTGGTAGAGTCTGGATTAAAATGCATGATGGTTCTGTAAGAACATTAACAGATGTAAGGCATGTACCTGAACTTAGAAAGAACATGATATCTTTGGGAGCTCTATATTCTCATGGTTACAGGTATACAACTCAAGGTGGAGTAATGAAGGTGTCCAAAGGCATATTAGTAGTCATGAAGGCAAAGATGATCGATAAACTTTATCATCTTGAAGGAAGGACAAAAATAAATCAAGCAGTGGTAGAATCTGAAGGTGCAAGTGACTCTATTCATTTATGGCATCAACGTTTATGTAGAAAAAATTTTAAAACAGGAAGACATATAAGCAAAGGTATCCTTGATTACATTCATTCAGATGTTTGGGGACCATCCTGTACAGTTTATTTTGGAGGATCGTCATATTTTGTGACATTTATAGATGAATACTCCAGAAAGGTTTGGGTCTATTTACTTAAAATAAAAGATGATGTATTTAATAATTTTAAACAATTCAGATCTTTGGTTGAAAAGAGAATTGATAGTTCAATCAAGTGTTTAAGAACATATAATGGAGGTGAGTTCACATCTGTGGAATTTGAAAACTATTGCAAGGAAGTTGGGATCAAAATCCATGAGACCACAGTTTATACTCCTCAACAAAATGGTGTTGTTGAACGCATGAATAAGAATCTTCTAGAGAGAGCAAGGAGCATGCTTAGTAATGCCAAGTTGTAGCAAGAATTGTGGGAAGAAGGAGTCCTTACAACATGCTATTTGATAAATCGGTCATCATCAATTGCAATAATTGTAGTATTCTATAAGAGGTATGGACAGGTCATTCGTCTGATTAATCAAATCTTAGAATATTTGGTTGTGACGCTTATGCTCTTATTTATAAAGATCGACGTTCTAAGTTAGATCCTAGATCAAAGAGCTATGTCTTTGTTGGTTATGGTGATGGAGTTAATGGGTATAGATTGTGGGATCCTACTGCCCACAAACTCATCATTAGCAAAGATGTAGTATTTGATGAATCCTCACTCTTAAAATTAGAATTAGTAGATGTTGAAGTGAGACAAGAACAAGCACCACAAGTTCAACAAATTTAGTTGGAGACTCAACCATCTTCAGAAAGGGAGGAGCATGAAGAAGTTGCAGAAGAAGAAGAAGAAGAAGAAGATGTAGAAAATATCCAAGAAACTGAGGATATGCCTCAACCATCTCTAAGGAGATCTACATGGGTCAGGAATCCTCCTACAAGGTATGATGATTATGTTTCATCCGTGGATTTGGTTTCTATTGATGGAGAATATAGTTGTTATCAGGAAGGTTTTCCATTGCAAGTGGGTCTACAAACTGAAAAAGGGTGTTGATGATAAAGTTGAAAGGTATAAAGCAAGACTGGAAGCAAAAGGATATTATCAAAAGGAATGTATTGATTTTCATGAAATATTTTCACCAGTTGTGAAGCTTGTTTCAATTAATGTTGTGTTAGTACTAGTTGCTTTACTTGATCTTGAGTTAGAGAAACTAGTTGTTAAAACAATGTTTCTACATGGAGATTTGGATGAGGATATATATATGGAACATCCATAAGGGTTTGTTTAGGATCGCAATAAGAGTTTTGTTTGCAAACTTGAGAAGTCATTGTATGGCCTGAGGCAGTCTCCCAGGAAATGGTGCAAGAAGTTTGATTCCTTCATGGTGACCCTAAATTTCACAAGAACTGAATATGATCACTGTGTTTACCATAAAAAGTTGGAAAATGACATATTCATTATTTTGGTGTTATATGTTTATAATATTCTTGTGGAAAGAAAATCATGGATGAAATCAACAGGTTAAAGACTTAGTTGGATAGGGAGTTTGATATGAAGGATCTAGGAGCAACAAAACAAATCTTAGGCATGAGGATACACATAGACAAGAAAAATGGTAAGGTGTGTTTATCGCAACTAAAGTATGTGGAGAAAAATACTTATGAGATTTGGTATGAATAATGTCAAACCCCTATAGATCCCTTTGGCTTCCCATTTCAATATTTCTTCAGGTTTATGTCCTAGTAATGGCGAAGAAAATAATTATATGTCTCGTGTACCATATGTTAATGCAGTAGGAAGATTGATGTATGCGATGGTGAGTACTATACCATATATTTCACATGTAATTAGTGTTGTCAGTAGATACATGGAAAATCTAGGTAAAGAGCATCAGGAAATAGTGAAATGAGTGCTTCAGTATCTTAGAGGCACAAATAATTATTCTATCATCTATGATAGTTCCAGTGATTCAGTTTGCGGTTATGTAGATTCAGATTTTGCAAGTGACTTTGAAAAAAGGAGATCAACTTTAGGATATGTATTTACTGTTGCTAGAGGACCTGTTAGTTGGATGTCGAAGCTTCAAAATGTAGTTTCTTTATTCAATATTGAGGAACAAAATATGGCTACTTCACATGCATGCAAGGAGGCAATTTGGTTAAAAGGTTTTCCGAGTGAGTTTGGAAGGATGCAGGACAAGGTGAAAGTATTATGTGATAGTCAAAGCGTTATTCATTTGGCTAGCAATTTGTCTTATCACAATAAGACGAAGCATATTTCTATTAAATACCATTTTTTAAGAGATTTTGTTGATGAAGGAGGAGTGGATCTAGAAAAGGTCCATACAAAAGTGAATTCTACAAACATGTTTACGAAACCAGTTTTGTTAGAGAAGCTACGACAGTGTTTGGCTTCTCTTGGATTGTAGAAAAGGTGATGAATTAATCCAGGCATGATATATCAAGTAAATTGTTGTCAAGGTGGAGATTTTTGAAAATTTTCCATCTAATTTCCCATGTGGTAGCATGCACATCAACTAAATTTAGAATGTGCATGCATGCACACTACAGTGAACAGTTTGTGTAACTGGTGGATCATATTGTAATTAGTTTGTCTAATTGTTTGATAAATGCTATATATATGAGTGAGCAACAATGTAGTGTAGCGCGGTGTGTGGGAAGAGAGGAGAGGATGGTTGTATTCCTGTGATTGGCTATTGTAATTCTCCCTTGAATAATAAGAATATTGATTATCATTTCCTCGTGGTTTTTTCCCGTACTAGGTTTCCACCTAAATCTTTATGTTCATTATGTGATTGTTGTTCTCATTTTTTATGCTTGTCATTAATCTTTCTCTATTTATGCTTATGTTTCCTAACAAAAATAAGAGTCCAGCGCAAACCTTCGATGGGACAATTTTCTTGGGATTCCTCTGGTAGGGTTTTCTGGATTTGATCACTTTTACAATGATGGTTTTGACTAGATCTAAATACCTGGTAAAGCCCGATGCACATCGGTTATTAGATTTCCGTTCATTTTTTAAATTTTTTTATTAACAAAATATATTTGAATTTGAGCTAGGTTCACTATATATTTGATTCATTTATAAATATTAACAATTAAAATGTTTATCTTTATTTTTCAAATTCTTTAATATCTTATATATAAAATAAGTTAAAATTTTTTCCTATGCTTGAATCTTTGAAATGCTAAAATTTACTATTAAGAAACTTGTTTTTTCTTTGTTTGACTGGGATTCACAAGGTTTCCTCAACATTTGGGCTTTCCATTTGTTTTGGGATAATTGGGAGTTTTAGTTTTCTATTTCCATTGTAGAAATTGATTTGCAGGAATAACACTAAGTTTTGAGTGGATCTTCCATTGTTTAAGCATTATGGCCACGTTTTCGATATTGAGAAGCATCATTTGACACTTGAATGATTATGTATGGCATGCAATACATGTAAACTGCAATACATGCAAACTATGAAGTAGATATTAGACATTGCTTCCTCTTCGCATTCCTAATCATTTTGAATCAAAGGCGTTATGAGCAACTCAAAATTCCCAGTGTTTTTCTTACCACGACATATAAGTTTCTATTAACTTAGCACATATTATACATCATATAACTTTCTATCATCTTGCAAATATTAGACATCGCAGGCTTTTCCCATTCCTAGTCATTTTCTATCAAAGGCTTCATTGTATGGCCTGAAGTAGTCTCCCAGGCAATGGTACAAGAAGTTTGATTTCTTCATGGTGAGCCTAAATTTCACAAGAAGTGAATACGATCACTGTGTTTACCTTAAAAAGTTGGAAAATGACATGTTCATTATTTTGGTGTTATATGTTTATGATATACTTGTGGAAAGAAAAATCATGGTTGAAATCAACAGGTTAAAGTCTTAGTTGGATAGGGTGTTTGATATGAAGGATCTAGGAGCAACAAAACAAATATTAGGCATGGGGATACACATAGACAAGAAAAATGGTAAGGTGTGTTTATCACAATAGAAGTATGTGGACAAAAATACTTATGATATTTGGTATGAATAATGTGAAACCCGTATAGATCCCTTAGGCTTCCCATTTCAATCTTTCTTCGGGTTTATGTCCTATTAATGACGAAGAAAATAATTATATGTCTCGTGTACCATATGTTAATGCAGTAGGAAGTTTGATGTATGCGATGGTGAGTACTATACCATATATTTCACATGCAATTGGTGTTGTCGGTAGATACATGGAAAATCCAGGTAAAGAGCATCGGGAAATAGTGAAATGAGTGCTTCGGTATCTTAGAGGCACAAATAATTATTCTATCACCTATGATAGTTCTAATGATTTGGTTTGTGTTTATGTAGATTCATATTTTTTAGGTGACTTGGAAAAAAGGAGATCCACTTCAGGATATGTCTTTACTGTTGTTGGAGGACCTGTTAGTTGGATGTCGAAGCTTCAAAATGTAGTTGCTTTATCCAATACTGAGGCAGAATATATGGCTTCTTCACATGCATGCAAGGAGGCAATTTGGTTAAAAGGTTTTCCGAGTGAGTTTGGAAGGCTGTAGGACAAAGTGAAAGTATTACGTGATAGTCAAAGCATTATTCATTTGGCTAGCAATCCATCTTATCACAATAAGACAAAGCATATTTCTATTAAATACCATTTTTTAAGACATTTTGTTGATGAAGAAGGAGTGGATCTAGAAAAGGTCCATACAAAAGTGAATTCTACAGACATGTTTATGAAACCAGTTTTGTTAGAGAAGCTACGATGGTGTTTGGCTTCTCTTGGCTTGTAGAAAAGGTGATGAATTAATTCAGGCATGATATATCAGGTAAATTGTTGTCAAGGTGGAGATTGTTGAAAATTTTCCATCTAATTTCTCATGTGGTAGCATGCACATCAACTAAATTTAGAATGTGCATGCATGCACACTACAGTGAATAGTTTATGTAACTGGTGGATCATATTGTAATTAGTTTGTCTAACTGTTTGATAACTGCTATATATATGAGTGAGTAGCAACGTAGTGTAGCGCGGTGTGTGGGAAGAGAGGAGAGGATGGTTGTATTCATGTGATTGGCTATTGTTATTCTCCCTTGAATAATAAGAATATTGATTATCATTGCCTCATGGTTTTTTCCCGTATTGGGTTTCCACATAAATCTTTGTGTTCATTGTGTGATTGTTGTTCTCATTTTTTATTCTTGTCATTAATATTTCTCTGTTTATGCTTTTGTTTCCTAACAAAAATAAGAGTCCAGCGCAAACCTTCGATGGGACAATTTTCTTGGGATTTCTCTGGTAGGGTTTTTTGGATTTGGTCACTTTTACAACAATGGTTTTGACCAGACCTGAATACCTGGTAAAGCCCGATGCATGTTGGTTATTAGATTTCCGTACATTTTTTTATTTTTTTTTATTAACAAAATATATTTGAATTTGAGCTAGGTTCACTATATATTTGATTCATTTATAAATCTTAACAGTTAAAATGTTTATCTTTATTTTTCAAACGCTTTAATATCTTATATATAAAATAAGTTCAAAAATTTTCCTATGCTTGAATCTTTGAAATGGTAAAATTTACTATTAAGAAACTTGTTTTTGCTTTGTTTGATTGGGATTCATAAGGTTTCCTCAACATTTGGGCTTTCCATTTGTTTTGGGATAATTGGGAGTTTTAGTTTTCTATTTCCATTGTAGAAATTGATTTGTAGGAATAACACTAAGTTTTGAGCAAATCTCCCATTGTTTAAGCATTGTGGCCACGTTTTCGATATTGAGAAGCATCGTTTGGCACTTGAATGATTATGTATTGCATGCAATACATGTAAACTGCAATACATGCAAACTACGAAGTAGATTTTAGATATTGCTTCCTCTTCCCATTCCTAATCATTTTGAATCAAAGGCGTTATGAGCAACTCAAAATTCCTATTGTTTTTCTTAACACGACATATAAGTTTCTATTATCTTAGCACATGTTATACATCATATAACTTTCTATCATATTGCACATATTAGACATCGCGGGCTCTTCCCATTCCTAGTCATTTTCAATCAAAGTCCTTATGAGCAACTCAAAATTCCCAATGTTTTTTTTTATAAGTTTATATCATCTTGTATGCAAAAGGCTTCTTGTCAGTGACATCACCACTATAGTAGCACTTGTTTACATATATTCAAACAATTTCTTTG
>JASDQU010100266.1:402735-431154 GCA_032191745.1 Picea mariana | reverse complement strand
TATATATATATATATATATATATAATTTGTAAAATTATGAGGAACTAAAGGCTTCCCAACAGGTATGTCTTTTGACCTCTTGTTGGGCTCTAAGTTCAAGGTTTCAAAGTTTTCCTTACTATTTCTTTAGGAAAACAAAAATGTCTGAAAGTTATTCCCTCAAATTTGTCTTTAAACTCATGATTGGATGATCTTTTAAGGTTCCCTTGCAAGTGTTTTTCCCAATCAAGGTTAACGCATGCATAAACCTTAAAACATACAATACTTCTCTAGATATTTAACTACTTGCAGCTGATAAATAACTAAGCATACATGAAAATTGAACACATTATGTTTTTGGCCAACATGACCCTGAAAAAACCCCCCATGGGGAAAACCAATGAGAGAAATAGATGTATGTATGGAGATATCAAAGTAAGAGCTAAAACATCTTGAGATTTTATGTAATTTTGGAATTTATTCCTAAATGTAATTGCAATGGTTATTCCTAAGTGTAACTGTAAAAGGATTTATCGATAAATCATGTATTTTAGGTCTTTTAGAGTATAAATAGAGGTTATATCGAGTCATTTTGACCACTCATTGAATATAAGTACAAGAGAGTAGTACGCACTTATCTAGGAGGCTATTCTTGGTTCATGTATGGGTCTCTTTGGTATTGATTTTATGAGCATTGTAATGCATTGTACATGTTGAAGGAATCTATAGTGAGGAAAGTTTGCAGGGTTTTATCCCCCTTGAGTGTTTCCCTGAGGATATATCTTATTTTTCTGTGGATATTTATCTTTAAGTTGTGATCCTTTTGCATATTAAATAATAATAAACTAATACAATACTTTAAATGCTGGAAAAACAAAAAGAAATTCAACATGGTATCTGAGCATGCCCGAAAAAGAAGATTTTTCGGCAGATTTTTGGAAGTGTTTTGACAAACTAACTTCAACTTCCCAGGCATGATGACTACCAGCACTAAAATTGATGAGAAGTTGGAAGGAGTGGAAAAATTCATAGCATGGAAGTATAGAGTAGGCCTCCTTCTAGAAGAACATGATTTAGAAAGATTTGTTGAGGAGGAAGTTCCAGAACCAAAGGAAGATGAGGCCAAGGAAAAGCATAAAAATAACTAGGCCATGGCTAAGAGGATTATTGCAGACTCAATCAAGGATCATCTGATCCATCATGTTTCTTTGTTAAAATCTCCCAAGAAGATTATGGATGCATTGAATCATCTATTTGAATGAAAAAACATCAACAAAAGGATAACATTGAAGACCCAGATAAAGAATGTGAACCTTCAAGATTCATATTCCATTCACTCTTACTTCTCGAGAGTGAATCATATCAAGGAACAAATTGAAGCTATTGGAGACACTATTGATAAATCATAAATGGTGATGACCACCTTGAATGGTCTCCCAATTTCATGAGATTCATTCATTCAAGGAATATGCTCAAGGAGGAAGCTAATCAAGTTTAGCAGATTATGGGAAGATTTCACTCAAGAGGAAGCAAGGTTGGTAGCAAGAGAATAAAATTGAGGGATGATGATCAAGCTTTAGCTGCTCATACAAGGAAATGAAAGAGTAATAAAGAACCCTCATCCCCAAAGAAACCTCAAAATTAGAAGAAGAATCAAAGAGACTATTCAAATGAGATGTGTTTCAGTTGCGAAAAATTGGGACATGTTGTAAAATTTTGTCCCCTTATTATTAAACTAAAAGAAAATGAAAAGGGAAAGAGGCATCATGATCATGTCACTAAATATGATGAACCATCGAATAAAATTGAAAGAGAAGATGATTCAAGTGATGATGACTATGTCCTAATATCAACTCTCACAGGAAAAATCACCCCTGGAAATGATACTTGGTTGGTGGATAGCGGTGCTTCTAAGCACATGACAGGGTATATAGGTTCTATGTCAAAATTGATTCATAAAGACTCACCTCATAATGTGAATCTGGGTGATGATTATCAGTATCCGATCAAAGGAGTAGGAGAGGCCTCCTACAAACTAGATTCTGGGAAGGCAATGAGGATGAAGGATGTGCTTTATGTACTAGGTTTGAAGAAGAACCTTCTCTTGATTTCAGCTTTGGATGAGAAGGGTTTCAGGGTTTCATTTGTAGATAGAGAAGTTCTCATGTGGCCAAAAGGAAATATATTTGATGATGCAGTTGTTATCGGTGTCTAAGAAGGAGGACTGTCTAAATTAAAGGGACACTTAGATTCAACATTGATTCACGACATTGTGAATTCAAGTGAGCTATAGCATAGGATATTTTCCCACCTACACTACAGAGCTTTACCAATCGTGAGAAAGATGGTAATGGGACTACCATAGATTCAGATGAATCTAGATGGCATGTGCAAAGGTTGTGCACAAGGAAATAATGTGAAGAACCCATTTCCAAGCAATGACAATAGAGCCAAAGGAGTCCTGGATATTGTACACTCAGACGTATGTGGACCAATGTCAACACCATCTCTCATTGGGTACATATATTATGTATCTTTTATTGATGATTACTCACACAAAAATTGGATTTACTTCTTGAAGTCAAAAGGTGAAGTATTTGGTATGTTCAAGGAATTCAAGGCACTAGTAGAAAAACTAACAGAATGGAAGATAAAGACGTTGAGACCAGACAATGGAGGATAATTCATCTCAGATGAATTCTTATATTTCTACAAAGAAGCTAGGATTAAAAAGGATCTCTCTACTCCCTATAATTTGTGGAAAAAGGAAGTGGAAGAGAGAAAGAATCATATGATTATGGAAGCAATGAAGGCCATGATCCATGATCAATATTTACCTATGTATATATGCACAAAAGCTGCGATGACAGCTGTGTACATACAAAACAAAAGTCCCCATCGAGTTCTTGAAAGAGAGACACCAGAGGAAATGTTTTCAGGAGATAAGCCAGAGGTCATCCACCTAAGGATATTTGGCTGTCCTAAATATGTGCATGTCCCCAAGGACAAGATAAAAAAAATTGGACCCATCTGGAAAGAAAGGTATATTTTTTGGGTAGAGTGACACATTGAAGGGCTACAGATTATACATTCTTGATCATCGGAATATCGATATTAGCAAGGATGTAACCTTCGATGAGGATGTAGATTTTCACAAATCAAAGAAGGGTCGTGCAGAGGAATCTCATGATAAAGAGAATGGAGTTTCTAGAGCCACAGAGACAAGAGAAGTGGAAGAAGAGGAATCCATTCCTGAGGATTAGGATATGTCCAAACCATAGAGGACTATGGAGAAGCCTACACAAAAGAGAAGAATAGCTTGGGAACAAGAGACCATCAAAGATGCAGAGAGATATGGTGCCCATAATGAATCATCTAGGAAAGTCAAGAAACCAAAACCATATCCTATCTATGTGGAATTATTGTGTGATATCATTGATGTAGAGCCTACCATCTATGAACAAGTTGCAGGAAAGAAAGAATGGAAGGATTCCATGGTCGAGGAATACCAATCAATAGTGAAGAATGACGTTTTGGATGTGGTTCCCAGATCCAAGGAAAAATCATTTATGAGATCCAAATGGATTTTCAAGATGAAGCATGCTACATATGGAAGCATTGAGAAATACAAGGCTAGATTTGTAGCATGAGCATTTTCTCAGAAGGAAGGAATTGACTGCGAGGAGACTTTTTCTCCTAAGGCAAGATATAGTTCAATAAGGGTTGTTCTTTCAATAGCTACTATGATGAAATGGAAGGTTCATCAGATGGACGTGAAGACGACATTTTTGAATGGGGTAATAAAGGAATAGGTTTATGTGGAACAACTACAAGGATTTGAGACACATGACAGGGAGATGCATGTGTGCAGGTTAAAGAATGAATTATATGGTTTGAAGCAGGCACCGAGAGCATGGTATGGTGGGATTGATTGTTTTCTGATGAGATTGGGATTTACCAAAAGAATTGCAGATCCTAACCTTTACTTCAAGGTTGAGGATGATGGAATAGTGATATTACTACTATATGTGGATGACCTATTCTTGACAGGAGTGGAGAATCTCATCATTGATTGTAAGAGAAAACTCGTTGTAGAGTTCGAAATGAAAGACCTAGGTTTGATGCACTACTTTTGGGTCTATAGGTATGGCAGAGGAAGAACAAGATCTTCCTAAATCAGGGAAAATATGTTGTGGATATCCTAAAGAGGTTCGAGATGTTGGATTGTAAACTGATGGCTACACCAATGCCATCAAATATGAAGTTTCTCAATGATATGATTTCAGAGGTTGTGGATTCTACATTATACATGCAGATGATTGGATCATTGATGTATTTGAAAAATAAATGACCATATATATGTTTTGTTGTGAACACCCTGAGTCAGTACATGGTTGATCCCAAATGTGTTCATCTTATTGCAGTAAAACATGTGATGAGGTACCTTAAAGGTACAATGGATTATCAGCTCAAGTATGTTGTAGATAGTGAGATCAGTCTACTTGGATATTCAGATTCATATTGGGATGGTTGTGTTGAAAACCAGAAAAGTACATTAGGATGTTCCTTCACTTTGGGATCCGGTATGATTTCATGGATCGGTAAGAAGTAGTCATGTGTAACACTCAGTACAGATGAGGCAGAGTATGTGGTAGCATGTGCAGTAAGTTATGAAGTAGTGTGGCTTCATAAATTACTGACTGGATTATTCCATATTGTGATGGAGGTGACATGTATCTTGTGAGACAACCAGAGTTGTATAAAGTTGTCAGAGAATCTGGTCTTTCATGATAGGTTGAAGCATATCGAAATAAGGTATCATTGTATCATGGATATGGTACAGAAGGGAGCAATCAGGCTCCATTATGTGGCTACAAATGAGAAAGTTGCGGATGTACTGAAAAATCCATTGTCAAGGATGAAGTTCAAGTACTTCAAGGAGTGATGGAGTGATGGGTTCAGATGTTATCACAGGGTAGTGGATGTCATGATGACATGTTTTAGCTATTGGAGAGATACCCACCATCCCTGGATGCATGCTAAAGAGATGAGGTATAGATTTTATCGCAAGGTATTGGATGTTATGCATAATATATTTGATCTTTATGCGAGAAACTAGATAGTCTCATGATGGCATGTTGTATCTATTGGAGAGCTATCCACTAGCCTTGAATTCATGTTGTGAAGTCACTATGGATTTCCCATGATGTATATATTGGTGTGTCTGACAGTCAATGGTCATGAGCTTGTATGGATGGAGACAGTGTTAGAGTCTGTGCTGGATAGAATACCTTCCTCATTAAGAGGGAGTGTTGAGATTTTATGTAATTTCGGAAGTTATTCCTAAATGTAATTGTATTGGTTATTCCCAAGAGTAATTGTGAAAGGGTTTATTGATAATTCATGTATTTTAAGTATTTTAGAGTATAAATAGAGGTTATATAGAGTCATTTTGATCACTCACTGAATATAAGTATGAGAGAGTAGTACACACTTATCTAGAAGGCTATTCTTGGTTCGTGTCTGGATCTCTTTGGTCTTGATTTCATGAAAGAGCATAGTATGACATTGTACATGTTGGAGGAATCTATACTAAGGAAAATTTTTGGGGTTTTATCCTCTTTGAGGGTTTCCCTGAGGATACATCTTATTGTTCTGTGGATATCTATCTTTCAGTTGTGATCCTTTTGCATATTAAATAATAATAAAATAATATACTACTTTTAATTGTTGGAAAAACAAAAATAAATTCAACACAACAAAGAAATACAACTAAAGAACCTGATACAATAGCAACTCCTCTCAAGATGATTTGGATTTATTTATTTCTTTGTGTCTTCTAGCCTTAGAAGAGTGCACCCTTTTCCTTGGTGTGCCTCTTCCACTTGTATTTCCTTACTTTAACCATTTCTTTTCCTTTGCCTTGATTTGATGTAATCTTGCGCCCCTTGCCTTGGAGAAATCACCCAATACTATGGTGCGCCCCTTGCCTCACACTTGGAATTACTCCTTGGCTTGTAACCCACACCAACAAGTGTGCCCTCACACACTGTTGCACCCTCTATTCTCAAGAGTTCTCCCACTCCAAGTATGTGTGCCTCTTCCTCAAGGATGCACCCCCTCATAAGCTAGATGTGCCTCCCCTCTTTGGATGTGCCCCTCCACTAAATTGTGTTCCTCCTCTCTAGAATTCTCCCTTGCTCCAGCACTAGCACCCAACTCCATGAATTATCTTCAAGGAATCTTGCACCCACAATCGCTTCTCCTCCAAACCCTTGACCTCATGCACCCTCTTCTCCTCAAGAAATGTGCCCAAGTTTTCTCCAAACCCTCACTCTCTCTTCCTCTTCACTTCTATTCTCCTCACCCAAGTCCCTCAAGTGATCAAGTGAAGAATAGAGACTCTCTTTTCCCTATGCACCCCCTTTATCCATCCAAGGGAAAACCTAAAAGACGAATGGATAAGATTAACTCTTGCCAAGTCTAATAAATGGGTGAGATATCATCTCATAAATATCACTTGGAAACCCACTTTGCTCAAGTTTCCATAGTTTTCTTTATGTCTCTTAATTCACCCACATAGCAAATTAATTGTCACTTTATGACTTAAGTGAAATATTTCACTTTGGACTTAAATCTCCTAAGTCAAACTAAAATTAGAACATAAAGTAAAGGTATAAGGGTAATAGTCTCCCCCTTTGTGTTTAGAGACTCATAAACACAAGGGGACCACTTTCCAAGGTACCCAAATCTCAACACTCCCTTTACCGAGGAAAGTGTCACTCACCCCTCCAATATTGTCCCTATAGTGGACACCATTACATGATAGAAAATACTCATTGAGTATGAATGTACCTTGATCATCAAAAGTGGCCTATGAACCTGATCTACTTGACCTGCATGATCTCTAAATGGAAGTCCATCTCCACCTATCCGAGACCTCATTGAATTAAGGTTCTTCTTGATCTAAGCTGTGATCTTTTCATCTCACCAAATATATCTACCTTGGCATCTCACCAAGGATCTATACCTCTTGGCATCTCATCAAGAATCTTTAGCTCTTAGCATCTCACCAAGAGTCTCTCGATCTTGGCATCTCACCAAAGATCCTCACCTTGGTCTCTCACCAAGGGTCTTCCTTCTGAAAAGGAATATAAAATTGATCTACTCGTCTCCATAGCCAAGTGAGACTCAAATATCTCTGGAACCCTACTCACACTCATCAATCTTTGATTCTATGAAGCCCTTGCACCAACTATTTGTCTACTCAACAACTTTGAAACGGAATTTGTCCTGGGTGGACCAATCACCACTGAAAATGGTGTACTCGACAACTGAGTCTACATCCCATAAGATAAAAATCTCTCAATATGTCGGACCTCCTCAACTCTTTCTATGCACCAACCACTATATTATGTCTCAATTGTAAAACAACCTATGAAGCACACTCCCTCTCAAATTGAGCAGTGAACTCTTGCTCCTCTATTGTCCTTGTTGCACCATCCTACTGCTTCTTCTTATTCTTGGGACACTGTCCAACATAGTTCCCCATCTCTCCACAAGAAAAACATCTCACTTTTCTCATGTCTCTCTCCTGTCCACTACCACTCTGTTGTGGCTTGGCCCCTACCTTGGGACCCTATCTATCACCCTGACTGATCTTGTTCTTTCCCTTTGCATAAAGTGAAATATCCTCCTCACCCTCTTCAACATGTTGTTGGCCTGTAGATCCAGAGATGAATCTCATCTCCTCTTGTACTAAGTCATTCAAGAGTTTCTCCCAATTGGGCATAGCCTCCCTGGACACAATGCCTCACACAAAAGTCTCCCAAGGTTTGGAGAATCCATTTAAGGATGTCCTCACCAAAACCATGGGATCCATTATCTCACCAATTGCTCCCTCCAACTCATCTCTAGTCTGAGTAAATATCACAAGGTATGAGGTCACTGGATTTGACTTGAGCATCTTAATGCTCTTAATCTTATCCTGCAGAACCATCTTCAGGTTCTGATTAGGACTCTGGTATAGTTTTCATAATGAATCCAACATCTCAAAAGAAAACTCCTTACTAGTCAAATGAAGTATGACATGGTCTCTCACTGCATCACATATAGTCCTGTTTGTCATGGTGTTCCTCTTCCTGAGATTTTCTACCACCAAGGGAGAAGTAATAGGAGGAAGAACCACTGGAGCCTGAACTATATCCCATAGTTCAAGATCCTCCCAGACAAACACTACTCTGGTCTTCCAAGGGGACCAGTTACTAGCACTTGCTAGCCTATCCTCCACCCTCATTTGTGTCACCGACATGACTACCCACTAAATCCCAAACTGATGCTAAACACTGAAAAAGAAAACAACCTCACTCTTATACACACATGTGCGAAAATAGGTTGTCCAAAATTGTCCAAAATAGTCCAAAAATTCTTCCCACTGTATGATCCAAGAAATCAACCAAACTTAGCCCTTTGGCTCTGATACCATGTAAAATTATGAGGAACTAAAGGCTGCCCATCATGTCTGTCTTTTGACCTCTTTTTGGGCTCTAAGTTCAAGGTTTCAAAGTTGTCCTTGCTACTTTTTTAGGGAAGCAAACATGTCTGAAATTTATCCCCTCAAATATTCCTTTAAACTGATGATTGGATGCTCTTTTAAGGTGTTATTGCAAGTGTTTTTCGTAACCAAGGTTATCACATGAATAAATAATACTCGTCTAGATATTTAACTACTTTCAGTTGAAAAATAACTAAGCATGCATGAAAATTGAACACATTATGTTTTTCATCAACATGACCCTGGAAAGCCCCCCCATGGGGAAAACTAGTGAGAGAGATAGATGTATATATGGAGATCTCAAAGTAAGAGCTACAATAAAGAAATACAACTAGAGAACCTGATACACTAGCAACTCCTCTTGAGATGCTTTGGAGTTCTTTATTTGTTTGTTCCTGCTAGCCTTAGAAGAGTACGAACTTTTCCTTGGTGCGCCTCTTCCACTTTCCTTTACTTGATTTAGCCCTTTATTTTCCTTTGCCTTGATTTGATGTATACTTTCATCCCTTTCCTTGGAGAAAGCGCCAAATACTATGGTGCACCCCTTGCCTCAAACTTGGATTGCAACCCACACCAACAAGTGTGCCCTCACACACTATTTCACCCTCTATGCTCAAGAGTGATCCCAATCCAAGTATGTGTGCCTCTTCCTCAAGGATGCACCCCCTCACAAGATATATGTGCCTCCTCTGTTTGGATGCAACCCTCCACTAGCTTGTGTGCCTCCTCTCTAGAATGTTCCCTTGCTCCAACACTAGCGCCCAACCTCCATGAATGCTCTTCAAGGAATATTGTACCCACAATGGATTCTCCTCCAAACCCTTGACCTCATGCACCCTATTCTCCTTAAGAAATGCGCCAAAGTGTTCTCCAAAACACCAATCTATATTCCTCTTCACTTCTCTTCTCCACACCCAAGTCTTTCAAGTGATCAAGTGAAAAATAGAACCTATCTTTTCCCTATGAGCCCCCTTTAGCCACCCAAGGAAAAACCTAAAAGACCAATGGCTAAGATTAACTCTTGCCAAGTATAATCAATGGGTGAGATCTCATCTCATAAATCTCACTTGGAAACCCACCTTGCTCAAGTTTCCATAGTTTGCTTTATGTCTCTTAATTCACCCACAAAGTGAATTAATTGTCACTTTATGACTTAAGTGACATATTTCACTTTTGACTTAAATCTCCTAAGTCAAAGTGAAATTAGAACATAAAGTAAAGGTATAAGGGTAATAGTATCCCCCTTTGTGTTTAGAGACTCATAAACACAAGGGGGCCACTTTCCAAGGTACCCAAATCTCAACAAAATTTAGGTAAAAATTTTGTTTATAAAATCTTCAAAATTGTGAACTCATGGTTTCATTGTTTGGGTATCAAAGTCTTTTCATAGGGGAATTTCATTTTCACATTGCATTTTCTTGACTCTTTTTTACATAGATTGGATTTATATGTGTTGATCTCAATTCTCTCACTTGTTTCTCTTAGAACCTAAGTTATAGGTAGAGCAATGCCATTGAGTCATTTATCTCATTGATCTTGACCTAAATCACTATAATTTTATCTTCTTGATAGGAGTTTTGAGCATGGAATTTTTTAATATTGTTCAATGTTTCTTGATACTCTTTTCTCACAATCCATTGTTTCTATTTGTACTTGTCAGACATCACCTACTGTTGTTACTAAGCATAGGAAACTTTGATTACATAAAGAAACTTGTAGTATCTTGTTGAAAGTCTATAATTTTACACCCAAAAGGGATTTCAATGAGTGGGGCCACGAGCATGCATGGGTGTCACCAAGTCATCACCACGCCATGCATTGAGAGCCCTATACAAATAGAGGATGATATAGTTAATGTCGTCCACCGCAAGGGTGAGAGGGATAGTAGGGAGGAGTATGAACTCCCCACCAAATGTTGACATGATGAGTTTGTGTGGGATTTCATGGAGCTAGTACATTGAGAATATGCTCTGGTATTTGATACGGAGCTTCATCACAAAGAGGTGGAGTACAAATAATAGAGTGGGTAATGATATTTTTGTGACAGTCATTTCCAATGAGATGGGAATCCTTTTATCTGGAAAATTGATTGCATTTTTTGTTTTCCCCTATTTTTGACTAAGTGAGAGGAATAATTGGTGCTCTGACCTACTCCTGACAAGCCCAGGGAGTGTCTCTTCTTGGTTTCCAGGTATTTTTTTGTATTCCCCATAGATTTTATGGTGGTTTTTTTGGGTTTTTTTTCTCGGTTGGTGTGGGGTTGGTTGTCTACTTCTAGGTTTGGATAATTTGGCCAATGTTTTGGTCAGCTCTAGAGGAAAGATTTGAGAATTCTCTTCCTACTCTTTCTCCCTCTCTTTTTTCATCCCCACCCTATAAGTGCTTTTGTTTTAGTTGGTTATGGGATTTTTACATGTAGCTTTCTCCCTAGTTAAGGCGACTCATGTTCCATGAAGGGATGGGTGTCGACATAAAAAGAATCCTAGGGATGGGTCAGGAAGGGCCTCAACCTCAAGAACCCATAAATCCACCTCTATGGATGATGAAGATACTTGGGAGGCTACGAGGGGTTTTGTTGAGAATTTCTCTGCAAAGGCCAAACAAGAAATGGAGGAATTGGAAAATGAGGTCCGGGGAAAAAGACAAAGCCTCATTGATACTCAAGACCCGACCTATTCCTGAAACCATGGAACCATGTTCCTTAGAATATTTGAGACCTATTGGTTAGTTAGATCCTTAATTTCCTAGCCTCTAGAAAATAGAAAGAAGGAACACAACATCCTTCAAACCATTAGTATTTTTGAAGGAAAATATGAGGCTATGTAAAAAGTGGATTTTGGCATTAGAATATCAATCACATAGGCCAGAGAGGAAGATGGAAAATTGAAGCATGAGGAGGTCTCCTTAGGTTTAGAGGCACTCAAGCTAATCCCATTTTTTTGGATGAATATCCATAGCCTTCAGGGACTGCACAAGAGGAAGAAAGAGAGACCAATGTGGAGGCGGATAGGTTTGCAGAGGAGAATTCTTAACCCCTACCTGTTTGATGCCTGGTTTGTCTCTCAAATTTTCTTATAATATGAAAAATTACATTAGTTATCTCTATTAATGACTTCGTTTTGTAATTTAGTGTATAGAAGGCTTACTAAGTACAATATGAACAAGTTTGATGAATCTCAACTGGTGAGGGTTTTGGTTTCCCTTGGGATGGGCCCTCACTAGAGACTATTGTAACTCCTTTTTGTATATAATGTAATAATATATATGTTTTTTTAGTTTAAAAAAAAAAGTCAATAATTTTAAGCACTAATGTAGAAAATATAACTTATAATGAAGAAGAAACATGAATCCTGAGAATTGCAAAAGTAGTGTTGGACTCACAAGGGTGTAACTATATCTCCTTCATATGAGGTGCATGGGAGAAAGGAGTAGAGTGAACCCCAATTTGATGAGAATAGGATAGCATAAGATTCAAACTTAGAATGCTTATATAAATAATTTATTTTCCTTACATAAGTGTGCCATTTTATTGTGAGAAAGTCTGTTGAGGTGTGTGAAGAACTTTAATGAGAGTCAAAGAAAGTCTGTTGAGGTGTGTGAATAACTTTAATGAGAGTCAAAGTCTATGAGATCAGCCTCGATTGAACAAATAAGAGATGTATTTTGAAGGAAACAATATTTGAGAAGATGGCATGAAAACAACTTTCCCCAACGACATGATTTGGCCTAATAGTTAAGAACATATATTTCCCCCTTGGAGGTCATTGGTTTGAATCCAAATGGGGAGTAGGATATATACACTTCCATTGACTAAGTTGTATGAGACACCTAAAAATTTGAATATGTTGGAACAAAATTTTAAGCATGTAAAGGTTAAAAATTTGTGTACAACATTGATTTGGATTAAGACACTCAACATGAAAAGGTTAAAAAGGTATACACAACATTGATTTTTTTTACCACCTCTATTGCATGGGGTTGCACATGTGATTTTTGATCACATGAGTTAGATTTTTTTTGCAAGTTGGTAACATGATCCTAGCCTTCCAAAGGTTGGGATTTTGGTGGAGGTTACTTCACTTATGCATCATGGAGGCTTGTTGGATGTAGTCCTAGCTAGGAAGAAAGGCTATTTTTGGAGGAAAAACAGACATAAGACAGTTGGAAGGAAAAGTAGGACGTGTAAGAGAAGCAGGAGAAGCGTGCATGCAAGGAAGACCTAACGATGCTAGGGTTAGGGTTTTTGTAATGCATTGTAATGGATGGTGAGCCGAGGATATAAATAATTAGTACTTAGGTAATGTAAGAGAACACAGTATGTGAAAGAAGATAAAGAGGACGTACAAAGGGAGGAGGGAATCGCGATAGAGAGAAAGAGAATTGTAAGGATTGTATGAATCATTAAGTTGGTGAGCTAGAGAAGGAGTGAGTGACTCGATCCCAAGGGTTATATCATAGGATGAGGATCCTAGTGTGACCTATTCAGCCTCACAGGGATCGAGCAGCCTATGGGAGAGAGGAAGAATTAATATTGTAACCACGCACAACGTGATATATTTATAACCTATAATAAAGCTCGACAGATAAAAATTTGTGGACGTAGCTCGGGAGGGGGTGAACCACTGTAATACTATGTTATGTGAATGAATGAATTCATCTTTATGTCTAATTAATTTATTATTGTTAGATAAATGGAGCACTAAGTAGATCTGGTATTCTACATACATGCATCAAATGAATGATATAACTAGATAGGGGATTGAATGAATAAATTTTACATCACACAACCTCAGATCTTGCTCAACCTCAGGTTGCAAACTCCTGAGTATTGAAGCCACCCATAGAGCTATTGTAGGTGAGACTGCGCAATACATCCCATGTAATGCGTTTCCCTTTGGTTTACCAAAGGGGCCGATAGTCTTAAAGGGATTTTATTGGGAAGCTTCTTAGTTCTGACCCAGGGTCAATCTGTGATGATCAATTAGAATACCCCATAAGGAATCCTCAAGACCAATAGAAAACATTATATAATAAAGACCAACAAATGGTTTCATTTCCAGTTATGTGGAAGAAAATGGGATTGAGTATATGAGATTTGTGGAGGACATGTCAGAATAATTTCAGACCAGATCATAAGATGTTGAGGATAATGAGAATCTGAAAAGGGGATGTTGAGACTGTAGAATCCCATGAAGGTAGAGATAGAGAGTTGGTTGAAGACAAAAGAGCTAGAGTTTGTGCAGAAAGATAACAGAAACCTGAAGTCGAAACCGTGCAAATATTTGGACAAGTATGTATTCACCGACTTGCATGAAGTATTTTTTTGTGATTTCCCACACATATTGCAGGAGTGGATAAACATATTGAAAGACAACCATCCTATGAATCGGATCAGATAGCTAGATTGGAATCCTTAAGAGATCGCTCAGTTACAACGAGTTGATAATAAATTTACGCTCGCAGTATATTTTTGGTTAGACAACATTGTTGTCGGATTCAACACAGAGTTTGCAGTAGATACAATGAGGTCCTACAACACAGCTGAACAAGATTTATTGAAGGGATCTCAAGGTAGGTACATTAGATCATTATACACTTCCATTAAGATATTATTATATAACAAAGGTGTAATGACGATGGAGTCAGACAGCTAAAATTCCTTGCGTGCATGGGGGAAGTGGGGAAGCACTGACAGGAAAAGGAGAAATGGAAGGAGAAGGGAATAAAGGAAAGAAGGAGAAGGCCTTGGACCCAATTATGATGAACGAAGACCATATCAAGAAGTTCATGGAAAAAACTGGAAAGACGCATAGTGGAGTACCCTACCAATATAAGGTGAACACCAAGAAGAGAGACGTATCCGTGAGGGAAGGCTTGGCAAGTGATGAAGAGGAGGTAGAGGATATTCAGGCTATGGAGCAGATTGAGGAAATCCTACATGCAACATATGAGAGGAAGACGAGAGGTCCAAGACTAGAAATAGAAGGAAATATTCCTATCCATATCAATGTTAGTGTGGAACCCATAAACCCATGTGTGACTAATACACCAAGAAGAACACCACCATTTAGACAACCAAATTTTGAGAGAAGGAAGACAACAGGAAGTACATCTAGACAAGGAACAACAATTGGGGGAGCTAGTTCAGGAAGCAGTAGTCAAGTATCTACACCGCACAGAGGTAGGAGTTCAGCATTCAAGATGGCAGGACATGATCTAACCATCAGGTTACAAGAATTCAAAGGAGAAGCATCAGAGGACCCAGAGAAGCACCTTTTTATCTGTGAAAATATTTGGGAAGCGAAACATATCACAGATGAAGGCACTAAACTTGCACAGTTAGCTATCACATTAAGATATCGTGCACTAGATTGGTACATGATTTTAGCTGCAAATAGTCCACTAGGGACAACCAGAACAATTGGAGATATCAAGAAGTTGTTGATAAATGTGTTCCAGAAGCCTAGTTCAGAGGATCAATACATGAAAGAGATGATAGATATTAGACAGAAACTAGGAGAATATGTATGGGAAATTGACTAGATATTCAAATGACTGAAGGGAAATATAAAATACGTCATGACAGATATACAACATTGGCATATGTTCGTCAATTCACTGCTACCACACTTGAAGTATCCGTTGCGACAACAAAAGTTTCAGATGTAGGCAAAGGCTTTACAAGTAGCCCTACAACTTGAAGAGAACCAATATCATAAGACAGGTTCAGCCATAGAGGAGCTGAAGGAGGATCTGAAGAACTTAATGCTCTAGTTGAACCAAAACAAAGGTAAGGACAAAATAGAATTTGTTTGGTGTACCACATGTAGGACAAAAGGACACCATAAGAACGAATGTCCAACATTCGCGCAGTACATGGAAACATGAATGCCAAGTCCATTACCAACATGAGGACTATGGTGTGAGATCTGTAAGAAATAGGTTCATGATCCATACCACCGCCCAATGATGCATAAGTACTAGACAATACCGAAGAGCTCGTATTGCAACTTTTGCAAGTCATTAGGCCACGATGACAAAGATTACATAAGCATGGACTTGATGAGGGAAAGAACATCACATGCATATAGGGTGCAGGAAAAAATGATGACCGGGCAAGCCACACCTCAGTTTAACCAAGTACCATCAATGTACAACACTGTGCAACAACAATATAACACTACGCAGCTGCAGTATAATACCGCATAGCCACATTATAATACCGCGCAATATAACTAGACACCTCAGTATAACTTGTCGTGAGGGGATCGAGTTGGCTATAGAGGGGGAGGTAGAGTAAGAGGAGGCTTTGGAAGAGGTAGAGGACCAATGGTATGTCACAAATGTCAACAACCAAGACATTATGCAAGAGAATGTCCACTTCCACCAGTGACCTGTATGTATTGTCGTGCATCAGATCATGACATGGAAGAATGTCCAACACTATTAGGGAAGATCCAAGAAAAGAGGAATCAGAACAATCATAATGTTCAGTGGATTTCCACAGAAGCAAGGGATGAAGGGAGAAACATCAACATAGTTACATGGGGAGGATCTAAAACAGGAAACGATGCACTAAGACAAGAGCCAATACAACACCAATGGGTGAAGAAGAATGTCAAACCAAAGAATTAGTTTGATGTGCAGAACGAGAAGGAGATATTTAAGAAATCCAGACAAGAATTATCGAATCCATACATTGCATCGACATCAACTGCGTAACATAATGAGGAAGTACCAGAGTACGATATGCCTCCATCATTGGATCACACCGGAAAACCACAACCACTAGGACAAGTAATTACCATTTAGGGTTTTTTGAAATCATGTGTTAGACTAATGAATGATCCATCCTCTATTAAAATATTACAAAATATTATAAAAATATGTATCATAGAAGCAAAAGGAAAGTTAGAACAGAAAACAGTCAATCACCTACATACAAGGAGGAGAACAAGTAGGGAATTCAGGATGAATGCCAACATTGGAGATTTTAACATGGGAGATATTATAATGGACTTAGGATCCAAAGTTAATGTATTACCCAAGAAGACATGGAAATTTATGGGAGAACCCACATTAGGATATTCACTTGTTCAACTAAAACTAGCAAATCAACACAGAGTTCTACCAATTGGAAGACTAAAAGGAGTAAAAATAGACCTGCATGGAGTACGGACTAAATCCGACTTCGAAGTAATTGAGATAGTGGATGGCACAACACCTTATCCAGCATTGTTGGGATTGGATTGGGCATTTGATAACCAATCCATAACCAACTTAAAGACGTGGAATATGACCTTCGAGTCAGAAGAATACAAAGTCATTGCACCATTGGACCCATCTGAAGGGTAAAGGTTTGTAGATCCTACTTGCTTGGACCTGGAGGAAATTAATCAGTTGTACAAAACAGCTGCGCGAGATGTAGATTACATGAACCCAACTATATATGGGGTATTCATTTGGCGAAGCATCACCTCATGTGTGTCAGACTCAGATATAGGCTTAGAAAATTGGTAGCATAGGTTACACGAAGTCTCCACAAGAAGATGCGTAAGAATAGACCGCGCAGTGAGATGGGTAGGTACAGAGATAAGGGAACCTCTCATATTCCATGGGGTGAATGACTTAGTAGCATTCTTAACATGGTACGAAGATTAATTATTAGAAAATTAGAGGCTCTTAGTCCTAGATATAACACTCAAGGAAACACCTGCAAGATGGTGGGGTGCGCACAAAGAGACAGTGAAAGACTGGTACCAATGTAAACGATTATTACGCATTAGGTTTGGTGCAAAACAAGGAAGAACGAGATAGAGAAATGTGACATACAAGGAGCACCAAAAAAACACTTGGATAAGTTTTGAACGCTATGGAGGATGACACCACCGGAGGAATGGCCTCATCATTTTGTTCACACATTAGAAGGTATCCCAGGAAACTGGTATGCAGACCAAGAACTGTGCAAAGGAACTACGAACTAGAAAATATTACAACATAATTTTACAGTCACTTTCTCATTTGAACATGAGAACCCCAACATAGATGCAACACTCAAACAAATCAGAGCAGTGATATTCATTAAGGAACCAAAATTTGAACTCGTGACAAAGGAACAACAACAAAACAGACAGACAATGAAGGAACTATTGTCATGCTACCACATGCAGGAAGAAACACCAAATGAAGATGACCCACACGATATTCAGATTGAGGAAGTTTAAGGAGAGAGAGAAGTGGAAGGTCCACCTCTAGAATCATAAGTAATTATTGTTCCAATCAAGGTGAAGAAAGTAAACATTGGGACAACCGAGAATCCCAAGATGGCCAGCATTGGAGACTATTGGGATGAGAAAAAAATGGAAAGCATAACAAAGTTACTGCACGAGTACAACGACCTATTCCCAACAACATTCATAGAAATGAAAGGCATAGAAGGAGAGATAGGCGAAATGAATATACCACTCAGAGATGAGGCAAGACCGATCAGACAACGACCATACAGAATGAATCCCATATATAAGAAAAAAGTCAAAGCCAAAATCGATAGGATGTTAGAAGTTGGAATCATAGAAGTTGTAGAGGAATAAGAATGGATAAGATTGATGGTAGTTTAAAAGAAGAAACAAGGGGCGATTCAAATATGTGTCGACTTAAGGAAGTTGAACGATGAGTTCCTACATGACCCGTTCCCTACTCCTTTCATAGACGAAGTGTTGGATAACGTAGGAGGACAGGAAGTGTTTTCATTCACCGATGGATTCTCAATATATCATCAGATCAAGATAGCACCAGAACACAGATACAAGACCACTTTTTCCACATAATGGAGATCCTACCAGTATACAGTCATGCCATTTGGATTAAAGAATGCACCAACAATATTTTCCAGAGTAGTTATAGCGACATTCAAGGAATTCATCCACAAGTTCCTAGAGGTATATCTGAACGATTGGATAGTCTATAGTATGTTGAAAGACCATGTAGAGGTCTTGTGGCTGATATTCGAAATATGCGGGCAGTGTCAGATATTGTTAAATATCAAGAAGTGCATCTTCAAAACACCCTTTGGGATACTATTGGGCCACATAGTATGAAAACAAGGCTTGCTAGTAGATCCTGCCAAGATTGCAATAATTGTTAACCTTCCACCACCAAAAATAGTCTTCCAATTGAGAGCGACATTGGGACACACATGATACTACAAGAAATTTATAAACGGGTATGCACATATTAATGCACCAATGGAGAAGTTGCTAAGGAAAGACATAAATTTTCAGTGGAATGAGGACTGTCAGCACATATCAGACACCTTGAAAGAGAAGATGGTAATCACACCAATACTAGTATTCCTGGATTAGGAAAATACATTCCACGTACATGTAGATGCATCACCCATAACACTTGGAGCTATTCTGGCACAACCAGGAGTAGGATAATTGGACCATCCTATAGCATTTGCTAGCAGAAAATTGTCAGAATTGAAGCAAAATTATAATACTACAGAAAGGGAAGGCTTAGTGATGGTCTATGCGCTTCCAAAATTTAGGAATTATTTATTGGGGAAACATTTCAATATGTTCACAGGCCATTCAATGCTCAAATACCTCGTCAACAAGCCAGTGTTGGGGGGGAGGATTTGTAGATGGTTATTGTTGTTCCAAAAATTTGACTTTGAAGTGATAGTCAAACCAGGAAAGTTGAATGCATGACCTGATCACCTGTAGAGGATCACAAATGGGGAGGAGCCTAAGAGTATAGAGGATAACTTTCTCGATGCACAACTATTTTCAGTCCAGATAGTCGATGAATACTTTGTAAACATCATCCAGTACTTGAGTACAGAGATTGCGCCACAAGAATTCAACACTGCACAGAAGAAAAACCTGGTAGTTAGGGTTGTAGACTATCAATTGATCATAGGACACTTATATAAAATGGGCGCATATGGCATCTTGAGAAGATGTGTTCTAGAACATGAAAGACCAAGGATCTTAGTAGAATCCCATGAGAGAATAACAGGAGGACATTATGCAGGAAAAGCTACCACGCAAAAAGTATTGTGTGTAGGACTATGGTGGCTGACCATTCAAAGAGACTCAAAGGACTACTACCAAAAATGTGATGTATGTCAAAAGGTTGGTAAACTGAATAGAAGGGACAAGATGCCCCTCAAAACACAAGTAACCTTCCAGGTATTTAATAAATGGGCCATATATTTTGTGGGACCAATTAACCCACCAACAAAAAGGTCAGTAGCGAGGTACATTATCACTACAACAAAATACTTAACAAGATGGCCAAAAGTAACACCAGTAAAAGATTGCAGCATAGAGACAACAACACACTTCTTGTTTGAGAAAGTGATCACTAGATTTGGTTGCCCAAGGATTTTGACGAGTGACCAAGGTACTCATTTCATTAACAACACTATTAAGGCTATGACTGAGGAGTTTGAAGTTAATCATGAAAATAGTACACCATATCATGCTCAAGAAAATGGAATAGTGGAAGCCTTTAACAAAATCCTTGAAAATGCACTGACAAATATTTGCAACGTTAATAGGGATGATTGGGAATTGAAGACACCAACATTACTTTGGGTGTACAGGACCACATGCAAAAAGTTGACAGGACACAAACCATTCAGATTGGTGTATGGACAAGAAGCAGTGGTGCCATTAGAATTTTTGGTACCTAGTCTGCACATAGTAGCAATTACAAAGATGACAGAGCGGGGCACAATACAGGAAAGGATAATCAGTTGATGCTCATGAAGGAATATAGGATCCTAACAGGATTTCACCAAGAAGTACATAAAGCAAGGGATAAATCTTGGCATGATAGACACATCAAAAGGAATAATTTCAAGGAAGGAAACTTAGTCTTAGTGTATGACAGTAAATCTCTTCGGCACCCAGGAAAACTCATAATGAATTAGTTAGGACCATACGAAGTAAAGACTATCACAGATGGAGGAGGTTTACAGTTGAAAGATTTAGGAGAAACATAACTCAGAGGGATGATCAATGGGAGTCGACTGAAGCCATATAGGGACAGTCGACCTCCTAGCACTTATAAAAAAAAAAAAACAGAGGGGTTACCACATCGAACACCAAAATATAGTAACAAAGGTGTAGTGTGAAAAAAGAGAATGAGCACGCGCACTCAAAAATGCTAGCATGATGGAGAAAATACCAATGGTCACTAAAAAGCGGAAACATCATGAATGGAGGGTATGAAAAATAAAGACCCAATGGACGAAGAATATTAAACTTAAATGAAAAAAAATGATTGATGGGACACCGCATTAATTCTGCCAACTGGAGACAACAAGGGAGATCAATGGTAAGTACATGGGAAGTGTCGGTTCATTTAAAACACATGATGGGTAACGTCTTTGAGAAGTTTCAATCAATTTCGATATAAGGGAAGCACTCCAGGATTGAAAGGGTTATTGGGAAATTAAGAAAATCATAGAGCAATAGAATACACAGAGTAGACAATGAAGTTTGCAGAGGTTACAGAGGCCACTAAGATCGACAGACAACATCTTTAACACCATGGCACCACCCAAATTGGGAGAGTCAAGCCAAACTTGCACATGACCTTGAAGCAACATCAGACCACCACCACAGCCATAGGGAAGCGAAAAAAAACCACCTCAACCTCCAAAAGTCGTCAACGTGGACAAAATCCCATCACCTAATATGACACTAGGAAGCCCCACACCTATCGTGGAGGAAACCCAATAGACAACACTAGTGGGCATGGACATTTATGTGCCAGAAGGGGGACATGGCCAACAGACTGAGGACGTAGGAAATCATTCACACCCCGAAAACCCTTAAGAAGCCCTGAGCATTAATGGGACGGTCCCGAACTAGGCATAAATGACTGCACCAAAAACCGCGATTCTAGGCCTATTGGACATCTCGCACTTTGGGAGGGGCCAACATGCAAACAACTGCATCAAGCAGATGATGGAAGTCACCCACAGAGGATACCTATGGCTGGAGAAGATAGTCTCAATAGACATGGAGCTTATTGCATACATGATAGAGTTTCCATCATGGGGGGAGATTCCCATGCAATTCCTGGAGGACAAGACAAAGGAGAGGGCACTCACCGAGGAAATGAAGAAGAAGTATGGCACAGAAAGAGGGTCACGCAGAATCATAATCAAGTGTATTAGCGATGCAGCGAAAAGAATGGCCACAAAAATCATGGTATGCAAGTTACTCAGGAAATGTGGCAAGGAGGAAGTCCCTGCCAGGGTTGTCACAGCTGTAGCATAGTGTGTGGAGCACACCACAATCATATGGGCCCTGTATTTGTTGAATTTGTTCCTCGAAGACTATAAGGACGTACAGGACCTGGGGACAAAATTTCACTATTCATGGCTACTCATCCTGATCGCCTTGATCGAATGGAAGGAGCCTAAGTATTCATTTTTTGCCACAAGACCCAATCCTTTCCACGAAACGTGATACCTATCGTTGGGGTGCACTCCAGACCCCAAGAAGAGAAAGGAAAATGGAGCCATATTTGAAGGATATCATAACGACCTATATCATAGAATCGCCAAAACTTGACACGTTACACCGAAAATGGTCTCACTGTATCAGGGCATAGCCAACTTTAAAGCGATTAGGAATGCAATGTGGATCCAAGCACAAAAGGATCCTGACAATAAATAGCTACAACTGTGCTACTACATCAAGGAGGAGGACATAGAGATGGCCATCAAGGATTGGAACAATGACTAGAGGATTCCAATCCTGAATCAAGAAATGCCCGCAGATACAAAGATGGAGGCAGGGCAGGAACATACACCTACAAAAGAGATAATGGTGCCCAAGAATCCAAGGATAGATCAGACCAAGATGCAACAGAAGAAAGGGCTTGAGTCCAAGAAAGGAACCTAGGTGGGGAAGAAGAACAACACCCAGGTGCCACAGGAATAGGTGAAACAGACTGAGACAACATGGGGAACCACATCAAGTGCTACACAATAGGAGAAAGTCCAAACCAAAAGGTCAATCATACAAATGGGGGGTGTGCACAAGAAAGCTAAGGCGCATAGAACGCCACCAGAATACACGATAACAGAGGATGACATGGACTTCGTAGCCCAGATGGTCCAAGATCGTACAACAAAGGACTTTGATGAAGCTCAGCACCAAAGGGATAGGATGCAAAATGAGATGGAAGACATGAGACAGATCCGCAAGCGAATCAGAGAAACACATAGGGTTGACAGAGGAATAAAACCAGTTTCAACAACATCACAGATATGAGCCGAGGCTCGATCGATCGAGCAGGATAGGATCCAGATGAAAACAAAACCAAGATCAACATTTAACGTCACACCCAGCATATTGCGCATGGATGAAATTGTGGGGTAGACACCCTTGAATGATTTGGCCCAAATATAGTTGGTAATGACGCGGATACCAAGCAAGGCCTTATATAAACTACAAGTCAACATCGCACAAGAGGTACAGTCACGCGCATGCATAGATGCAGTGAAACTGTAGCAAACAAAGGATAGTTGAGACGAGCTGGAATTTGTACTCAAGCAGGTCAAGCTTGAAACCAAAAAGGAGAAGGACCACATAGATAGGCTGGAGCAGGGATTGGTCGTAGCCTATGAGAAAATTTCATAGAGCGCGCAAACAAAAGAGCTCACAACGGCGTTGAAGATTGATAAGATTGTGCATATAATCAATTAATAAAGGCAAGAGATCGAGCACCTCCAGGAGAAGCTCATACCTACCACTCCCTCGGTGGTGAAGGAGCAGAGGAAGAAAGAAGCAACAATGCAGATAAAGGATATGGAGCGACCAGTCCATGCGGCGATCGACTTGTTCGAGAAGGAAGCAAAACTATGGATGAAGTTGGAAGAGGATCAACAGGTCCAGCAGTGGGACCAATAGGAATAAATGATAAGCACAGCTATCCAGGACCTCAAGCAGAGGCAGAGGATGATGTTGATCATGGAGCGCATCAAAGGAGCATAGGATATGAAGAAGATGCAGATGAAACTCATAGCTACACAGACACAAAAGAAGGAGCACCAAGATCAAATGGAACTGCTTTAAGAGTGGGTAGCAGAGGTCATTGCGCAGGTGGAAGACACAGAGAAGAACATGGTAGAAACTCAGGCAGAGTTCGTAGAGATGATCAACAACGATATTGCAGTACAAGTATTGGACGCACTTAGGGAGAAGACTGTGCATGCTCAAACGCAAGGAAAGGAACTCACAGAGAAGTTCCAGGCTCTCACAGGAAAGATAGAAGAGGTGCACAAGTTTTAGGTGGGTCGGGATGAGCCACATGTCAGTGTTGCAGACTTGTTGGATGCAGGCCTAGCTAGGAAGAAACGTTGGTTTTGGAGGAAAAGCAGGTAGAAGACAACTGGAAGTAAAATCAACATGTGTAAGAGAAGCAGGATAAGCGCGCATGCAGGGAAGACCTAACAACGCTAAGGTTATGGCTTTTGTAATTCATTGTAATGGCTAGAGAGTAGAGGATATAAATAAGTAGTACTTAGGAAATGTAAGAGAACACAGTATGTGAGAGGAGATAGAGAGGACATACGAAGGGAGGAGGGAGTCTCGATAGAGAGAAAGAGAATTGTAAGGACTATAAGAATCATTAAGCTGGTAATATAGAGGAGTGAGTGACTCGATCCCGAGGGTTAGATCGCAAGCTGAGGATCCTGGTGCGATGATCGATCTAGTTAGCCTCACAGGGATCGAGGAGCCTGTGGGAGAGAGGAAGAACTAAGATTGTAACCACCCGTGGTGTGATATCTTTCTAACCTGTAATAAATATCGAGATCCAAATCTTTGTGGACGTAGCCTAGGAGGAGGTGAACCATGGTAATACTGTGTTATGTGAATGAATGAATGCATCTTTATGTCTGATTAATTGATGAATGTTAGATAAATGAAGCACTAAGTAGATCTGGTATTCTACATACATGCATCCACTGAATGATATAACTAGAAAGGGGATTGAATGAATAAAGTTTGCAATGCAAGACCTCGGATCTTGCTCAGTCTCAGGTTGCAAATACCTGAGTATTACAACCACCCATAGAGCTATCTCGGGTGAGACCGCGCAGTACATACTGTGTACTGCATTTCCCTCTGGTTTACCAAAGGGGTTGATAGTCTTAAAGGGCATTTGTTGGGAAGGTTCTTAGTTCTGACCCAGGGTCAATCTGTGACAATCAATTAGAATAACCCATAAGGAATCCTCAATACCAATAGAAAAGAGTACATAATAAAGACCAACAAGGCTACATGGTCATGTTCTAGTCACTTTCACTTTTTTTTGCATGGTTGGTTCATGTTCTCTAGCATGGTGGTGTACTATCCTAGTTCCATTCATATTTCATCCTATTCCAACATTTCACCTGGGTAATTCATGTTTCACATAATATTTCCACCTTTAAACTAGGTAAAACCCACATCAACCCTTCATTCCATCTCCTAGAAGGTGCATGGCATCTTTAGTTTCTAGTTCCCTAAGTTTTATTTCATATTAACCCCTCATTTCTCATATTTGTGTTTTTTTAGTGTGGACACAACCAACTAGTTTAGGATATTTTAATTAAATCCTAAAACCTTAGGTTGAGTGCCTAATTATTGACCTAATAATACATTGTTATAATTTTTTATTAAGGCTTATTTCCTAAGTATTATTGTTGATTTATCACTAGGGAAAACAACTTATGTTATCACTTCCCCTTTGGCACACATGTTGAGGCAACTCATTAAAAAAACCAATTCATCCTAGCCTCAATTTGGACTTGTTCACACTTGCCAACTCACTCATGTCATGTYCTTATCCACTTACACACATATTTAGGAGGTTTTTTGACCCTTGAGTTGACGAGGGCTTAGCCATGCATGCACCCTAGGGTTTATCCACCTCATCAACTCGCCTTAACCTTCCACTAACACTTTCAAGCATGAGCATGTTCACACCTTGCAAACATTTGGAAGTGACTTGTAACTAATTTGACTTCGTCAAAGTATGTCAACTTGCACAATTATTGAGGAGATAAGGCTGATTTGATGTGGATCCGTTCACACAAGTATCGAGGGCACACTTCCTATGATGGCTTCTTCATGTTTGCTTGGTCAAAGTTGTACATATTTCAAGGGCTCTCTCTCTCTCTCTCTCTCTCTCTCTCTCTCTCTCTCTCTCTCTCTCTCTCTCTTAGGGTGAATTCATGCATGGTGAAGATTTTAATGTGAACCTAAAGAACATTTCTATTGTTTTATTCTAGTCAAAGTGGTTGACAAGGCACAAGTACCAAGGGCACACTTGCTAGAGGAGATATTTTATTTATTTTTTGTCAAAAGACTTCTAGAAGAATCCCTCTAACCATGAAACTTGGCACTTGCATGATAATATTGGGCAATTCCCTCATTATTTGAGTTGTACACATGGCATTTTTCATCTATTGGCAGTTCACCCTACATCTTTGACTCATCATTTTATTAATATTTTTGAGGTGGCTTTTCCTTGGAGAGTGTCCTATCTCATGCAGAGGAAAAGTGTCTCATTGCATGTGTTTTGCATGAGATATATTGTTGAGGAAGATTATATGTGGCACCACAATCATCTAATATTTTATTTTAGCATTTTAAATGGGCATTTTTGGTCTAATTCACCCACTTGAGAGAGTATTATAATATTTTCTAGCATTTTATAGAATAAAGGAAAATATTGTTTTATTTGTGAAAGAGTTGAGCTGAAATATATATAAGGATTGGCTCACTTATTTTGAATGTTGGATTTTGGATACTTCTCCCCCTTGGATCTTAATGGAAAATCTATTGGATGTGCTTGGAGAATCAACAATTATATCGTGAGTGAATATGTTTTTCATATTTTTTTATTGATTTTTCCTTTGTTGTTGAAATAGCTAAACACTTGCTTTAGGAGTTAGAAGTTGGTGTATTTCTCCCATCTCATTTCAGACCATCATTGGTATTTTTCTTATGAATACATCTCCTTCTCTACTCATGGACTAATGTTTTTCATACATTATTCTCGATAGCTATAATATCCTCAAGTGTTGGGTGTTGTCTACACATGTAGCACCCTTAGCATATTTATGCAATCTAGGACTGCAAAGAGAGAATGTTTTCAGATATTATGTTTCTTTCCCATATTTATAAAAACCTTCCATTTAATCCTTTGTTATGACCCCAAGTGCCCAATGGACTAGGAACTAATCTTTCTTCCACCATCCACTTATTTCTTTCACTTTCATAATTCTGTTTTGTTGGAATTTACTGTTCAAATCACCATTGCACTCCATAGCATTATAATTACAACAATCTTAATTAGGGAAGCCTCACTTAAGCTAAAGGAGAACCAACCTAAAGAGCAAAGGAGAGTTGATGAGGTGATAGTGACCAACCTTCTGATTACACAAATCTATCATCTAGGTGCTTGGTACTTTACACTTTCATTGGTGACAAATTTTATTAAAGCCTTTGAATTTCAACAATCTTAATTAGGGAAGCCTCACTTAAGTTGAAGGAGAACCAACATAAATAGAAAAGGAGAATTGATAAGGTTATAGTGGCCAACCTCCTAATTACACAAATCTATTATCTAGGTTCTTGGGACTTTACACTTTCATTGGTGACAAATTTTATGGTAACAACAATGAAATGACAAAAAACGTAAAAGGATTTATAACCTATTATCGATTTACAATAATAATCCAAGTAAATGTTAAAACCTTAGTTTTATGGGAATTACATTACTTTGTTTGAAATTTTTTTTTGATATTGAATCATCAATTAGAATTCATTTTATATATGTCACTAATAAATGTAATAATGATCCTAATACATTAAAAATCTTAAAAAACCTATATACATGGAAATACACGAAAATAAAGTCTATATAAAGAAACAAAGTCAAATGAGATGAGCCCAAAGGATTAGCTCAATTGGTAAGACATGTGCACACTCTCCAAGAGAAGGGAGAGGTCACGAGTTCGAGCCTAGAATCCTTTGGGGTTAGGCCTCTAGAAGTGGGAAAGTATTGGTGGGATGTCATCATAGTTGAATCTCAGGAATAACTCTTGGAAGTTCATTGCCATTGTTCCTACGAATTTTAACCATTGAACTCCCAATACCACATCTGCCCCTTTCATGGGAATAGTGATCCTAGGACTATCCAGACAATAGTTACTCATGCTTAGCTTAATATCATCACATTTTCTTGCACAATCGATGGTTCCATCATATGCAACCAATACGTAGAATTTTGGTGTTGGGTATATCAAGCAATTGAGAAGAAGTTTTGCTAATTTGTGCTTGATGAAATTGTGACATTGTGACATTGTGCTTGATGAAATTGTGACATTTTATGTCACTGTTTATGACATCTTCTAATGAAATTGTGAATGTTGTCACTATTTATGACATTTTCTAATGAAATTGTGAATGTTGTCATTGTTTATGAAATTTTCCTGCATAATCGATGGTTCTACCATCTACTATAAAACAATTCCAGTGTTGGGTATATAAAACAATTGAGAAGTTTTGCTAATTTGTGAATGAATTGTGAGTGTTGCCACTGTCTATCAGGACTTTTACTTCCTATTTCTATTTCAGTATTGTTACCTTGAGCATTTGTGGTGCACCGAAACCTGACAAGGCATGACCAGATTGTTGGACACACCTACCACACTTAGAGGGGGGGGTGAATGAGTGTGGGGTTCTTTTTCCCAAAACTTCCCTCTTGCACAAAAACTCATCAATTAGCATTCAACATTTATTCATTACCCATTGTTGTCATTTATAACCAGTTAGATGTGAGCACATATCAGCAACATATATCAG
>JASDQU010100266.1:333005-347652 GCA_032191745.1 Picea mariana | reverse complement strand
ATTTAATATATTATTATTATATATTTTATAATGTGTAATTAATAACATTTAACTATAAGTATACTCACCTTATAAGAGGGTAAATATAGTATTTAATATATTATAGTTTATTACTATAGTATAGTATTTTTGTGAGATTTTTTTTTGGAGTTATATGTCACTTTAAGAGAGTGGTTGATTATGTGGTTGTATCTAAGATTAGACTAAATAGTCTTGCAATTTTACATATAAGTTATCAAATTCCATTTATGTCCTTTAATTTTTAAAAAGTCAAATTTCATTTATTAGTTTAATTTTTAATTAAATTATTTTTTATCTAATTGTGTTTTAGGGAAAAACTTATATATATATATATATATAAGTGAGTATAATAGATATATTACAGAATTACATAGATGTATATACTCTACCCTCATCTAAATTTGAAAATGTTATCTTTTAAGAGGAAACATGTGCTCCTAACCATTAGGCCTACTCAAAATTTTAAGTCCAATTTAATAAATGGATTTTTTGGTTTAGAAAGTAAATATAATCATGTTTAATACAACATATTTAGACAATAGAAATAGTGTTGGTATGGACATTTAATTATATGATATTATAACCATATTTAAGTTTTAAAATCAATTAGTTTTTGTTTGTGAAGAGTTATAGGCATATTGCTAAATATATGATTTTATGATCAAAAGGTGGTTTAAAGTATTAGGATATTTAGACACTTAGGACTTAGTTAAGATCAACTTCTTATAATGTTTCATTAGGTGAAAGTGTGTTTCTTTAGTATGCATTTGTAATCTGACGCTCACGATATGTTCCCAACATAGAGTGATCTAACTGCTCATATTCTCTTTGATTTTAACAACTAAATTGATATGTGGCTTAATACCTTATTGGTCCATAATCTCTATTTAAAGAGCATAAAGGGTCATTTGTTGATGATCGATTGTGAGAAACTCTCTATAATATATTTTCTTTTTCATTAATAAAATGTCTCAAGTGGCGACATTGGTTGGGGCCGTGGATGTTTCCCCACAGGGTTTTACCATGTAAAAACACAAGTGTGTTGATATTTGATCTAGTTGTGTGAGTGGTTACTAAAGTTGTTCATCCTCTGTTGGAATACATGTGTTGTCGAACATGGTATTAGAGTGCATTTGAAGACTCGCTCCCATTGTAGATCGAGGTCTTGAAGTCGAATTGTCGCATCTCTAGTTTTTGTTCTTTCTGCAAATTTCTAAGAAAAGAGGACTATTCTATTGTGTATGGAGTGCTCATTTTAGTTAGAAACGCTTTTCATTTCACTCGAAAAATTTTCCACTTTCCCAAGATATGACCATTTCAATGAGATCTGGAGGTATAAAGCCTAAATACATGTCCCTTTTTTAAATGTTTACAGAGATAATATTTTTGGTTTTATATTTCAGTTTTCTTTTTTTGTTTCTGGGTTGCTACTTTTTCTGGTCTAAGTGTGATCTTTGTTCTATGCTCTATGTGATCTCATCCAATTAGAAACATAGCAGTTCAAGTGTTTTCTTGTCTGTGTATGCTCTTTTTCATGCGCTCTGTGCAATCTCGAAAAATCATAAATAGAAGGAAAACTTGCATTTTTCGGATAAGCTAATCGAGATCTAAACCTTGTTTTTGTCAAGAAATGAAATTTTTGTGTGTGTAAATGCATGAAAAGAAGTTTTATTTTAGCACACACTTTGTCAGGTCCCCATAATTCACTCTTTTTGTCACTTTTCCTTCCATAAAACCTTCCTCCATAACCTCAGATTATATTGATATGATTACCATTTACCTTTGAATGTCAGTTTGATTCTAGGAATCCTCTAGTATTCCCTCTGTTAGAGCTCAGATCAATATTTATTTATCATTATAGCCCTATCCTCATAAGGCACTAGGCATCCACATCATTAATATGTCACGCATGTTATTAGCTTCCCTGTTGTCATTAGGTCATTATTGACCCAAAATGGCCTATCAATAGATCATACCTTACAACTCATTACAAGTTGTAATAAGTCTATTTGCATGTTATTTACATGACACCAGTACCATACGCATTACAATATATACTCATCTTGCATTTTCATGCATCATCCAATACTTAGGTAATATGCATGTATATATCTTTCTACAACTAAAAGCTCATAAACTGGTTTATATGCCCATATCACTTTTCCTCTTTATGAGGATTAGCAACAGTCCCGGAGGACTCCTCTTTATCTTGCTTAAATACATTATCCATGTTTCAGGTTTCCACCCTTATAGGTCAAGTAACTGACCTTACACATATTCATCAGTCCTCTAATCATGAGGAGTAATGTATACAGTTTTTAGTCATTTATTAAAGCAGTAATTACAACTGCTAAGGATTCTATCAAACCATACCAAATTCCTTTAACCACAAGGACTCTCTCCATAAGGGTATTATCCCTTATATAAACAGTAATCACCAATGCTTACATGCAGTATTACAGTCACTGCTTTATTCATTCTTTTGAACCTAAGAAATGCTTAACAAGATTCTTCCATTTTACATCAGATTCAAACATGAATGTTTACTGGCATATTCTCACTGTAGTAGAAGAAACTATCAATTTATCCAATGACATCAGTTACTTTGTCACGTGAAATGCTAAAACAATATTTTAAATCCACAATCCTTCTTTTTGGGGAGTTAAA
Source organism: Picea mariana (assembly GCA_032191745.1). Lineage (NCBI taxonomy): Eukaryota > Viridiplantae > Streptophyta > Pinopsida > Pinales > Pinaceae > Picea > Picea mariana. Next base: position 344,964 of record JASDQU010100266.1, on the reverse strand, counting down.
TAAAATAATAAACAATCATTTAAAGGTAGAAATACCTGTCAATAGGCTCATCTTAATCTTGGTATTTCATTCCTATGATTGATCTCTAGCCCATCCAGGCCTAGTGTTATAGCCTTCTCTGATACCACTTTGTAACAAACCCAACCCCCTAAGTAGCATTTAAGAGAATGGGATATCATAATTTTGTTCCCCTTAAAGGACTCGAAACTTCCTTTTCGATGACATCGTTGTCTTCTACTCGTCAAGATCTTTCCAACGACTATAATTTCGCTCAAATCCGAGTTTTGGGTCCAAATTTATGGCCCCTCGAATTTTTTGGCCACATACCTACCATGTGGCATCCTAACACACTTGTCCTCCCACGAGATGCTGACGTGGCTCTCCTAGTGCTGACACCAGGCTCTGTGGTGCGTACGTGGAATTGGCCACATCACACCTTTCCAATCGCTCATCAAACCTATCCCTTTCCTACATCCATTGTTATCGAGACCATCCTATCGGGGTGTTCCCATGACCACTTACCTTACATACTATGACACCCTCTTTTGACTGCTCTCTCCTCAGACTGCTTGGATGGTTCCAGGGCCTATCGATGGATGGTTGAGACTTTTTTAGAGCTTCTCAGTTGCATGAGGGTTACTACCTTTCCATAACTCTTCGTATTCGGTAAGTGGGTCACACGAATGATCAACAACTGTTATTCATCGCATCCTCCTTCCCGATCAAGGGTCGAGATCTTCCCTAGGGGGTTTTCACTTCCATGCTCCATATCCTTTTGACACGTGACACCATCTATGTATGACATGTGGCACTATCATCACCTTCCACGTGGAATCCATATTCCTCATAGAAGTTCACTCATAGATGCCAAAACATTATGCCATGTGGCACCTTCCGTTCTCGACATGTGGCACAACTTGCATTATAACACATGACACCATCCACACTAAACCCCTTGGGCCTCTGGCTAAATATCTATGGTCCATATCATGAGGCTTTTGTAGATCAATGATATAGAATCCATCTCGGAGCTTCTCCCTTTGAGTGAATCACCACGACCCATTCTGAGAGCTCATCATGATGGGCGGTCAGGATCTCCTCTTGGAGATTCTCCATCGCCGACAGATATATGGTTATATCTACTTCTCGGGGCTCGCCATCAAGGGTCATACGAGAAAGGGGATGGGGAAAACATACGCACTTGCCCCAAAGCCTACTCGTTAGATCTCTGAGTGGTAGATATGGACCATCCATCACAGAGTGTCTATTAGAGTGAATTTTGGGAATTTACTCTGATAGTAGAGTTCTGAAGGAGGATATGAACTGTTGATTGGTTGAGATCAAAGAAGTTCCGAGAAGTAGATCTAGTCATTGATTTTTCAATATGGATGAACTTTGAGGGGAGATCCTAACTATCCATCGCTAGATGCTTCACGGAATGGACAAGGAATTTCACTTTGAGGGAGGAGCTCCGAGATGCAATCTTGACTGTAGATATGTCAAGACAGGAGAAGTTTCGAGAGGAGATCTAGTTTTTCCATCGCAAGGGGTAATTCATTATATATTGCATGGATCCACTCTAAGGAAGGATCCCCGAGAAGTATATCTAATCATATATATGTTGGGTCATAGAATCTTCGAGAGGAGATTTTGATCGTCCATCATGATGAGATCTCAGAATGGGTCGTGGTGATTCACTCTGAGGGAGAAGCTCCGATATGGATTCTAGACCGTCGATCTATCAAGGCCTCACGATCTAGACTATAGATATTTAGTTGAAGGCCCAAGGGGTTTGGCATGGATGGTGTTGCGTGTTATAATGTAAGTGGTGCCACATGTCGAGCATGGATGGTGCCACGTGGCATAGTGTTTTTTCACCTATGAGTGAAATTTTATGAGGAATATGAGTTCCATGTGGAAGGCGATGACAATGTTATTTGTCATTTAGAGACGGTGTCACATGTCGAAAGGATATGGAACATGGAGGCGAAAACCCCCAAGGAAGATCTCAACCCTTGATCAGGAGGGAGGCTGCGATGAATAATAGTCGTTGATCAATTGGTTGACCCACTTCTTGAATACAAAGGGTTACAGAAAGGTCGTAACCCTCATGCAACTGATAAGCTTTGATGAAGTCCCAACTGTCCATCAATAGGCCCTAGAATCATCTAATTAGTCAGAGGAGGGAGCAGTCTGAGGAGGGTGTTGGAGTATGTAAGGTAAGTGGTCATGGGAACACCTCGATAGAAGGGTCCTGATAGAAATGGAAGTAGGAAAGGGAGAGGTCCGACAAGCTATTAGCAAGGTGTGACATGGCCAATGCCATGTACGTGCCACAAATCCTAGCGCGAGCACTGGGAGAGCCACGTCAACATCTTGTGGGAGAACGAGTGTGTTAGGATGTCATGTGGATTATACGTGGCAGGGATGTGGCTAGAAACTTCAAGGGGCCATAAATTTGGACCCATAACTCAGATTTGATCGAAATCATAGTCGTTGGAAATCTCTTGACGAGTAGAAGACGACGATGTCATCAAAAAGGAAGTTTGGTGTCATTTAAGGGGAACAAAATTTTAACACCCCATTCTCTTAAATTATAATTAGGGGGTTGGGTGTATTACATACCCTGAGAAAGACTTCAAGGTGTTGGCATAGTTGAGACAAACAGGCACACCAGATGCATACATCTCATATTTTTAAAGCATGGCAGTGATGGTGATAGATATTTCTCAACAACGGTTGGTAATTTTGTTCACAAAGGGTCTAGTTGAAACTCTAAAGGGTTGGGTGAAGGCATTTAGACCAGACACACTACATGATGCCATCATGAAGACTCAATATATGGCAGACACAATATCCAAGAAGGAACCAATGAAACCCTTTGTTCCACAAAAGGGTCAAGAGACGAAGCTTCCCCATAATACATCGACAGAGAAGGATAGGATGAATGAGGAGACTCAGAGAGAACTGAGGAGGAATAATATTTTCTATAGATGAAAATAATCTTGGGAGCTGGGCCATCGATGTATGGGTAAGCTGCGATTCCTCCCACTTNCAAAAGGGTCAAGAGACGAAGCTTCCCCATAATACATCGACAGAGAAGGATAGGATGAATGAGGAGACTCAGAGAGAACTGAGGAGGAATAATATTTTCTATAGATGAAAATAATCTTGGGAGCTGGGCCATCGATGTATGGGAAAAGGAAAATTCCATTACATTGAGTTGGTTTCTGACAAGGAGGAGAATGGTGATGATGAGGGAATTGGACAAAACAATGGTGAGCCATCACACCTGGATACTACAGAGTAGGGGCCAACACAAGAAAACACCAAAGTCATGACCATTGCCACGCTCTCAGGGATCCCCAAATATTACACCTTCAGGGTCAAAAGTATCTTTCAGGGGTAGAGGGTTACCATTTCGATTGATGGTGGGGCCACCCACAACTTCATTGATTCTGCACTGGTCTCCAGGAGACACATTCCTACAAAATATTTTGAAGGATTCAATGTGGTAGTGGCAGATGGATATAACATGGAGTGTACGCATACGATCAGGGGATTCTAAGTAACATTGGGAAACTATACGTTGACCGATAACTTTTATGTCATATATCTGAAGGACACTCATGTGGTACTAGGGGTTTAGTGGTTGTACTCATTGGGAGATATCCACATAAATTACTAGGACATTAGGATAGAGTTGCAGAAGAAGGGTGAAAAGTGATTCATCTTGAGAGGTATTTCAACAGGTACTCCCAGGATTGTGTCTAACCAACACATGGAGGCCCTTTTTAGACATGGGGATGTGGCTTGTACAACAAAATTCTTGTTCACCATAGAGAATCCATCACAATATCACCATCACTACCACGTGGAAATCCAATCATTGACTAGAAAGCATGACAAAGCATTTGGACCTTTACCAGTAGGGAGACCACCTGAAAAGGGTTTTGAGCATGTCATTGAGCTAGAAGAGGGATCGAAGCCCATGATCACCACACCCTACACACATCCAAATAAGTTCAAGAAATAAATATAGTTCAGGCCATAAAGGAGTTGTTGGATATGGGGAACATTAGGCCTAGTTCTAGTCCTTTCACTTTGTTCATGGTACTGGTGAAAAAGAAGGATGCTACACTAAGGATGTGCATTGACTATAGGGAACTAAACAAAAAGACCATCAAGAACATGTACCCAATACCTAGGATTGGCGAGCTAATAGATGAGTTTCATGGGGAGGTGTACTTCTTGAAGATTAATCTTTGATTGAGGTACCATCAGATTTGGGTCATAGAAGAGGACATCCATAATACTTCCTTCAGATGTCACTCTAGGCACTATGAATTCCTAGTCATGCCCTTTGGGATGACTAATGCACCCTCTACCTTCCATTCATTCATGAATCATATGTTCAACAATAAGTTGAGAAAATTATTACGGGTGTTCTTTGACGATCTTATGATCTACAATAGGACATGGGAGGAACATCTGAAGCATGTGGATGAGATTCTCACCATTATGGAGGAGAAGTTGTTTTTTCCAAGGAGGAAAAGTGTGAGTTTGGGATGACAAAGATCCTCTATATTGGGCACTATATTGGTGTTGAGGGAGTAAAGGTGCATCAGGAGAAGATCTAGATGATTTTGGATTTTCCCACACCTAGATCACTCACACAACTACAAGGGTTCTTTGGGATATGCAACTATTATAGGCACTTTGTGAAAGGATTTTCATAATTAGTTGTGCCATTGATAGGTCTCACCAAGAGAGGGGTGTTTTAATGGTCGGAAGATGCACATTAATCATTTGATAGGATAAAGAAGGTGATGAGCACCTTCCTAGTATTAGCACTCCCAGATTTCACACAACCATTTGTTCTAGAGTGTGACACATCCGGTGAGGGGACTGGAGCAGTGTTGATGCAGAACAGACACCCAATAGCTTTCGAGAGAAGAAAGCTAAGGGATCTAGAAAGGCTCTATCCAATCTATGATAAGGATATGTTGGCCATCATGCATGCATTATCCAAGTTCAAACAGTACCTGGTGGGAGGACGCTTTGTGATTAGGACTAACCACAATAGTTTGAGGTATTTATTGGAGTAGTGAGACATGAATGAAAGACAGTATAAATGGGTGAGTAAGGTGTAGGCATATGATTTTGACATTGAGTATGTAAATGGGAAGAATAATATATTTGTTGATGCCCTATCCAAGAGACCTGCAACCTTCTCCATGACAGAGATCTTTGCAGACTAGAAGTCCATCATTTTGGTGGAATACTCCATGAATACTTCGGCCTCTTAGCTGATGAAGGGAAGTATTCAAGATGACAGGTACAGGGTAGTGGATGACATCATCTAATACAAATACATGATCTATCTTGTCCCTAAGTCCACACTCAAGGATAATATTTTGAGGGAAGCACATGACGCACCACTAGTAGGTCACTAGTGGTATCTGAAGACCTACAGGAAGGTGAGAGAGAGAGATTCTCCTATAAGGGTCTCAAGGAGGATGTACTTCGTCATGCGAAGGAATTCATGACTTGTCAACAAAACAAGTCCAAGTTTACACATCCTATAGGATTTCTTCAACCATTAATGATCCTAGAGAAAAAGTGGGATAGCATTTCTATGGACTTCATTACATGATTTCCCAAGGTACAGGGTAGGGATTGTATATACATGATAATGAATATATTGACTAAATATGCACACTTCTTTTCCATTCATTTAGAGTACAATGCATCTCAGGGAGAAGATTTATTCTTCATTGATGTGTTCAGATTACATGGTCTTCTGAGGAACATAGTTAGTGACCGGGATAGCAAGTTTCTTAGAGCATTTTGGCAAGAGTTGTTCAGGTTATCCAGGACAGAGTTGACACCTAATACTATCTATCACCCCCATAAAGAAGGGAAAACTGAGATAATAAACAAAAGGATTGAGGGGTACCTGAGGTATTATGTGTCACGACAACAATGGGCATGGATAAAGTGTTTGCATCTTGGAGAGCATTGTTACAATACCACTCATCACATGTCCATTCAAGGAATTGTATGGCTACGATGCCCCATCTTTTGTGGATTTGGTGTATTGGGGGAGTAGAGATCCCAAGGACAAATATTGGTTGCACGAAAACCAAGACATCTTGAGAGAACTAAAGGAGAATTTGCAAACCACTCAAAATCAACAGAAGATGTATGCAGATAGGCACATGGTAGAACACAACTTTGAGGTTGGGGACCTGGTCTTTCCTATATTGCATCCTTACAGACAATCATCATTGAAGAAGAGTGGTGCACACTGCAAGGAAGTTGAAGCCTTGCTTTTATGGACCCTATAGAGTGATCAAGAGATTTTGGGAGGTAGCATATGAGTTGGAGCTACCAGAGAGTAGCAGGATCCACAACACCTTCCATTCATCCTGCCTCAAGAATACGTTGGGACAACATGTCATCACTTCAACATATATTCCTCCACTAGATGAGGAATGGCAGTTGGTTCTATCCCAGAGAATATTGTTGATTTCAAGGAGCGGAGGTTGAGGAGAAGAGTCATTCAAGATTACTTGGTCATATGGAAAGAATTATCAATAGAGGATGCCACTTGGAAAGGAGAACAGATCTTACAACACCCTGATATGAAGTTTCTTGAGGAAAAGAAATATTGGGAAGGGAGGACTATAATTTACCCTTCCAATTGATCATGATGGAGGATGACTTAATAGCCTAAGCCTATACGACTCCCATAGGCTATAGTCAACAAGGACAAAGGATTCAAGGAGGTTTATTTGGTTTCACTAGGTTAAAAGAATAACAAATCCTAAAGGGACATTAAATAAAAATAAATAATTATATTAAATGAAATTGGAGGGAAAATAAAGTGAGGGTTTTATTTGGTCAAAAAAGGTAAAGATCTAGAAGACCCTAAGAAAGGATAAATAGAAGGGTAACCCTCCTCTTTGGCATTATGATTTAATCTCTCATTTTGGAGCGCTCTTGGAGCCATTTTTTCGTTGGGGTTTAGCAAAACCCTTCCATTGTTGTAGTTTAGTTTTGGTGGTGCAATATCCACATTAGCTAGACAAGAGGGGAATCCACCAAGGACTTCCATTGGAGCTTCAATTGGATATTAATGTGCAGTTAGAGGTTTTCGCAAGAAGTTCGTGGAGATTTTCCAAAAGAAGACGAATCGGAGTTTGCAGGTGACTAGAGGGTTTCGACAAAACCAGGGTTTAGGGAACCTTCACGGGTTGAGTATGGGGTGCCCCATGAGGCCCCACTTGTTGTCCAACCTCGTCACGCGAGGTCCTCTACAATATTGCAGATCAGATTTGGGTATGGGTGGTTGTATTACTGCAGTGAGCATTCAGTAGTAGATCGAGACAGTATCAGCGAGGCCTGACAGTCCGAGTAGTGTGCATATCATCTTGAGGAGGTTTTGGCATCATCCCCAGGTTTCTTGATTTTTTCTCTATTACTAGATATTGTAGCTACTTGTAGCTAGTAGATTTGTTATGTCCAGGAGGGTTTTCTACAGCTGTTGTGACAACCATTAGTGATATTTGTATTGTTGTAATTTGGGTTCTCATACCATAATAAATATACCATGGTTATCTTATCAATTATCTGTGTAGTGGATGCTTGTGATATTTTTAACAATATTCCATATATAAGACATAAGAAAACTATTTGTAATAATTCCCAGGAGCCCTAATGTAGAGTATTTGGAAAAATTTACACTAAGAAAAATTATACTTGGATCACAAACATATTATATCTATCCATCCTAGTTGGGTACATTACATTGGTATAAGAGATGGTGATTCTCCTAGCCTGTAACTGCATTGATGCCTAGAAAAAAGGGTGTGGAGAAAATCCCACTCAAAAGTCACCAGAAAGAGAGATAGAAGCCAACCAAACAGAGTCATAAGGAGAAGAAGTAGGAGGAAGCATGCAAGACAACCATGATGGAGTTATGCGCCAAATATTAAAATATCTGGTCAAGGGACAGGATGAGGCATCCAAAAGAAAATAAGAGACCACAAGGTTCCAACAATAGACCCTTGAGGTTCTCACACAATTGGTAGGCCAATGAGGAAATACAATTGGTACAAATCAAGGAGGGCCCAGTGGATCCCATAGGGGTGACATAGCTAGAGTATGTGTGTTGGTGAAATGGATAGGCTATAGAACTACCGTTTACATATCAATCCATGTATACTGTATAAGATGAATTGAACATTTTTTTTTTTCAAAATTAAAATGGTAGAAGAACTGATAGATGTTAATTTGTTAAACAATGTAGTTTTTCATGTTTTTGGCATTACAAAGTCCGCTGAAATTTGAAGTAATCATCATCTATGTTATGTTTAGCAAAGATGAATCAAACATGTGATACTGATATTTTGTGCCAACCAAATTTTATTCACTATGTTAACTATGATATTTGGTTCTCTATGAGTGTGGTTCTTGACTATAATTGGTTTGATATGATAATCTTCTTTTCACTTTTTCCTAAAATCAACGTAGAATATTTGTTTATATGAGTTGGTACCTTGAGATTCACGATATGTCCTGTTGAAACCATTGGATATATGTATACTTTCCTTTCTTTCATGCATGTCTAATTCTAGTGTTCTTAAACTTTCATTAACATATGAATTGTCCAAAAAAGAAGGGAAGGTTGGGACCCCAAAGCGCCCTTTGTGTGATCTTGGGTTATTAAGTTACAGGGGATACTGGAAAAGGATCCTTCTTGACATTCTTAAGAAACATAGGGGTAACATTTCAATCAAGGTATTTATTTGATTTCACTCTTTATTAATTAACTGTTTGTGATTATGCACTTCAGTTTTAGGAGGTCTTTCCTATTTCATCTTTACTCTACAAATGCCTTTTAAAATTTATTCTAGGAGCTTAGTGACATGACAACTATCAAGGTAGAAGATGTTATCATTACACTACAAGTTTTGTATCTTATTCAGTACCGGAAAGGCCAACATGTTATATGCTCTGATCCAAAGGTTTTAGATCGTCACTTGAAAGTTGTTGGGATAGCTAGGATGGAAGTTGATGTATCTAAGCTTACCTGGACTCCCTACAAAGAGTAATGTGGATGACTGATTTTCTGATTGTTAGACATTTATTTGTGGTTATGCTGAGCAAAATGAGAAAATCTAACAATTTCATTTTTTTCTGCAGTCTTTGGAAAGGTAGCCTGTGAAAAACGTTCATGATGAAACGTCAATTGTATATTTGATTCCATGGTGGTTTTGATATTATTTTTCATATCTGAGAGGATTTGTACTAATTATTGCACAGTTTAATGTTTTATCATGCATCCTAGTGTGCAACAAGTTGTGATTATTTAAGGATGACTGGACAACATTCTGGCACATAACTGAGTCACTTCAAGATAATTCATCATTCTTTGAAATTATTGTCCCCTTTTAAGTTAGCCCCTTTCTACAGGGATAATCAGTGTCTGCACTGCCTCCCTTGTGAGTCGTGATGAGGATTGAGAAGAAATGGTACCCTTGCCAATAAAGTAATGAAAATTTTCTAATGATATGTGACCTTTAAAACTGTCACTTTTTATGTTCCTAATGTATGTTGCCAATTATTTATACTTGTATTTTAGTAGAAAGCACATCACCTTGTGTTTTGTAATGATTATTGACTTGTCAATTGTTAAACAGACCTATTTGTTTATGTTTGAACAATTTTCAATATAAGTAGACCATCTCAACTATATTGAAGCTTGATTGAGTCTTATTCTTTCGTTTGTTGAGTTTCAAATTATGGTTTGGTCCCATACCACAAGGGAAAAAGTTGAATGTGAATTTTATGCATGGCCTAAGATTAAACACATCATAGTTCATAATAACTGTTTTTGTTATAAGGACTTGGGGCCTATTAGTTAAAAAAAAAAATTGTTTTTGTTGTTTTTGGAAAGAAACCAAACAAACCCAGGAAATAATAGTAGAACTTGAGTGAGCTTTTTGTTTTCTTGTAAATTGGTTTTTACTAGTGCAACCATCTTGTAATTATAAAAATGCAATAGAATTAAGGTATCCAAATTCGGTTTGAACTTTTAAAATGTAAGTGCAAAAGAACACATTGGATATCTTCACCGCCTTGTTCAAAGAAAGCAATCTCAATAAGTGGAAAGTTTACGAAATACTTTTAGGCTATTTATCTATTTATCCATGCCATGCAATTAGAAGTCCAAACAACATTTGCTATGTCATTCCGTGACTCGATCAACATCAAAATTACATGAGCTTACGCGAGAAGAGTCCATAGTATTCTAACTTTAGAATATGAATGTATTCAATTTACATCAAATTTATTACATTGCAAATTATCACGTGATATGAGCACAAAATTTGGGAGCACTTCATGCGCAAACAAGAGCACTTAGTTGATACTAAAGGTGTTACACAAAAAATCCAAATGATGTTGAATACTGCTCCAAAGCATGGGTGTCACATGATACTCGGCCTCGAGATCAACTATTACAATGAGTTTACATGGACGTCAAGACTTGAATCCAATGATTGAACAGATTTGTTTTTGGGCCACATGCTAATGTCCAATTAACATCTGATAAACAAAATTTTATGCAGATACACGAGATGTGACATTTCCAACACATGACATTTAAAAAATAAAAACTCTCTCCCCACATTAACATTGGATAGCCCACTCTCAAACACAAGTCTTATTAGTTAATATGTGATTCCCTAGGAGCATCTATGTTGTCAAAGTATATGTTGAACTTGGTTAATTTGTGATACCTTAAGGGCCTTTAGGTTGTCAAAGTATATGTTGGATTTATTCTTGGCATTGTTTGCATGCTTTATATTAATATTGATTTATATAAAGGTGAGAAACTTGGTCCACAAAGTTTAAACCCAACTCAACATCACTATTATGAAAAGAACTTGGCCTTACCATCAAACCATGGTTTGATGCACAACATGCTCAAAGTATTTATAAAATTATGTATTTAATTTTAAGTAAGTACCAATCTTTCTTTTATAACTTCAAGTTTTAAAGGTCAAGTATTAAATAGCAATCAAAGATAGGACATAGCTTTCAACTTTATAAAATGTTGATGTTATATTTAAACCTTTTGTCTTTTGAATTGACAATTTTAGGATAGGTTGTACCCAAAAAGGTAAGCAATTGGAGGTTGAGCACATAGTTACTAATTTGATGAGAATCGTCCAGAGTTCTCTGTTTTTAGAGGTCATATTTAGTGGTTATTTTTATCCCCATTTCAAAAAATGGTGTGACTAATGACATCATTTTCCTTTCAGGGTTAAAATTACAAAATTTTGCAACCATGAGATTTTGTAAATTGTAAACAAAAACCTTAAAATCGATCCCCGAATCAAAAAGTGGTGCTCATAGTATTACTCCCTTTTTTTTTCAAGGTTAAAATTACAACTTGTTTGAAATTGTGACCTTGACAATCAATATCATTTTGAAAAAAACAAAACTCAACCTTAAAATCAAACCCTGAAACAAAAAGTGGTGTTAGCAATAATACTCTTTTTTGGGGGATTAACATTATAGCTTGTTTGAAACGATAGTCTTGACAATTGGTATCGTTATAAAGCGAAACCTCAAAATCAACTTCCAAATTAAAACATAATATTACAAGTAGCACATTTATTTTTTGTTTTGAGCTTGAAATTACAATGTTTCTAAAACCGTGACCTAAAAGAACAACTCTATTGCAAACAAAAAAAAATGTAAGACAAAATGAAAAAACATGTTTTAATATATATATATATATATATATATATATATATAATGTAAAAGACCAATTTTCCCTTCAACATTTCAATTGTTATTACATTACTAACCTATGGGTAAATCTTATATACACTTTTGACCACCATTATGTTTTATTATAAACTTTTATAAATATAAGTGATTA
>JASDQU010100266.1:312804-328636 GCA_032191745.1 Picea mariana | reverse complement strand
CCACCATTATGTTTTATTAGAAACTTTTATAAATATAAGTGATTAGAGTTACGTATGATATTTCGAAATTTTTTTGTTTGATTGGACAAGGATTTAGTAATTTAATGTACACATTGGTGTTTTGTGGGCATCCTATGAGTGTCCCCCACCCATATATATATATATATGTGTGTGTGTGTGTGTGTGTGTGTGTGTGTTGGGGGGGGGTGTGTAAACTTAATGCATTGAAAACTTGGGTAGAAAATTAATCTCAGCTCAAGTATTAATTGTGAGAAGTGGGTGCTAGAGATAAAAAATTCATACAATAAATGTGGTCATCATTTCTCACATAGATATAGACAAGATCACTATTTTAACATATTTCCCTTTTTAATAGGGAGAACTAAAAACCACAATGAGCCACACTTAGTAAACACCACACAAGGTGGGAGGAACTCTGTTAAAAGTTGAACTTGGGTTGTCGTGGCAATAATTACACCAAGTTGTAGCTAGGTTGCAACTTGACGAACATACACTCAAAAAAATATACACCCTCAAGGTTTATGCTGATTTTTTCCAATCTTGATAGCATAAGTGTCCATCATTCCCAATGAACAAATGTCCAGAAATTGCATTTATGTTTGGATTTATTTGTGTGGGACACTACGATATTTCAAAAATATGTGTTACTTAGATTCCATGAAACCCATATTTGCACGTAAGGAACAAAATAAATTTGTGTACTCCAACATAATTTGGTCCTTGTCCTAGTACAAGATTAGCCATCTCGTATACTAGTCATCATAGTTTTCAACAATGTAATTGCGCTCCTCATTGAGGGAATCATAAAAATCCACCTTTGTGGGTTATATCTCATATTCTCTAGAACCATCTCTATAGTGTTTGACATGGTTAAGCAACTTTAGAAGTGCAAAGTTAATATTATCACTATTGGAAAACTTATGATGAAAGAAATAACCCTCTAACTAGTATAACCATCTCTCCAAAGCTTTTGAGTCTATTTTGTGCTTCAAACAAAGGTATACAAAAATAAATTTGTACCTTGAATGGATTCATTCCTCCAATATGTTGGATTGTCAAATTTTCCTTCATCATTGTTGGTAGTCATTAGAGTACTTGAGAGAAATGATCCATCATCCCGCCCTTTGTTGCTCAAGCATTTTCCTAAGAATCAACTTGATAGATAATGTGCTTCATCATCTTTCTTTTTTTATTCCATGTGAAATTACTTTGGCTACTGATGAAGCTTGTATGATGACTCATTTAGATAGAGGCCCAACTTCTTCTACCCTAACCTCGTGGGGGACATGCACATAAAAATGATAGAGATTATATTGTAATATAGTACTAAAAAAATGAACAACATATATAGTAATGAAAGTTGAGTATTACAATGAAAACCAACTTCTATTAAGAATTGAAGGTGGGTAACACTACAATGTACATAACAATACATCATGGTTAGAATAGTGGTAGGTTATCTTTAAGAAGAAATGTTATGACCATGAAAATTCACAAAAATCCCTTAACCAGGAGGAGGAAAACTAATATTAATACAATATGAATCATAAAGAGTGAACAAACCATAAAGCATAAACCCTAAACTTATGAATTGATGTGGAAAAGAAAGGTGAACCTTAAAAAGATAAAGTAGAACACCACTTTCTCAAGGCCATAGCTTTCACATAGAAATTTTGGCTTCTTAATGCAAACCATGTTGGAAATATCTCGACAAAATCTACACTTTAAAAGGGATCTATAAATCTCTTTTCATTATTTTTGACCCAAAAAATGTTGTCTAGATTTGAATAAAAGCCCAAAAATTTAAAACCTACAAACACGAAAAAAATGAAATTATTTATAAGATAATGACAAAATTTCGGTCATTGTTGAGATAATTCTAGAATGGATCCCTAAATCAATACCAAAGAATAAAAAACTAAAATGAAAGGTGCTTTTGAATAACTAATTTTCCAAAAATTGACTCAACAACCAAAAAGACCCATTAATTACATGAATTGTTTTGAAAAAAAAAAAATGTTTTCTATTTAAACTTAAACTTAAAATTTCTCCTTCACCACACCGATATACATTAATTATATGAATTTTTTTTGAACAAAATATAAAAAAAGTTGTTTTCAATTTAAACTTAAAATTTCTCCTTCACCACACCGATAAGAGGTATTTATGAAAAATTTAAATATTTTGTACATATATATGAGAGTGAATTACACTTACCAAAAGAGTATTCAGTATAATTTGTTGGACAAAACAAGTGAAACATGTCATATATAATATGAACAATACTTCTTAGTTATTCTCCGCATATAACATAGAAATTTCTTAATCACATTTATAAATATTTCCTAATTATTTTTATGTATCTCCCACGTGTTATTTTCCTTTTCAAAGAAAGAGGATGATTTATACATCTTTCATGAAAAAGAGTAAGATTAAATGTCCTATAGGTAGTTAGAGACCCATGCTTTGTTGCGAATTAGGAGTTAGGGCTAGGTTAGTGGTTGTAATCATTAAGGATTAAGGATAATTAAGAATTTATGGGGTTATAATGGTTAGGATTTAAGTTCAGTTAGGGGCTAGTGGGTTATAATGGGTTTTAGTTAATTTCAGTTTATGTTTAATGGGGTCCCATGGGTTATGGGTTAATAATAACCAAATCTATGGCCAAATGTATGTCATAGAGCCATATGGTTTTAGGGAGCCCTCTATTCACTCACCTAAAGGAATAACATTGACATATATAGCTAATAAGATTATGATATCTCAAGTATCTTCTACATGCATGTTCACAAGCCATACCACACATAACAACTCCACTCTAATGATAACGACATAGGCATAGGAAGGGCTCGCATCATTAATCAATCTCATAGTCACAATCAATCTCCTCGGAATAGGTGGAGAATGTCATGTTATTAATTGTTTATATTATTATTAAAACCATGTATAATAATAATAATAATGATGATGATGATGGTACACAATTTTAAAATTTTAATAACATAACCTATTGATGAATAAAAAATTAATAACATAAAAATTTTAAAAATCAATTTAAAAAATCATATAACATATATGTTATATCTTTTTGGCCTTGAGGGTTATCTCAAGTAGTCATGAGCTAGACATGAGAGCTCTCCCTCAAATCTTGGGAGGTCATAGACTTGACTCTCTTGATCCCTTTGGGGTTAAGGTCCATAATCAGGGGTCGACAATTTATGTCGTTTTCCATCCATGGTGTTGGGCCCTTCGTTTTGTTGTTAGAAGCTGCACAAGGGATGATGCAGTTCCAATTTTGGTCAAACAAAAGTTGTGCAAGTCATAGAGGAGCGGGACAACAAAACAAGGAAAGAAACCGAAAACTATTGGAAGGAAAGACAATGCAACACCAGCATGGAGAAAGAATTTGCAACAGAACAAGAACAAGAAAGCATGTGACGTCTCAAACCTGGAAATCCCAGTTGGCTTATATATATATATGGGATGAATACGATTGTAAAGGGTTGATTATTGTTTATTGATTTTGGGTTTATTGATGATTATGATTATGAATTGTAGGTTGTTGGAATGCGTCTGAGTTCTGTATTATTGTCCATTTTGGGTAGATGTTAGCTATGATTCTAAGAGTCTAGGTTTTCGGAACCAGACCAAGTCTATAAAAGAGTCATGTCTAGTTGTATTGGAAAAAGAGAAAGGGTTTTGGGTTAACCTTGTCTCACAGTAATAGAGATTGTTGTTAAGCTTTGGCATGGCCAAGTTGTGTCTGTATCTGAGCAGCATTATGTAATTGAGAAGAACCTTATGAAGTTAATACAAAGAGGGATTCAAATTTTGAAATTACTGTGTCTGTTTAGCTTCAGATTATCTTGAATGTTGTTCCATATTATCTTTATGTCAGATCCGATTAATGGGACATAGTTTCTTTATGGCTGCAATGAAACTCTATTTCCTTTCACCTGAGTTAGGAATGTTCACACAGTTTTGAGTTCAATCTATCTTGTGAAAGACTACAGAGATCATAAGACTGTATGGATTTGTCTAAGAATTCATCTTACCCTTCCCTATTTTCCTTGTCTTGGTTGCGCTTCATGTGAGACTTCTTCCCTTCAAGGAAGATGAAAATGTCAGCACTCTAGACTACCTTGGTACCTTTTGTTGGTAACCTGAGAAGGAACCTGGTCTGATCAATTCCGCGTCAACAAAATGGTTTCATTGCTGGGATTTCCTTCAAGAGGGAACCTGTAGGAAGAATTCTTCCACCGATCCACCGATCCAATATTCACTAGTGGTGGGAAATAAATTGTGACACCTTCATATGGAAAGAAGTAGAGTTGTGAGGTAAATCTGTGAATGATACAAGAGAGGTTATCCTTTACTCAGAAAGATCAAGTGACCAATACGAGATGTTATGGGTTAAATTTCTGAAAGAACTATTCCATTTGATAGAGAGGCTCCAAGAAGATCCAAAATTCCAAGAACGAGTCAAGAAGACCTATACTTGGGATACAAAAATGTTTGTAGTGCTTCATCAGCTGGATCATAAGATTACGCGAGCGGTTGATTTTAGGTTCAATACGAGTCTGAAAGGATACATTATCGAGTTTGCAACTAAGAACCACCAGTATTTTTCAAGGGCATAAGAGGATTTCAATAAAGACGCATGGGGAAGGCTACTGAGAGAAATCCCCCCATGGATTAAGGTTTTCTTGATGGAAAAGTGGATGCTGACCATCTCCTTGACTGATATGACAGCCTAAACACCCACGCTTGAGGTGGGGTGACTTTGGGGTGGGATCATGTCCTGAGAAAGGGGAGAGGTTTCTTTGATAAATGGGGGAGCGACAAGAAATGGATGTAAGGAATGAGCGAGCCTTGAAAAGAGTTGCCATAGTTGAGAAGTGGTGGCGCGATAAGATAAAGAAAGCATTGAAGCAGTATGTGGTGTTGAGGAAAGAACTCGGAGCAAGAGAATTCGATGAAGGAAAGGAGGAAGAGTTGTGGAAGATGAGAAGACAAGAAAGATTGGCCAGCCAAAGACTAAGTGAGAGAGAAGTGCAGAGAGAAATAAGTCCTCAAGAGGGTGGACAAGAAGAAGAATATGTAGAAGCAGGAGAAGATCAAGCCGACATGGATCTTGTAGAAGAAAGAGAAGATTCAGCCCCGATAACAGGAAAGATCGGGAGCCCGGTCGAAGAGACCGCTCCAGAGGATGAGAACGAGACCCCCCAGATCAAAGAAACCCGCCTAAAAGCCAGTGGAACCATCCCTGAATCACTCATCCCCCAAGTGTCTTCTATACTAGTGGTAAATTCTATACTACCTTCTTATGTTATTCCTATTTCAATTATGTTAGTTAGCCAGTCACAGTTGGTGAGTACAAAATACCGGGAGGATATTGGGATCCCCTAGTAGATCGCAACTAGGACCATTAGGGTTTACTTTTATAGGAGCATTATGATCATTAATGGCTGTAAATTTGAGAGGATCGATCGCTTGATACCCAAAATTTGGGGGTAAAGGAGACGAGGATGTTGAGCAGCATTGGTTTTTGTGTGAAGTGATTTGGAGGTCCAGTGGGACTCTAGATGCAAATAAACTGGTTGAATTCCATACTACCTTGAGAGGTCATGCTCTCAAATGGTACATGAAGGATATTGAGCCAAAAGGAGTGCAAGGACAGACATTCACACTTGGCCAAGTTCGGACAAAATTCATAGCAGAGTTTAAGCTGCCTCAGTCAGAACAACAAGCTCTTTCTGAGTTATGTGAGATTCAACAGAGGGAAGGAGAATCAACTTGGGAATATAGTCAGAAGTTTAAGGATGCCATTGGGAGGCTAGTGCATCCAATTCATGAAGATCACCAGAGAGAATGTTATATCTGTGGATTGCTACCCCTGACATGAACTCTGTTAACTCAACAATGGATAAACTCCTTAACATATTTCTAACTTGGAACAATCGATAAAGATTGAATCCATGGCCAGATATACAAGAAGCCTAAGGGTGACCAAACCACAAGTAGATGCAAATTTAGCACAATTACAAGGACAAATATTGACAATGATAGAGAATATTCAAGAATTGACAATGCCTTGACCAAGACAACTACAATTTTTGTGTACTGGATGCTACACAGAGGGGCATCTAGTGAATGAATGTCCATGTATGAGGGAATGGGACCTCCTCATAATCTGATGGGACCCTCATATGGACCCATGGGAGGAGTTGCACAAGTATCTACAAACTCACCATTCCATACCCCAACCCCATATCATTCCTTTCCAGGTAATCAATCATCGTCGTCAGCTGAGTATTGTGAGATCTATCGAATTCATGGGCATGCACCAAGGCAGTGCCCTATTATTAATAAGTATTCTACAGTACCGAATATTGTACATTGTGAGTTATATGCATCTACCATGCATGCTACGAATCAATGTAGAGCGTTGGATGCACTTGTGGATAGATTGGATCAAACATAATTCAAGGTGAATGAAACCCCTCAAGGACTAGGAAGAGGCTGAGGAGGTGGGGTTGGAGGAGAATTCAGAGGAGGAATAACCACGGGAAGAGGACCAAGTAGATGCTACAACTATTATGAGAAAGGTCACATGGCTAGGGATTGTCCTCAACCGAGATGACCATGGTGCTCACACTGAGGACCAATGGGCACACAACTGAAGATTTCCCAGAGCTAATTGTGAAATGGAAATATCGGGCACGTCAACGAGGAGCCAACTTCATTGGTTGAGAGACAAAGAGGGTCATCAAAGGATAGCTACCCAACATTAATATTGTTACTCGAGGAGGAGAAAAGACTGGCGCAGATGATGATAATCTACCTAAGATCCAAAAAGAAACACCTAAGGAGGACAGGTATGACCCTCTGAAACAAAAGTTATTCTTTAAAAATGAAATAGAAGTATTCCAGAGTATCCCTAGCCCTAAAATGGAAGAAAAACCCCTTCATTCTATAATTTATCCTAAGATTGAGCAGTTCCCTACCTCACCCCCTACACCTTGAAACCTCGTAATCCTGATAAGACAACCTGAGCAGTCGTAAAATGTAGGTGACCTTTGGTTTCAGTTATTTTATGATATTCTTGGGAATGACCAGCTAACATAAAAGTTGTGCAATGCACTGTATTTAGTCCTAGGAATAGAGAAATCCCCTGGAGATAGAATAATGACTACTCTTCTTGAGAAGAACACTCAGAGAGTGCAAAGAAGGAAAACACGTACTAGGAAAGAGTTTAGACTAGCAACCCAACTAGATGAGTTTGAGATTAAGGATGTTATGTTAGATATAGGATATGATGTTAACATATTTCCTAAAAAGACTTGGGAATATTTAGGGAAACCCCAATTGATGTATTCCCCAATCCAATTGAGAATGGTCGAACAGTATTGTATTTTCCCAATAGGAAGGCTAGAGAATGTGGAGATAGATATTGCAGGAGTAAATATTGTATTTTATTTTGAGGTGATCGAATCATGGGGGATAGGGACCCTTATCCTACGCTACTTGGTATTGATTGGGCTTATGATAACTATGTTGTTATTGACCTAAAGAGAGATACTATGAAATTTTAAGTAGACGAAATAAACTTAGTTCATCCCTTGCATCCGTATGTAGGCCCTCGGTACATGGAGCCAACGAACAATAATATGGAAGGAGAGAATCTAGATCAGTTATACACAGTAACAGCAGGGAGGAGAGTAGACTACATCAATCCTATGACCGTTGGGTCATTAAGTTGGAGGAACATACAATCGGCAGATGGAGATTCAGAACTAGCATTTGACAGTTGGCAACATGGTGCATATGAAATATTTTCAAGACGATGCGCAACTGTCAGAGTAACGAGATGGGTTGGAACCGAGGTCAGAGAAAATCTGACATACAATGGTACCTCAGACCTTGGTAGTTTTCTGGTTAGCATGGAAGAAAAGATAGCATAAGATCAAAGGATCGTAGTTCTGTACTTAGCTCTAGAAGGCACGCCTGCTAGATGGTGAGATAGTCACAAGAAGTAATTAAGAAATGGGAGGATGTGAAGCATGCTATCCAGTGTCGATTTCAAGACAAGGAGCAACTAAAATCAGAGATGTAGATGGATTTTCAAGTTGCGCAATTGTTCGATGGATAATATGATCCTAAAACACATATCAAACAATGTGTAAGGCAGTGGCAAGTTGCGGGAGTACCATCTCACTTGTGGGTTCAAGTATTTCCCCATTCTCTAGGTCTGATACCGAAATCCTGGTACATCCATGAAGAGACCAGAAGACAGGCCAACAATTGGAAAAATTTAGCAGCCCAATTTTGCAAGGACTTCGCTTTCACAAGTAAGTACCATGAGCTTAAGATAGTTTTGCAAAGAATTAAAGAAATGATTTTTACCAATGGTTGTAAGTGGAAATTAGACCTAGTGGTATGTGCAAAGCATATTCAAGTGCTTCGGTCCAACCTTCACTTGGGCATGGACAAGACACCCATAAAATGCTACAAAATCGAGAAGTATTTGGGAGACCCTAATGAGTTAGAAGAACTGAGAAATTTAGCCATTGAAAAAATAAAAGGGAGTAGAGAAATCTAGAACACATTGCCCAGTTAGACTGATGGCTCTTATAACCACCCATTGAAGTTGCGGAAAGTCAACATAGGAACTACTGAGCAACCCAAGATAGTTTTTGTAGGAGATTACTGGGATGAGAAAACCAGCCAGGAAATACATAGCCTGTTGTGGGAGTATGAGAACTTATTACCAAAGACATTTTCAGAGCTAAAAGGGATAAAAGGAGCTATGGGAGAGATGAAAATTGAACTAAAACTAGGATCAAAACCTATAAGGCATAGACTATATCATCTTAACCCTAGGGTGAAGGAGAAGGTTAAGAGGGAAATAGACAAGATGCTTGAGGCTGGACTAACCTTTCCAGTTGAAGAAGCAGAGTGGGTTAGCCCCATAGTTATCCAAAGAAAGAAAGGTAAAGAGGAAATTAGGGTATGTGTAGACTATAGAAGCCTTAACTCTGCCTGTGTGCATGACCCTTTTCCCGTACCTTTTACTGATGAGGTGTTAGAATAGGTTGCAGGGAAAGAGACTTACTCATTTACAGATGGATTTTCGGGTATCACCAAGTGAGAATTATCGAAGAAGACAAAAACAAGACCACATTCATAACAAAATGGGGGTCATTTGCATATAATGTGATGCCCTTCGGTTTAAAGAATGCACCTACAGATTTTTCCTAAATTGTGATAACAGCCTTCCGAGAATGCATTCACAAATTTGAAGTTTATATGGATGATTGGATGGTGTGCAGTCTACTGAAAGAACATGTGGAACTACTAAGGATAATGTTTGATCGGTGTAGGGAGTTGTGGATATCTTTAAAGCTCATAAAGTGTATATTTTGTGTGCCACATGGAAATATGTTAGGCCACATAGTATGCTGAGAAGGAGTGTTGGTAGACCCAACCAAGGTTGCAGTTATTTTGAATATGCCGCCTCCTACGAGTGCTAAGTAGTTGTGCTCATTATTGGGGCACATAGGGTACTATCGCAAGTTCATCAGAAGGTATGCAACCATTACTGCACCCCTAGAAAATCTACTCAGAAGTCTGAGTTGTTCCAGTGGACACCAGAGTGTGATCGAACGTTTGACATCCTGAAAGAAAAGCTAAGGAATTTCATGTACATGTGGATGCATCAGGTATTTCCCTGGGAGCCATCTTAGCACAAACAGGAGATGGAAATATGGATCATCCCATCTATTTTGCTAACAGGAAGCTATCGCAAACTGAATGAAACTATACAACCACAGAAAGGGAGGGTTTGGCTATGATTTATGCTCTACAAAAGTTTAGACATTACTTGTTAGGTTCTCAATTTAAATTTTTACTTATCATTTTGCATTAAAATATCTATTTAACAAGCCAGTCTTGGAAGGAAGGATTTGTCAATGGTTGTTGTTGTTTAAGGAATTTTCATTTGAGGTGATCATCAAACCTAGAAGATGCAATGTGGGTCTATATCACTTATCCAGATTGGAGTTAGGGGAGAGTGGTAGAGAAAACGATGATCAACTCCCAGATGCATACCTGTTTCGAGTTGAGGCAGTACCAGAATACCTAGAAGACATAGCAATCTTCCTAAGTATAGGGGCCTACCGAGAAACGTACTCTGCAACTCAGAAACACTATATGGTGGTTCGAGCAGCAGACTAGCAATTGATCATGGGCCAATTATATAAGTTGATCCTAGACAATATCCTCAAGAGATGTGCTTTGGACCATGAAAGACGAGATATCCTCTAAGAGTGCCATAGTGGATTTGCGGGAGGCCATGTCAAGGGAAAGGCCACTGCGCAGAAAGTCCTCCAAGATGGAATATGGTGGGCCACCCTCTTCAAAGATGCAAAGGAGTACGCTAGATCCTACGTTGTGTGCCAGAGAGTAGGCAAGCCATCAAGACGAGACGAATTTCCTCTTCAGCCAGTTCGAGCTCTATAAGCATTCGAGAAATGGGTAGTTGATTTTATTGGACCGATCAACCCCACAACTAAGAACTCAAAGGCCAGGTATATTATCACTGAAACTGATTACCTAACATGATGGGTAGAGGTAGCAACTATTTAGGAATTCTCGACTGATACCGCTGCCAGGTTTATCTTTGAAAACATTATCACTCGGTTTGGATGTCCTAGGAGTCTGACTAGTGATCAAGGTGGTCATTTTATCAGTAGTACAATAGCAAAGCTTACAACAAAGTTCTTAATCCAACATCATAAAAGAAACCCCTACCATCCACAAGACAATGGCATAGTAGAGGCATTTAACAAGTTTCTAGAAAGGGGTTTGACGAAGGTTTGTTGTGCAAACAGGGAAGATTGGGATGACATAATCCCAATAGTTTTATAGTCTTACAGGATGACCATGAAGAAGCTCCACAAGTATACTCCATTTCAGCTAGTCTATGGGAAAGAGGTTGTGGTACCTAAAGAATTCATTACCCCCTAGTCTATACATTGCACAGGTTACACATATGTCAAAGGATGAATCAGTCATGCAGAGGGTTATGGAGTTGCAAGAACTTGATGAGACCAGGTTTTTAGCAGACTTTCATCAATCAGTTGAGAAATCCAGGCAAAAGGATTGGCACGACAAGAACATTAAGGCCAAAACATTTGCGCAAGGAGATAAGGTCCTACTTTATGATAGTCGATACCAGAAACATCCACTCAAGTTGTGCATGCATTGTTTGGGCCCATTTATAGTTGCGCAGATCTGACCATGGATGATTTTAGGGGCTAAATTTCGCTCATGGGCTATTTTTCCATGGTTTTTCCAAAACTAAGATTCACTATTTTAAAAATGATTCACCCAAATTCTATAGGATAAAATTATTTTACCTTAAGAATCGCCAAAATTTTATAAAAACTATATAAAATCCTTAGAAATTTGAATATTTTTACAAAAATATCGCTAAACATTTATAGTTGGCATACGAAGGATTAGTAAGATTCACCAAGCTTTCTACATTTTAAAATGAATTTCCATCCTTAAAATCATCCCTGGATCTGACACTCTAGAGCAGTCAAACTTGCACAACTGGATGGTATACTTCGACTAGGATGGATGAATGGCGCTCACCTGAAACCCTATATTTATCAAGACTGAGATAAAGGACTATTTCTCTAGTCCAAGGGAGCATGTATAGTAGTTAGATTTGAATTTCTGCAATTTATTTAAATTCAGTTAATAAAGTCGGAGTGTGCATTGTTGCGCCGTGACATGTATTTCATTTTTTTTGTCTAAGTATTACTTGGGTGCATAACTACTTACTCAGCAGCACAGGATCAGAAGAGCCACGAGTCCATTAAATATGATGGGGACCCCATTGTGGTAAGAGGGAGAGTGAATCTGAACACAATCCTAGTCCATGTGTCACATGCACCCGGTCCAGTCATAGCCTTTATGATCGCTACAGTAACCCGTCTGAACTCTGTTAGACCATAAATTCATGATACACAAAGATTCCATCAGTATTCGCGCTAGGTTTGTCAACCCTTCAAATGGTAAGGCTTGAAGTCGACCACGTCCTTGTCCAACTTGTTCAGTAAATGCCAGAATCCCCCAATAGATTTACCCTATTAAACAGTCTCGTTGGACACCTCAGCTCCAGGTTGTGCCTATAGGAGTAATAATGAGTGGCCTAAGAGTAATGATAGAGCCCCACAGCTGGCTTGACTATAAAGTTGAATGAACTTATCATAAGACTTATTGGTTTCCATTTTGTATTTGAGATTTCTAAAACTGTCATAGAGCCTACAAATTCTCTCAGTCACGACCCCAAAGCCGAGTACAGTCGGTATACGTTTCTTAGTAGTCTAGAGCAGTGATGTTGAGAGCTACAAGAAGATGACGTTCACTCTCCAAGGAAGCAGTTCCAAATGAGTTGTGTGATCCCTGGGTGGAGGTCGTGGGTGACCTCAAAGGGAAGGTTGAGCAAATGAAGCTCCTCGACCTCGACCTGACAGACCAAGTGTTATTCCCACAAATGAACATTGATGTGTTCTGGAATGTGGCTCCAGACAAGATGAGAGGGATGCAGTTTGTATAAAATCTGGAGTTTATCAACCTCTTTAACTCCACAATCATGAATCTCTGAGACTTTCTAGTCTTCGACACTACCAGTGAGGTTGTGTGGTGTACCAAGTTTCTCATCATCTAGGTACATGACAGGAGTTGATGGCTCGACAGACAGTATCCCATTCACACAGAGGATATCCATAAACTCAGGGGCCTATCCATTGAAGGTGAAGACATTTCAAAAGGGTTCAAAGCCCCAGTAAACATGGGAAGAAGAAGGGAGAACCCATCCTGTATGAAATATTTCATACACAGAGAGGGGGGCGAACAACCAAGATTGACCCCATTTTACCAGAGATGGTCAAAATAACTTGCTATGTAATTGCTAGCAAGGTAATGAGGTCCTACTACAAAGGTGAGTGCACGTTGGATGACCTCTTAGTGGCATATTTTTGTGCCAATGAAGCGTTGTTCAATTGGTGTAACTACCTGCTAGAAAAACTCTCGGTAGTGTGAGAGGAAGCACGGGAGAAGGAAGGAACCTTCACCTATGGATACATGCTTGTTTCTTTCACCATGTTGAAGTGGACTCCACCCTCAGGAATACCATTATCACCTATCCATTGAAGGTGAAGACGTTTCAAGAGGGCTCCAAGGCCCCAGTAAACATGGGAAGAAGAAGGGAGAACCCAGCCTATATGAAAGATTTCATACACAAAGAGGGGGGCACACAGCCAATATTGAACCCATTTTACCAGATACAGTCAGAAAAAATTGCTATGTAATTTCTAACAAGGTAATGAGGTCCTACTACAAAGGCGAGTGCACACTGGATGCCCTCTCAATGGCGGATTTTTGTGCCAACGGAGCAATGTTCAATTCATGTAGCTACTTGCTGGAAGAACTCCTGGTAGTGTGCGAGGAAGCGTAGGAGAAGGGAGAAACCTTCACCTATGGATACCTGCTTGTCGCATTCTCCATGTTTAAGTGGATGCAACCCTCAAGAAGACTATTATCACCAGAAGATAAAAGTCAACTAGAAAAGATGTTCGAGCCTTGGCACTCAAGGTCAGACTCGGAGAACACACCATTCAACAATGCATTGTTCTTAAAGTGGTACAACCGACTGCTTGACACAAATCATAGGTTGCACGTACCAGAGGATTTTCTCAACTTGAACACGAGGAATATTTCATTCTGGTTGAATTGGCACCATACGTTTATTTGGCCTAGGCATGTCAAAACTGAATATTTTCACTCAGAGATGTTGTCGTTTTACCTGGATGAGGATGCTTTTGAAAAGGAAGTAATTTCATGGCCAGGAGTGAAACACAACCTGCGCAAGTTTGGGATGCAGTACCTTCTACCTATAGAGCTATTGAATAAAAAGGGACATGAAGAAGGAGTAGGACCGAGCTTGGGCCCAAAGGAGAAAAATAAATATGCTCCAATGCATACTGACTCAGAGGAGGAGGAATAAGAGACGTAGTTGCTGGAATGCAAGAAGAGGACACTTCCCATGTTCTCGCAACTTCTAGAGAAAGATATGATGACAGGTAAAGATGTCAATGACATCCTTAACACAACATTCATTGTACACCCTTTGGTCAAGAAACCCAGGACTGGGCTCTCCCCAATGAAGACCATGAACCCTCATCCCATATCATCAACCATACCTTGTACTCGAGAAGCCACTTGAGTGGCCCAAACTATTATTGATATCCAATATAACCCTGAGTCAGATACCACTGCATCCACCACCATCATCATTGAACAACCCCCATCACCCCCACAACCCCAATCGCCACCACAAGAAATGACCAGCCAACCCCAAACCATTGAACTAGAGCCCATGCAGTTGGACCCCACTGAATTACCTGAGCATATATCAGAAATCACTGGCCTGACCCTTGAATTCTTGAGCTAGTCAATTGTTCCATTTGTGTTGATCTAGGACACTTCGCCTTCGTCGGAGACTCAGATTTTTCCCATACCACAAGACCCAAGCCCCCAGCGCCCTCTCCCAACAGTCAATTTTGAGAGTGCCATCCAAAGAGGTGGAACCACAGACACCATGGTCCAAAAATAGGTGGAAGTACTAGAGTTTCAAAAGGAACCTGAATCAACATCAGGACAGAGTGCAACCTCGTTGAAAGAAAAACTAGAGCTAGTACTCTAGAACCTAGAGCAGTGCGCAGAGCTGGTGTAGCTTTTCTTGGAGAAAGTAGAGATACTCCCATTCTTTCCATCAACGGTAAGAATGAGACTTGCGTAGCGGTCGCAAGGTCCATCTATAGGGGAGGAAGAGGTGGAGACACCGTCGGAACACTCAATGGCTAGTGGAATTCCACTGGAGGTCCGAGTACTGAGGGAGACCACTACTTTCGGTGACCTCGATCAATGGCCATCAATGCAACTAATTGGGATTATTGGAGATTCAATCGATCAATTGGATAAGAGTCTCCAACAGTTCGAACATGATGTAGAGTTTTTTGAGGAAGCACTCCCTGCGCAAGCATTCCAGATGTAGAAGGAGTATGCAAACACTAGCAAATTTGGGTCATTTTGTGATGTCTATTTCGACACTCTTGCGATATTATGTCATGGATATTATGATGAATATTGAGTCTCCCAAACTTAGCTTCAAGTGACGTGGCACGTGCGATGAACCTGGCTTTTCATCGCAAGTGCGGCGATAATAGGGAAGTTGTCACGATTGTGACAAAAAATAAATAGCGTCTCTAGAATGACTAAGTAAAGAAATCATCAAAAGAGTGACCAACTAGGGAAATCGTCACAAGAGAGACCATAAAGAGAGCTCGTCGCACCCTTGAAAATATTGGCAAAGTAATGGAAAGTTTTGTGACGAAGTGGTTGTCACAATTGCAACGAACGTAGGGTATATTGCGACGAAGTTGCAATACAATTTTTGTAATTTGTATAGCAAGTTCGTCACTAATGGAAAAGTTTGTTATGGAGGGTTCATCGCAATTGAGAAGAAAGTGCGACCAAGTTGCAACACAATTTTCATGATTTGTATAGCAAGTTCGTCGGTAATGGAAAAGTTTGTTATGAAGGGTTCGTCGCAATTACAGTGAAAGTGAGACGAAGTTGCAATACAATTTTCATACTTTCTATAGCAAGTTCGTTGAAATATTTGTACATGTCATCGCAATTGTGACGACAATAATTTATTTAAATATATATATAT
>JASDQU010100266.1:294206-312332 GCA_032191745.1 Picea mariana | reverse complement strand
CATGCCTAATCCATGTGATAAATTCATCTACAAATGTCTATGGTCTTGCTTCTACACACTTGCATTCTAGATTTTGTCAATCTCTAATCAAGTTCATGAATATGGTATTTCATCTATGTGTATAATTTGTCAAGTTCATTCTCACAGTACTAATTTTTCTTATGCAACGTCATGCATCTAGTATTGACTTTTCGTCAAGCATCTCTAATATGGATAGCCTTTTCTTAACTGACTCACAATGCCTTTTCCTCAAATGTTGAAAAATCTTTTACAATAACTTTTAGAAAATTTAAGAAAGAACCAAATGTATTAAAACCCTATAACTTCTAATAAGTTTCCCCTTGGTTTCCTTTTACCCATGGCCCGACGTACACTTTCATAGGTTGCTCAACATAAACTTTCTCAAACTATGAGTGTTCTTTCCCTAATACCACTATTGGTAAATTAAAGATACACAATTACAACATGAAAAAAGATATGAGGAGAATATATCATTTATTGATGGAGTCATTGATATGATATGATTACATCCTTTTATTTGTAAATATGGTAGTTGTTCTGCCTATTCACCCCTAACAGCCAATACTATCACTTAAGTTAAAGTTTTACCTAATTGGTGACTTAGCACAGATGACCTTTATTGCTTATCACTTTATTATATTACGACTATGCAATATATTGATGAGTGTCAATTATTCTAACACACCATTATAACTTTTTACGATAGAAAAAAAGTAAACTAAATCATGTTACTATAGTGTTGAACTAGTGATGTAATCCTAAGTCAACTAACACGAAGACACGAGACACGTAGGACACAGGAATATGAGTATCTGATACAGACATGACAACCCTCAAAATCAGGACATGGGGCCGGACACGTTATATATATATATATATACATATATATAAGTTAAAAATTACTGAAATAGACAAAATATTGATAGATCATAGTAGATATTGATCAGTGATACATCATGAACTCAGAAAAAGATACATCATACAAATCAACAGATGGATGAAATGATGAAATCCGACTTCCTCCAAGGGCATATAAATTAAAGAAACAACTAAAATGCAAGAAAAAAACCATTTTTAACCTCCCGCAGCCTGCTTTACGAAGGACATGTGTCATAAAATCATGAGACATCCTTAGAATGGTGTCCGAAAAGGTTTTATGACATGTCCTCACCTCATGGCATGGGTTGAAGTGGTGTCCGACATGTATCGTAGCGTGTCATCAAAATGACACTACGGATACGGACGCTTGGCCCATAAGGGACGTGTCAGGTGACTTAGATCTAATATAGTTTAGCATGTATGATAAAACATATTTGGTCTAGTTGTTGTGGATAATAATTAACAATCAATGATAATCAGTTCGAATTTTAACAAGCCAAAAATTTCAGAAACAAAGATATTGTTGCAAACACAACAATACGATGGCACAATAAACCACTTGACTTGTAGGTCAACTCACAAATAATATGCCCTCGGATCTTAGACTTGATCCATTACTAATCAAGTATACAATGTATCAAATATAATTGTTAACCTATTTACAAGAAAAATAACTTCTAACCAACCCCAAGTGGTAGCTCAAACAATTGTCACCAATGTTGTTGGGCATTTGGCTAGTTTTGTCACAACAAGTGCCTGAATCTAATCCCCCCCGGTGAGGCGCACTAGTCTATGCCAACAAGTTTACTACATATGCCATCCATGAATGTGGGGAAGTATCCATTGGGTTTCCTCATGGGTTTTTCCTCGGAACAAACAAATTTCCAAACATTTCTACAAGTACAAGTATGGTGGTGATTCTCTCCATTCCTTTTTATTCCTTTACAACTCTTAGACTAAGTGGTAGCTTGTTATTCCAATCAAATGAAATAAACATTTTGATTTCCAAGAGAGGTTAATCTACCTTATAAATGCAAGAATACATGTATTAGAAAGGAGCTACCTAACATGCACATCTGAAATTTCAAATTTTGAAGTATATTAGGCTTTTTCCAATGTTTTGGAAACCAACTATAACTAAGTCCAAGGTTATCACTTCCAAATCAAATGTTTTGGATCCAAACCATTCACATTTTATTATAAATCTAAGACATGACCAACCTCAGTAAAATAAAAATGATGTGTAGTGTCTAATATTACCTTATGCATTATCAATGTATCATTCTATCATGCATAAAAGAAAGTCTGGTGATTATTGTTGTATGTGATGATAACTTGGATAAGTAAGAGAGGTAATGGGGATTTCATATCCAAGTTGTCTTCTCAAGGAAACAACTTCACATCATTAAAGCCAAAGAATAAAAGTTAGATGTTAAATGACAACTAGACCTTTTGCATGGTTACTCTTTCCACTAATGTTGATGGGGTGTAGTGAGATATTGAGAGTTGATTTAGATTGAATGGGAAATACTCCTTTCTTGGTATTTGATATAATGCTTTGCAAAAAATCCTTGGTGAAAGCTTGGCATATGGATCAAGAATCAGGATGTGCATAAGATTACAAAGTGTGAACGACTCACATCTTTGGAATATTAACATAAAATAGATGCACATGCAAAAGAATGGCCATTTGAATCCTTTAATGTATCTGAAGAGACAATTTCCTTCATTGTATGTAAAGGTGGAATTTTTAATAAATTAAATTGCCCTATAGGCTATAGGAATACCTATTAATGCCATCTCTGGACTGGGGATCATTTTCTCACATGTGGGACCTGGGTATAGTTAACTTTGTTGATTGACCTATTGCGCATAAGGAGAGTTGTTGAAGGGCATATATTTTGCAGAGAGCATAGCACTACTTCTAATTTTTGAGTTTTTGAGCCAATTATAGAAGGTTCTATGATTGCACACTAAAGAGGTCATCCAAGTGAAGTTGTTGGTTGGTTGGTTGAGTCAGTTGACTGGCCCGTCTGTTCTAACTAACTATCTTCTTAAAACAATTACACAATATATATCAAAAAACAATACTCTAACTTAGATTTACATATTTAACATCTACATGGCCTCAAAGCCTTCTTTGTCCTAAAAATGCGAGGAAAAATAAATACTCATGGGTTATACATTTTAATTTGGTGCCATTAAATACCTTATATGAAATTAGTGCCCTTGCCTCTACATATCTAGGCCATGGTTTCTAACATAAGGAGGGTTTTCCTAGGGGGCTAATATTAAGTCCTATCATTGCATTTCTAGACAGGCGAGGACAAGGAATTTGTTTGACTTGGGTTGACTTATCTAAACTGATGCTTCAAGAAAAGTAATGGAATAAAATGCTCAATGAATGCTTGAAAGGAAAACACTTACTTTATTAAACACAACACATCAATGGACCATTACTCATAATTAGTGATGAAGCAATATACAATGTTCAAGGTGAAAATTTCTAAGTAAAAGTACATATTCATTCACAAGATAGTCATAATTTAGAAAATTTCATATGTGCAAGAAGTGAAGCATGAACAAGTACTTATGAAACATTTAAGCATGAAATTGGGTCGTTATTATAGCAATGAAATAGAGCATCATTGTAACAAGTTCATAACCAATATAGTTTTGCATCCATTCAATAAGTATATGCCATGAAACACATGAAGTGTCACTATTGTAAAGAGATAATAAGGCAACGAGCTTAATGTAAGAGCTTTAGAAGAAATGCAATGCTACCAGATTAGCAAATTTCATTAGTATATGTCAAGGAAAAAAAATTATATCATTAACCAAACTTATCATTCATTCATCAACACTCATAAATTAATCTGTTTCTCATCATACAATATAGATCAATTCTTTGGAACCATGATCGTCGCATGAATCGACCCTCTCAACTAGCAAACAATATAAATGTTGCACTGTTTGGGTAGATTGTTTGGGGTGGTTAGGGTAGGAATGTATCGTGGTCAACCAACCAAGCCAAAAGACATGAAAACACAACAACAAAATATGGTTAACAAACCTCCATACAATATTGAAAGGAGGCAACGATTGGACTAATTACAAGGTCCTTTGGAATTCCTTAACATATTTTGGCTTCTTTGGGATGTGGAAAACAAGGTGTCATAAAAACATTGCAAGACATCAACACTTTAATCACCATTGAAAGTGGAATACTTCTATAGTTTTATGACAGTCCTAGATAGAGTTTTGGATAACACATAGGAGGTTATGTCAAGGCTTTAAATAGAAGGATATATCCATCATACTTTTGTGTGATACCTCATCTAATAAAATAATTAAATGAGCCAAAATAATGTTGGATAGAAAAAGAGATATTGTGCTAAGAGAGAGGCTTACTTGTAAGTGCAACTCAAACTAGGTTATAATAGGGTAACCCCCTTCCATTATACCTAATAAGGGTTATTAGACTATAAATTAGGTTAAGGAACCATATATATGCTTTCAGTAACTAAGGAAGGTTAGGATATCTATAAGGAAGGTATGTGAGTTAATGTTTTGGTGATTATTTCATAGTAAGGTTTTGGTGATAACCTAGTAGAAGATAAGGTACGTTAGGGTACTTCTCCTTTACCTTGACTTTCCTAGTAGGTGAGTAGGGGAAGCCAAGTGATATGCCTTTTTAGAATCCCATAGTCAATTTATATGATTTACCTGAATAAGGATTTGTTAGATATTTAAAGGTGAGATATGAATTTATGATATTAAAATTTTATGATGTTCATGTACATATCATGAAATCAAACCTAATTCATGTTCTTTTTAAGGTTGTTTAGTTGAATCAATTAAATTGTTATTTAGCAATGAATGGGTCAAAACCTACCATAACTAACACAAGTGGAACCCTTAATTCATTGGGGTATAAATTTTCCTTGTAAACCCTTGAAGCAATACATCCTAGGATTTTGATCCCCCTCGCCAAATATTGCATGGTTATGATAAATTAAAATGAAAATTGAACTTTTCTAAGGTACCATAACCACCTAAGATTCCAAACATTCAAAATATTGTATTTGATTTAAGAGGGGCATTTCCATCATGATCATCTTAAGTATCATTGCCATTATATGACTATAACCTAGTTCATGTATAAATGAAGTGCTTTAGTATTAGTAACCCCACCCTAAAATGTTTATAATGACAATGATAAAAGCACCACTAAGACATCATCAATATACTAGCAAACACCAAAACCTACTTGGCATAACCTACTCTTTGATGGTGCTTCATAGGGATTGATAATAAATGATGATGTCATCCAAGACAACCAAAGGCACTTGGCATTGGCATACTTTGGTTACATGTGCAATAAAAAGTTACAACGAGGCTAAGTTCAAATCCTATTGCAAGATTTCAACTTAGCAAGGGATCATCTACAAATATAATATGTTATAAAAGCACTTGATTGTTAAGTGTTTATGGGGTTAATAATTTTTTCTCTTTATGTTATTATTTATCTAATGACTTAAGTAAGTGGGCCAATTGGGTCTCAATTCATATTCCTTCTCATCCAAATGGGTCCCAAGTATCTATTGTTATAGGGTCTAGTCTATTGTTATCTTTGCAAGTGGATGTGGGTCAAGTATTGTAATATGGAGTTGGGATATAATAACATATTTGATGTGTTACGGTGTGTGTAATAACATATATATTTTATTACATATATGTGTAATAAAACATACATATATATTCTACTACACATATCTGTAATAACATATATTACAAAAAACACGAGTTGTAAGTTTGGTGAAGCTCATTGTAAGAGGCACTGAAAAACAAAGCCTTCTCCATTCTATTTGGACTTTCAAGGATTATTGTGGCTCCCTAATAGGGATTGTCTCTGGATGCTTTCATGGATTTCCATCCTATTCAAGTGTCGAGTCCATTGCGTTGGCTCAATGACTTCAACGTACTATCCCATCTATTTCTTTGTTTATGGAAGTGTCCTTTTGTGCGAAAGGCGGTGTGGTAAATAATTTTTTTGTTGGGTCCACCAAATTTGTATTTCAATAAGTAGGACACTTTCATGAACTAATTATCAATATTTAAATATGTAGAGGACCTCTCATAGACACAGTTCTCCCTTGC
Source organism: Picea mariana (assembly GCA_032191745.1). Classification (NCBI taxonomy): domain Eukaryota; kingdom Viridiplantae; phylum Streptophyta; class Pinopsida; order Pinales; family Pinaceae; genus Picea; species Picea mariana. The sequence continues at coordinate 306,269 of JASDQU010100266.1, read as the reverse complement.
ACATCAATGAAGTTTTTTTAAAGGGACAAATTAGTTGACATATGGTCAAAAATCTCTCATTGTTTCCATAATTGTGCCTTCTAATTGACAAAGTGAAGATTTGAATTTATGTCAGCATTAGAACAATGAGTGTTTATATCATGAACCTCTATATGGATTAACATTACCATGAGAAGAATAAAGTATGAAAATATGAAGAAAGTCTTGAAACCTTGAATAACCCTCCACATATTGTAGACATGAATATTGAGATGATGCACATGTGTGAAAGAGAAAATGTTTGACATCGCCATTTCCAACCCCTCATGTTTAAACCTTAATGTTGTTGAAGAAACAAAATAAATTTCATGGAACTAAAAACATTAAATCGTTGACAAAATTGTGCCCTCTAATCGACAAAGTGAAGATTGGAATTTATGTCAACATTATAACAATGAGTGTTTATATCATAGACCTCTATATGGATTAACATGACCATGAGAGGATTAAAGTAGGAAAATATGAAGAAAGTCTTAAAACCTTGAATAACTCTCCACATATAAATTGACAATGGCAATGTGATTTTGTTTCTTTGTCGTGTGAGACACAATGAAAAGAAGGGTAATGCTCTGAAAAAGTATTATAAAATGATTGACATGGCCATTTCAAACCCCTCATGTTTAATCCTTAAAGCTTATTATTGCATCTTCCCAAAAATTTCTTTTTGCATGTTTCACCAAGTTTAAAGTTTGCACATTGCTTGGAAAAAGATGCTTTCCACATGTCACATGTCACAAGACTTTCAGAGTTGCATATATCATGTCACAAGATTTTGGAAGTTTCATATTGCATATTCAAGTTCCATTTTTTTCCTAGACTCCATAGCCCAAGCATAAGGCACCAAGTCTTGCTTGCATTCTCATGTCTTGAATCAAGGAGTATTGAATCAATATATACCAAGTTTTATAAGAAAAGCTGAAATTATCATTAATTGTATAACAAAATTACATTCACAGATATATACAAGACATAGAAATAGCCTTGTGTATATTATCAGATGAAAAAGTACCCATTATGTCAATGCATTATATGCATCATTACATGTTCAGTTATATAATGTACATCTAACTGTCTTATAAAATTATTACATGACATCATGAATTTATTTTAGTCTTCTTTTGTGCTTTCCAGGTCTTAAGTAATTCATCCATCTCCATGTCTTCATTTACTGGGTGCTCTTCAGCAGCTGATGTTTCAATCCTTTCACATCGAGTATGTCTAATCTCACGCACAAAAATAAAAAATATTAAATTTATATGGACAATTTTTAAATATCATTGAAGTAGTTCATTAATATTAAAAAAACTCTGCAATGTAATTATTTACCTGGTTCTCTAGTTAACATCGTTGGAATGGCTACCAGCCTATTCACTCGATCTTCAAGTCGAGGAGGATCAACTATGACATTCTCTGCCATTAAAACGTCAAAATTTATAAGTACAAAATTAATAAGTATATTATTAATATCTAGACATTTTTCTATCATGGGCCTCAGTCATAGGAACATCTTGGGGCTACACTTCACTGGGATGGGGCTGCTAGGGAGCACCATGATCTTTTGGTTGCATTGCACTATCAAGGCTCTATTGTCCAGTACTAATGGTTTTGTTGATAGTGTTGCTCCCCTGATTAAAAGAAAGTAAGACATTAAATTATGGACAATATAAAAAATTTACTTATTTTATAAGTAATGAAAGGCTAATGTGGACTGATTTTTATTTACCTTATCTCACAAATTGGATCTTGGGGTCTACCCCATGATTTTCCTACGATCAACCATGGCTTTATAACCGTACTTGTAACCAAGTTGGAGGTCTTCCTCCGTGGTTTTAGTTCTGAAGTCGTCACCCTGCATTGCATAAGAGCATGTTTTTTTAATGTTTTTAGCTGCAATTACCTTAAAGTTGTAAGCTGATACACATAATATTCTTAATATGTTTGGGTAATTATGATTCCTGACTGTAACCACGAGTAGCCGCCCTAGCCTAGATTGTGTTGTCTGTGTTTGGAAATCCTTTCTTTGGTTTCCTTCGAAGTGTCAGGAAACCTATCATCAAAATTTTCATGTTATATATAACCACACTTTTATTTATATCTAAAGAAAAATAAAGCTAGTATTCAAATCAAAAAATTGTAATTTACCTTGGTGTACTAGTTATTTCTTCTCCTGAGTTTTTCAAAATCTTCTCTTTTTCATCATCAATGATCACCTTCCACTCCCTCTCTGGAATTGAGGGAGGATGCTCATACCTAGGATTTCCTGCCAAGATTTGTCTATAAACATCCTGCATATATTTTAAATATTCACTCGCTGCAGAGGTGACCACTTTTTTATTGAACATGTCTACTCTGAAGAGGCCTTCAAGATAATCCATAATTTCCTTTTTGAGGTTGGAATTATGGAAATTCCACCTCATGCGTAAGGTTGCCCCAAAAATAAACAAGGTCTTGCTCTCTAGGTGCCTATAAAAAAGGTTGTTTCATACACACAAAAATATATGATCATTAATTTAAAATTAATAATCTAGATGATTTTTTTATGAGAAGGACAACATTAAACGATTAAAATGTGAATTAAAACTACCTGGGAGTCTTGATTGTTTTAATGGAAGTCCATTATCGTCGACCAAAAATGTGCATGGAAGGGTCCCCATGCTTGTCACACGTCTAGCTCCAGGAAATGAAACCATCTCAACCACATCACTATGATCCTCATCTCTGCCACCATCTCTAGACTCTGATTGAGGTGTGGATGTCTGGCGGTGCATGTCATGGCTACTATATAAATTAGGTGTTGAATATGGAGAATTAAATAGTGCTCTAGCAGCTGTGTGACTGCCCACATCAGGACTCTGTAGCATCTCTGTAGTGCCACTACTACCAACATCGGGTTGAACAGGCTCCAAAAATGACTTTATAAAAAAGAAAATTATTTTTCGTGAGATAATGTAAAAGTTAAAGAACAAAGTGTCATAATTGAACATATGAGTACATTAAAAAAAAACACTTTAAATTATGGTTATTACCTTATATGTGTTAAGTTGTGACATAAGGAGCTTGATCTTTTCTTTGATGTCGGGAGTTTGATCTAGACGATCTAAGAAGCTAGCAAGTTCCTTGGTAGCTCTAATGATCTTTTTTTTTATTAAGACCATCGGATCAATGCATGAATAAAACCCCTCCTCATTGGTGGAATCATGATCAACATGGCCTGCAGACTACATATAATTTCAACAAAAACAATGTTATTTCAATAAAATTATATAAGCAAATAATAAAAACAATGTAAAATGAAAGTGGAAATTGATAATCATTTACATGTTTTGCGGTTGGCCCTTTTCCACGATCATCCTGCCACATTATAATATAATTAGAACCCCCAAATATTTAAAAAATTGTTAATGATAACAAAAAAAATGTTAAAGATAATAAAAAAATATAATGCAATAAGTAGAGGTTTCTTAAAGATGTGTTGCATAAGAACCTACACACTATTAGTCAATGTTTCTATTCGATTCAAATGGTAATCCACTAATAACTCTTCCTCGAGAGCTATCTTTTTTATTGCTCACAGGACTACCCGATTCTCTTCACATCCCTCATATATGCAATTCGATTGTTTTTTTGTTGTCTCGGGTCGTGTGTTGTTTATAAACCCTGCAATATTGCCGGAAGCTTTAGGCCTTTCATCAATATAGATAGTCGCTCCCTTATTTTTATCCTTGTTTATTAGTTATATATAATTTGCAGCGAGTGCATATCTCCGCATACTTTGCATGTACCGGAACATCCACATACAATCGTTATAATTGTAACACGGCCCGACATAGTCCATCAATTCAGTTACTGTATTGTATTTTACAATTATTCCATCCATGGAAAATAGCCCCAAGCCATGCAGGGAGGATGGTGCAATGTGATATGTCATATTGTTGACAACGAAGTCAACATCTATAGGAGGTAGTTCCTTAGGTACCCATTGTTTCACCATATGCTTATACCTATGTGGAACCTCTATGTCTCCTATACTCTCATCATCATAAGAGCATGATCCTCCTTCAACAAGAAAAAATTTCATGCGTCTACAAAATTTTATTTTGACTTTTTCAGCTCTGGTCCTTGTTTGCTTATCATATCTACTAGATGAAGTCGCATTTCTGGACTCTATTTGTCCTAATATTTCCTCACTCGATGAAGAAATATCTGACAGGTACCTGTTTGGTTGTACCTTCAGTTGCATGTGCAAGTGTTTTTAGTTAGTAGTCCATCATCATATTCAAAGTTCTAAATAAAAATTTTGTATCTTTAGTTTTGGATGCACAATTAAACTAGGGTGCAATTACAAATATTAGTGGTCAACCACCTAATTTAATCTGATATCCCTCTTTATTTTGGACATATTAAGGACGTATTAATGTGATAACACTAAGGACATGATAAATTTATCATATGGATCTAAGAAAAAAATAGTAGTAAGGTTGTTGTTTGTTGGATTTGTGCAAATTAGAATTATTATAAGAAATGTCCATTGAAGATGAGGGTCAATGCTATGGAGTAAGAAATCCAACCATCAGTTGGTGTGTTGCAAATATTGGGTTCTTTAGTTGGAATATGTCTAAGGCAAGCCAAGAGTAGAACTATGCAAATATTACTTTTGTTCGATACAAGAGTAGAACTATACAAATATTAGTTTTGTTCAAGCCAAGATTAGAACTATACAAATATTAGTTTTGTTCAATCCAAGTTGAAGAATAAGTTAGTTATGGCGATAAGAATAAGACAAGAATAACATTCTCCATTGACCTTGTGTAAACCATTCCATTTGGTGTGTGTTTCACTAAGTGTAAAGAACAATGTTGGAGAATTATAAGACATAAGTTAGGTATGAGCTATTTGTTACCTCTTTATTACCATTTATTTTAATTGTATCCATATTTTGTATTGATCAAATGAGGAATTAAACCGAAACTGATGCCATTAGACACAAACTCAATCCTAAGGCCAACTAAGGAGAAAAAACAACACACGCTAATTAATCTAGGAGTCAAGCATGCAAACAAACCTTCTCACAAAGAAGCACTAGTTGGTGATGGAATCCAACATCGCAGAATCGATGCGCAAAGGGGTTGAGTTTTGGTAGGTGGGAAAGTTACATTGACAAACTTCTTAATAAACTAACGCCCCGATACAAGTTACCTCACCGAGCAGTGGGAAACCTTCCAAGGAGTCTGAGTGAGTCTAGCCAATGTCGATCCCAGGTACAACACCACCTTCCTTGTGTTGTCACCATGTGTAGGAAGTCTAAAAGATTATGGTCTCTATGGTACCACCTACTATACCAAAGCAGAGTGGGGGAAGTCGATAGTCGACACCAATGCCAACAACGCAGGGTTGATTACTCTGAGGGCCCTAATGCGACCTCGTGATTGACCCTTGTGTTAGAAAGGCTTCTCAAAGTCAGTGATATAGAAACTGGATTTCACTCCCTAACTCAAGGCTTTATGTTTGTTTAACATCTTTGGAAAGTTATTCTCACAATCCTATTCCAAAGATCTACACCTAAGCTAATATGGGTTTGAAGAGCCCTAGAAAAGTTGCTAGATAAATTTTAATCAACGCTTTATTTTAGGTTGTTGTTACTCAAAGGAGTGTTCGTGAAACTGATGGCATTTTGACTCCACTTTTTAAACCATGCAAGAGGAAAATGAAATGCAAGAAATTCAACTTCGATGAAAACTAGCTATGGGAAGGAGAAATATGTTTTAAGCAAAGAAATAATTTCTTGATAGATTACTATGTGTGCAATACTGCAAAATGACCCAAATTTTAAAAATACCATGCAAATGTCATAGTTCACTTAGTACACCTATACAACATTGAATCAAATGTCATCATTTCTAACATAGTAAACTTTTATGATTATAGAGATCACCATACACATCTTGAATACTCATAAGGATCATGGGGGATTCACCTTGGTGATACAACATCCATGCAACATACATCCCACATTTCCACTCAACTCCATCCATTCCTACATTATGCATCATCCAACTTACATTTCTTGAAGAGGTGGAAGAACTAGAAGGGGATGAAACTTGTAGACCAAAAGACTCCCAATGGGGATGTGTGGTTCAATCATGAATGGACCAATAATAAAGAAGGTTCTCTTTAATGGTTTTTTTTTTATTTATGTTCAATTTTAGTGCTCTAAGATACAGTTTTATAGGGTTTAAGTCCTTCAAAAGAACCTCCTTTGCAAGTTTGGCCAAAATTCTATTATTTTTCCTTAGAAAGTTTTACACATGCAGAGCTAAGAATGTAGTGAAGGGAAGTTCATATCTTTGCACTTTGAACTTTGCATGTACAAGAAAAAGGATAAGGAAAAAAGCGTGACATGATGTAAAGGCTACGGGGAAGGCTGATGCACATAGCATAAATCACATAAAAAGTAAGGGGCTATGTTAAGTGCAAATGAAAGTGAAGTGGAGTGTTGATGTGGAGCTATATACCAATGTGGATGAAAAGGTATAGATTGTGGATTTTGAAAGCAAAGAGGCATGCCCTCCACACTTCACATTAGTACTACTGTAGGGAAACAATAAGCTTGGTGACTAGGACGAAGTACAACTACACCCTCTGCAATGTGGTTGAGTGAAAACTAACAACTATGGATGTACATATATGGATGTGGCTCAATACAAGTCATATACATGCCAGGTACAATTCATGTGCATGCTCAATCCAAGTTGAAGAATAAGATAAGAATAACATTCTCCATTGACCTTGTGTAAACCATTCCATTTGGTGTAGAACCCCAGTTATCTACTGGGGGACCTTACAAGGGTCTTTTTCCATGGCTCTGACTATTTGGTCCCAGACCAAGAACCCCAGGAGTGCATTGGGGGCCCTAGATCTCAGCTAGGGTCTTTTCCATCCTCTCGGAGAATGGCTCTTGTAGCTGCTTTAAATTCAACACTGATAATGTACTTTGGGAAAAGACCTGGATGTTCTCATCTACCAGTATCTCCATGGGCATGATACGTAGAAATCATTTCAACAACTGAGGAAAAGTTGTTACCCCTGCACTTTAGAGGATGAGAACAACTGCAGTATTAGTAGCCTCATCACTGATCATAAGCACATATGTTATTAGGACTTCCATGTATCCAAATTACTAAAACATCTTTGCTGGTTGTTAGAATTTGTAAGTGTTGCAAAACATATTAATGGGAGAATCTATAAGCTATGTATTTCTGGGGTAGAAGATTTTGGGTTAACTTTATTTAGAGTGAAAGGGTTGCCTTCTCCTGTCCAAAAAGGGGATGCTATCTATATTGACTAAGATTACTATAGGTCTTGGAATTTTATAGAGAATAGTGATGTATACAGATTTGTTGAGGTTTTAAGAGAGATTCTGAGTGGAAGAAAAGAATATGACATGGATTTTGATCCACCCAACACTATCAAATGGGTAGTGCCCCTGATCATCCAGGAAACAATTATTCTAGATGGCAGTTTGGATTTACAATTAAATGTAGAGCCTCTGCTAAGCTAATAATGTATGATATTGCAGATATTTCTGCTATGCATGACCCAAATGAAAGACTGGCAATGTCAGAAGTGGCTGCATGGGTGGAGCAACACATCAGAACTATCTCTTACTTATGTTTTTCTATCTATAATTGTGAGCATTATTAACAAATTAAAGATTCTTGCTAGAAAAAATATTTTCCCTCAAAGGCAAAGCCAACTGGGGTGCTTTTGTCTAAAATTCAAGTTCAATAAACATCTCATCTGCCTGATAATCTTGTGCTTACCTGTGGCAATTATGGAGCCAATGCATGGAATCTTATAAACCCAGGGCAGGATGAACAACGTGAGACCTCTATGCCTTGTATTTGTCCCATGATCAACTTAATGATTCTATACCAGAAGAAGTTTTTCATCCCCAAAAGCTAACTCAATTGATTTTATTAACAAATACTTTTGTCTTGACCAAAACTAGCCATGGCTGGTGATTGAGAATCTTTGCTTGTGTTTGGGAGAAAATCAATTGAATAGAATAATTCCTTCATAGTTAGGTCGGCTCCAAACCCTAGTATCCTTGGAGCTCTATACAAATCATTTCACTGGACCTCTTCCTCCAGAGCTTCTCGATGTTCACAATAATTGTCTGACAACTAGAATCTCAATTGATCTTGGTTATCTCATTAATGAAGAGCATCTAGATCTCAGTGAAAATTACTTAAAGGTGAAATTATATCCCTTTTGGACAAACTGAAATACCTCAATAAGATGAGTCTTTGCAATAATATTTTATCTGGTAACATTCCCCAAGCATTGAAGAATTTCCAAAAGCTGACATTGCTTGATTCGAGCTGTAATAAACTAATAGTCTTTCTTCTTCCATCTCTTCTGTAATAGGATCCATTACTAGCCTGGAAATCAATATCAACCTCATCTTGAATGAATTTACTGTCCATATCTCTCAGGAAATTTACTTTTTAACACAACTGCAATCATTGGACTATTCACAAGAATATTAAAGTCCATGGGGAAATTACAAGCTTGACTTATTTGAATGTTTCTCTAGCCTACTTCTTGCAACACTCTTTTTTTAGAACCTTAACAAAGAGTTCTTTCATGGGAAATGCTAGGATTTGTCAGTCCCTTGATAGTCCCTTCAGTATGGTCATAGCTCTCTTTCTAAATGATATTTGAATGGGTCTTCTTGATTCTAGTTCTATTGTGGAATGAATCACATTTTAATATAAATGAACAGTTTTCATGGGAATCACCTAGTAATATTCACATGTTAAATATGCTTGAATAGTAAACAATTGAGATTAGAGAATCAATATGAAGTTGGGTTGTGGGGCCCATAGTTTTATGCATTTTCCGATTTACGGGAGCTAAATCCTTAATTTGATTTGATGGAGATTAAAAAGCTTGGCCTTTTATTAATGTTATAGCTTCCAAATAAAGTTTACAAAAGTTTTTATTCTTTGTGGCATTAGGTCTACAATCATCCAGATTTATTTGAAAGAAATGCAGGTCACACATTCTTTCACTTTGGGTGAATCCCAAATTCTCTTTTACCGCCTCCTTTTGGAGAAATGGAAGAAATAAACTATGCTGGAAGTAGAAACCCTATCTCATACAAGGAAACAAATATAAACCTATTTTCTATTTCTTGGTGGACTAACTACAACAATGATGATGGTTATATCATATATGCAATTACATTAAATTCCTTTTTCATTTACAACACTCATATCATGCGCATGATTTTTAGGTTCCCAAGTTGGTTTACAGAGAGGGTACTCAAAGCCTTCCTACTTCGTGCACTGGATTAGCTCAGGGGTTTCAACAGAAGTGGTTGGACAACCTGTTGAATGTGTTTTCTCCACAGCATGTCCATACATCAGTTTTTCCACCACAAGCAGATTCTATTGGGTCTGTTTTACTTGTTAAAAGTGGTACATTTGGCTTTTCTCGCATGATTGACATGTCACCAGGGGAGGTAGCTTTTTTCTCTAAGGCTTCAGATATGGAGCGATTGTTGTTTTATTGCATGGCACAAGATCAACAAATATTAAATGAAATAATTGATGTTTTTTTCTGGAAAGTGAGGAAAATAGATTTCAGTATGATCAGATGGGGGAGGGGAAAGTCAAAGATGTCACTAGAATGTTGATGTTGACAACATTTGCAAAATTAATCTTATTGAATACAAAGCATGCCACAGGGCCTGAAAATGCACCCTATGAGGAATTGGTTGTCTCTCAATAATGTTGCATTGCTAAAAGCTATTTATTCTTTCATTCCACCAGTTCGTGCTCCTCCGGTATGTTTTTTAGTTTCAAATTTGTTCAACTGCCAAGTAATATGTTTTTACTTAGTTTAATTTGTTAATTTTGTCAATTATACCTTTTATGCTTTTTGCATACAATCTTGTCTACATTGGTCAAAACATAACATTCATGGCTTCTTGGTGGAAGACATTCACCGAAGCTTGATCATTGGTTTGTAGGTTGATGTTGTATGCCCATATAGGGGTTCTGCATATCATAGAATAGAAGAACTTCACCATCCATGGGTTAAAAATCTATTAGTGGGATTTGCTCCCACATCTCAGTTCAATGGTCCATCCATACCACAGGATCCTCAACATCTAATTCAAGAAATAGATTCATAATTGTTTAATCAGAAGCTAGTCCTAGATCTTACTAATAGGATATTTGGATCATCACCCCCTTTAAAACATGTTGATGTTTCAAAACTGCTAATGGTATGCTCCTAAATTTTTGAATGGTTAATATTTTGATTGATTTATAGGCTTGGAAAATGCATTCAACCATTTTCTTTGGAAAGCATGAGATAATTTTCATTCTTAACCCATATTATCACTTTCAGATTTTAATTTAGTTTCCTGTCTTTTATCTTAACATCGAACTCAACAAAATGAAGTTCAAAAGGAATTCAAATTTCTTATTTATGTTATTTTAAATACGCTTTCTGACATGGCTACATGATTGTGGAAAACTTCAGACACTGGATGCTTTGCTGAAGCATTTTTTTTCTCAAAACCACTGGGTTCTCCTGTTTGCACAAATGACTAAAATGCTTGATATTCTTGAGGTGGGAGTCAAAAATAATTATTTGATAAGTCCTTGATCGTAGATTTTCAATGTTTTTTTTTTATGTAATCTATTTTTAAATTGCTTTTCTGAACTTCTAAACTTTCTTATACAAGATGCACATATAAGATATTTGTTTGATTAGTGTGTTGTTACAAAGCACATAGAACTGATGTTATATGATTAGGATCATGTTACAAGTGGTTTTAACTACTTGGCCTTGAAGGATGTATTGGCCTATGAGCCAAAATGATAGTCTATGAGTTTAATTTGTTGTCTTGCATTTTATTTTATTATTATTATTTCTTTCATAATTAGATGACAAAGTTGTATCTTGTACAGGACTATATGAATTATAGGAAGTATAAGTTTCTTCGCCTGGATGGATATTCAACTATAAAGAATCATCATGACATGGTCAGAGACTTTCAAAACAGGTAGGAATACCATTCTGGCCAACACTAGTGAGTACGGCAAGTATTAACCACCCAATACTTAGCCAGATCCCATACTCGACATACTTATCAGTACGTGTAGCTATGAGTCATATGAGTATGGTAACTATGAATGAGATGGGTTTTTTGGGGAACTTCATGCATGCATTGGAGTAAAGTTTAAACTCATTTACATTGTTTTTTTTTTTTTTAATTCAGGCTAGATATATTTATCTTCATGTTAAGCACAAGAATGGGCGGTGTGGGAATTAATTTGAAAGTATCTCATACTATCATATTTTATGAAAGTGATTGGAATCCAAACTTGCATTTACAAGCCATGGACAGAGCACATCGGCTTGGACAAACTAAGGAGGTCAGTTAAAATTTCTTCATAAATTTCTGGGAACAGTATGAGATGTTTGAAATGTTGATGAGTTTAGAAACATATACACAAATAATGTAGTTATATCTCCCTCTAATATATTTTGACTCAGAAAACCAAAATGAAATACAAAATTTCAATTTCATAATTAAATCTGAAAAAAGAGAAAGGCATTTCTGGTCATGGAAATCCACCTTTCCTTCTGTCATTTCTAGGGCTAAGGCGCTTGATCTCTTTCTCCTCTTTCCGCACCCTCTTTCTCCTCTGTTCGCGACCTCTCTCTCCTGGTTCGTCTGAGCCCTAGTCTTTATCCTCTCTCTGTGGATTCTTTCTCCATCTATGGTCGGTATGTTGTCATAGCATTTGACCAGTGCTCTTTACTGTTGTGGCTGGGATATGGATCAATGTATATTGGGAGCGGGGATATGACATATTACGGGCGTGTAGGGATGAAGGGGTATGGATCGCATGGATGGGATATGCATAAACAAATGGGCTTTGTTTTTTTTAAAAGGGTTTAAGGTTTTGTTTTTTATTTATTTTTTAATTTATATATTTATAA